>OY282558.1:133042700-133642700 GCA_958295665.1 Tipula vernalis | reverse complement strand
ACGAGGAAATACATAAGATGACGTCTGAGGTTAAATATCTAGGGATCTTTTTTGACCAAAAATTAACCTGGAACCCCACTTGAAATACATCGCAAATAAGGCAAACAAAGCATACTTTGGGTGCCAACGTATGTTTGGTAAAACATGGGGCCTTAACCCACAAATGATAATCTGGCTTTACCAAACTATCATAAGAACAATGATATCTTATGCGGCGTTTATATGGTGGCCACAGACAGAGCAAATAAATGTTAGTTCAGCTTTGGACAAAATTCGAATATTAATATGTTTGGGCGCAAAGAGAGCAATTAGGACCTGCCCTACTGCTGCCCTTGAAAGACTGCTGGGACTCTCTCTACTTCACATACATGTCTAAAAAACTGAAGGTATCAAGTCATGTTAGACTGACTAGTTCGGGACACAATAGCATCCTGGATAAACTAAACTTGGCAGACGATATTGCCCAGCAATCAAATATGAAGGTAAAGACTACTGACTGACGGAGGAACTTCACGATCCAGATACCCGGAAGGTACATGGTGGGGAACATCATTTCCTCCTTACCACAGCACGCATCGGTGTGGTATGCCAATGGGTCAAAAACAAACGAGGGCACGGGTGCGGGGGTTGTGGGGTTCGGTTTCAGGCTCTGTATTTCGTTGGGAAAGACCCCTGCGGTTTTCCAGGCAGAAACCGTGGCCATCGAGACTAGCGTGCTTCAGTGCCTGAAAAAAAAGTATATAAGAACGGAGATCTACGTAATCTCGGATAGTCAGGCTGTTTTATTAGCCCTGGCAGCTCCGGTGTTCAGCTTTAAACTGACATGGAGCTGCTAAAACAACCTTTAAAGGCTGAGTAGTGACAACAAGGTTACCCTCTTGTAATCCCCCGGCCACTCTAATATACCAGGAAATGAGGCCGCAGACACCTGTTCAAAAGAAGGTGCTGGTGGCATCTTCTACGGCCCCGAGCCTAGCATTGCCTGTATCTTGACAGGACATGGTCCCTTTAACTATTCAAAATGGGGAAACCCCCATCAGAGAACTGCGGGTTCTGTAATCTGGGAAGAGAAACATCCAAACACTTGCTGTTCGAGTGCATTGCGATCGCTCTAAGAAGAATTAAAACACTCAATGCTTACTCTGTTCTGTGGCCTCACGCCGACCCTGTGGATGTGCACAAGCTTGTGGTGCTTATCAAGGACCTGAACCTACATTTTACATAGATTGATTTCTCTACTCTTACACGGCGATGCACAATACATCTTGCTGGTCGAAGTGCGCAGGGTTCCTCTTACCAACCCATCCCTTTTAAAAAAAAAAAAAATAACCAGTGGCTGCTGCTGACTAAAACTTTCATGTATATCTTATCTAAAACTTAAATTTTTGGTGGAATTTTAACTTATATTCTCGGAAAATGCAGCCGTTTTGTTACGTCGTTTCTCAAAGTTCATTTAAGAACTTTTCTTTTATTTTAAAGCTCAAAAACTAAAATTAAATACTTGCTGTTTACTGGCTGCAGATTTTTTACAGATATGTTAATTCAAACAAGTCTACCAAGCGAATATTTGCGTCATTTTTACAATGCAATACATTTTTCTTACAGTAGGTTGTTACCTATGTAGACCCTACCTAGATGATAGAAGTACAAAAACACACACATAAATTTTTCCCAAACGAGTCTACTCAAAAATGTGATGGAGTTTGGGTTTTATGGAGTGCGATATGGCAAATTTTTATCGTTCAACACATTTTGAAATTAGTATTCTGATAACCTTTCTTTGGCTATATGTATATAATAAAATAAATTTGGGAACATTGATTTAAGGCATAACGCAAATCGCATTACATAAAATCCAAACTCCTTTATATTTTGCTCAGCTGTCAAGGTTAAGCAGCCCGGAGCGTTGCCTTGTAGATATATTTTTATAATCACGAGGTCTGGAATCGAAAGTTTTAGGTGAACACAAATTCCAGGTTCACAACCTAAATATCGCCATCCCGCTCGAAAATGGAAACTTCCTTACATGCTGTTCCAGAAGGCTCTAAATGGATTTTTGTTTTTCGCCGGAGAACGAACAGAAGAAGTTGTAAATTTGAGTATAAATTAAAACCCTAAACTAGTTGGTTAATTGATCGGATTCTAGCTGATTTTGACCGAGTATAACATTTATACTGGTTTTTATATTAAAGGTTGTAAAAAATAACAAGAATAAACAAGCAAATCTCAGCCCATTGTAATCCGTATAGATATAATTTCACCTGCTAGGGTCAGCTCTAGCTGTTGATTACGTATCTCTCGTACTTCGAGTTAATCCTGGAATGCTCGCAATTAACCGCTTAACGATTATTGTTCTTTTCGACAGGCCTTTTGCATTGCTTCAGCTTGTATAGTAGCTTCGGCTTTGCTTTTGTTGACAGTTGCTTCATCTATTGCAAATACTGTTACCATAACCTTTCATTGATTTAGTCAGGTACCGAACTACAAAAACAACTTCTCCATTTTCAGCCCACAGACGGAGAAGTCTTTGTCTTTTACTGGGTATCAAAACCCATGTAAAATAGTTCGCACGGTTTCACAGCAAGGCACCCAAATAAATCGAAATGTGTAGCATGTTCTTCCCAGTTCATAGAACCATCACGTAATAACTGCTTCAATAAAATCGATGCAATCGGCAGTATATTCAAAGATCCACCTAATCTGGTCAGGTTTAACCGCAAGTTTGTAGCAAGCTTGAGAACGCCGTACTTTCCCGGTTTTCTGATGTGGTTTAGTTTATTTGCAGTTTCTCATCGTTGCCCGACTTCTTATCCAGAGGACAGACAAGAAGGGGAGAATTCGTACGAAATTAGTTACCACTTTTTTGGTAGCTGCAGCAATCTCTCTTAGAACAATTTATTAATAATAATTCACAAAATCACTTTTGCACAAATTTTACTGATCACTTTTACTTTTTATGACTCAATAATTCACTTTGTCATCCTTATAGGATTACCATTATAGAAACATTTAGAATAATTACAATATCTTTAAAAACAATATTGTGACGGTAACACCTATGGTGTAATAGAATAAATTAAATTAATAGCGCAATGTTTTACTGTACTAAAATGGAATTTTCCATGATCAAACTATTCTAAATGTTTCTACACCATTCTTACTGGAAAAGTCATGAACTTTCTAGAAATTTGGTTTGTGTATAAAAAAGGCGAACAAACTCGAATTGGATTATTAGAATTTGAACCGCGATAGCGCAAAGTTGTACATTTTTAGTATTTGGTAAGCGATAGTGTGAAGATTAAAAAGAAATTAAAAAGTGTTTTAGTGCGAAATAAAAAGTAAAAGTGAATTATCGTTAATAAATTGTGTTGTAAAATCTGCTATGAAAAATTAAATTAAAAAATGAAAATTACTTCGTCAACCTTGCAGACATATGTAAGTAAAATATGAAATAATTTGTATCGATTAAATTAGATGGTTTGTCTTGATTTTGTATTTTATTTTGTTATTAAATTTTTTTTTTATTCACTGTGTTTGTTCTAAAATATTATATTTATGGGCATTTTAATATTTTTAAGGTAAAGTTTGTCGCCATAAAATTGTTTTGGTTGCTCATTTAAGTTCTCCCTATTTTATCAAGATTCCAGATCCAGACTACAAAATTTAGTGATTTAGCTTTTGGGAATTAAATAATTCAAGCGAATGTAAAAAGCTAGCGGTTTCTATATCTGTGTAACAAGTAACCTTCAATTGCCAATCTATTTTACAGAAAACAAGATTAATGAACTAAAGCTGTATGTTCACAACGTAGTATTTTATGTAATTTCTATAGATAATTTACAATCAAATACTTTCAGTTAAAGGAAAAAAGTTTTGTTAGAAAGTACGAATGTTCTTAAGAATTTTTATTCTTTTCTTACTCTATCTATATTGAAAAAGGGTTAGTTAAAAATTAAATTAAATAGGAAAGTTTTAGAACTTGAAGTAAAATTAAATATTTGAATATGTATAATAAAACAAACTTACCTCAACGGCACCTCCCGTACACTATCCTTTGCAATAATTCTATTCCATTCCGCAACTAGAGTTTTATCAGTAATCTCAATTTGCTTTAGCACACCACACCGCCGCACCATCATATTCTCCATGGCAATAATCTGTAATATACACACACACAAACACAAACACACAGTAGATACAATAAAATGATTTACTCTCGTTACAAATATTGGATCGCATTTTTGATTCATTGCGTATCATAACTTACATAATCAGCAATATTAATTAAATGAATTTTTTGAGTAACCAGAATTACTGTCCGTTTATAACGGATGAGCATATTTTTTATACAATTTTCGATAATAAAATTTCCAACTTCATTATCCAAAGATGATAAAGGATCATCCTATAAAAGAAAATAAAAAAAAAAAAAAAGAAAAGCGAGAAAGAAAAATAATAAAATGTCAATAAAAATTATCATCATTTGAGATGGAAATGAATAAAAAATAAAAAATATTCGCCTTTTGTATTATTAAATTCTTTTTATTATACAAAGGCGGAAATTTTTGATGGGTAACTTCATATTTATTCTTTCGTCTCCCTTTAGGTTTATAATGTATCTGCGTATCGTTCGTTGGTCTAAATTTTAGACTCAGTGATTTCTAAATGGCGCTTTGCGTGACTATATAAATTCCTTCTGTCTGTACAAATATTCAAAATAGATGTTGAATTCAAAATATCCGTTTTGTTTCCTTTAAAAATTATTTTAATTATTCCCAAACAGGTTATTAAATGTAATGCCCCTTCCCCCACCCCTATGACGGAAAGAGAATATTTTTCAATAAATTACGTTTTTTAATAGTAGTACTAAAGAACTATAGCGCACTTTTTGCGCAAGGAGGACAGGAAAACTATTATACTATACTTAATAAAATTTAATGAGGGCACAATACTTTGCTTGTTTTGTAATTTTTTTCAAGATACATATTTAATTTCAATTTCAGAGGAAAGCTTAATTTGAAAATGAACTTTTTCAATTAAAATTAAATTTTTTTGAAAGTTTTATTTTGCCTTATTTGGAGAACTGCAAAAATTTTTGGTTCGAATTAAAAAGCTTAAAAACTGGAAATTTAATTTTCAAAATTTTTATGATTTGAGACATCAAACAATTTGAGTGTTTCAGAATTTATTAAAAATTAAATTTTGAAAAATGTTTACCTACAAAATTTTGTAATATTTCAAACGATACGGTGTTTAAAAATTCACAATGATTTAATTCAAATCATTCATTTGGTTTAAATAAAATTCAGAAAATACTTATAATTTCGATAGTACTTCAGAATAAAGTGGTTTGTCGTTGTTAAATTTTGAATTAAGAATTTTATTTTTCTAAACTCTGAAATTTTAATGTATTTTTAGATTCAGAAAATCCTATTTAATTTAAGTTAATACCAAACCTTCGCCAGATATGAACTTTAACAGGACTAAATGATACAAAATATTTGTAATTCAATGGTTTTGGAAATTTATTTTATGCTAAGCTTTATACATATTCGTTTATACTAAAACTTTCCTATTTCGATAATCGTATTTGAATCTAAGGTTTTTCTTAAAAGCCTTAATTTAGACAAACCTGAATAAATCATACCTTTTCAAAACAACTAATGTGAAGTTTATGACAAATTGACAAAAAACCTTACAACAGCATAAAAGTGTAGAACCAATTATTATACACTTTTTTAGTGACAGAACCAACAATTTAGATTTTCAATATTATTCAACCTAGTTCCCTACTATACTACATAAAATTTTTAATTTAGAATACAAATTTGTATGAATTTGAATCAATTTTATAAGTACTTTTTAAAAAGTGTAGGCTAACATTAGGTAATCATTCAGACTTCTAAGTCTATGTGGGCAATCAGTCTAATTGTGTGTCCCAATGAACACATTTGTAAAAAGCGGAATATTAGCGCGATTTTGAGGGTCAAATAGAGAGTTATCGAATTTACACAAAAAAAAACACTTGTAAAAAAGCGTAGGTGGAAGTTCGATGGCCACGCAATCGTAGAGATGGCTAAGTAAATCTGAATATGCCACCATGTTGTATGTCCCAATGTGAATATTTGCTATATAGGGTATAATAGCGCGACCCTCAGAGCGCAAGTTATCGAATTTAGAAATGATTTTTGTAAATTCGATAACTTTCGCTCTGAGAAAATTTATATTTTACGTATTATAGAAGAGAAGTTGGTTGTATAACGGTGAAAATGTAAATTTTTGGTACTGTCACTAAAAAATTATTTGAGACCCACAGTTTATTAGTGTGTAGTAATTGCTTCTACACTTTGTTTTGCTGTTGTAAGGTTTTTTGTCAATTTGTCATAAACTTTACACCAACTTCAAAACAGGATTATATTTATTTTAAAACTGAGGAAATTTTGTAAAAAATTTCTCTGGAATGTTGAAACATAAATTTAATAAAATTTACATATGTAACATAATTTTAGCGTAAAAATTTCCACAAAATTTAGATTTATTGTAAACATCATGAATATCAGCTTAATTTCAAATATAATTAATATTCTCAGTAAAAAATATCAATAAAAATATTCACAGAATAAAAATTAATTAGCAGAACTTACCAAAATTATCCTTTATATTGATCACATCGACCGGCCCCATCGATCATCCAAAATAATCAGATTTGAAAAATTTATTTTGTATTAAATATAAAACAATTTCAAATAATGTTTTAAGTATAAAATTCAAGGCCGTAATAATGTGTACTCAATAGCAGTTAATAATTTGAAACGTAACGATCACGATAAATTGGAAATAAAATCAATTACCTTATCATAGAACACGTAGCGACATCTATTAAATATTGTAGCGTTATAAAATGAATGCTTCGAACGCACCTAAGTTCATGCTAATCGGTTGACAGGTTACAAAGAGCACATATTAAATTTTGTTTTAAACTCGGTAAAAAATTTGCTGAGACTTACGAATTGTTTAAAAAAGTTTATGGTGATGATTGTATGAGTCGTACTCAAGTTTAAACGAGATTTAGACGATTTAAAAATGGCCGTGACGATTTAAATGATGGTCCAAGACCTGGACGACCAAACGTAAATTTAACTGTGAGAATGCTGGTAGAAGAATTAAATTCATCTTACGCTACAATCTACACAATATTAACTGAAGATTTGGGTAAAAGAAAGGTCTGTGCGCTAAATGAAGATCAAAATGTCGCTCGTGTAGAGCATTACAAAGACATCAATTCAACAGGTGAAAACGATCCAGATTTTCTTTATTCGATCATAGCTGGTGATGAAACATGGTGCTTCAAATATGTTCCTGAAACTAAGCGACAATCTGCAGAATGGAAGGCGAAAGACGAGCCAAAACCTAAAAAATTACGTTTTTAGAAATCAAGAATCAAGACAATGTTGATAACTTTCAATGATTCCAAGGGTATTGTTCACAAGGAATTTGTTCCAGAAGGTGAAACTGTCAATGGAGAATACTGTTTACAAATTTTGCATCGTTTGTGGTCCAAAAGGAAAACAGCTGTTTTTATATAATGATAATGCATCACCTCACAAGACCAAAAAAAACAACGAATTGTTGATGAAAAAACAGATTTGTGTCATCGGCCACCCTCTGTATTCGCCTGATGTATCACCGTGTGACTATTTTCTATTCCCAAAGCTTTTTACGATGACGTTACAGCCATTCAAGCAGCCGTGACTCAGGTGCTAACGAACATCCGAAAAACGGAGTTTAAAAAGTCTATGGATAAATTGCTTGATCGTTCCAAACGTTGTATTAAGTTAAATGGATCCTATTTTGAATAAATATTAGCTTTGAAACATAATACCATGCTTGTTTTATTCTATAACTAAAAAGTTCGGTTATTCAAACAGATATGCATATATGAACAAGATGGTTACAATTTTAGACGGACTTAACACCTAAAGAGTTTAAGAATCAATGAAGCTTCCACAATTATAAGAATTATGAAAAATAACCTGCGGGCCTTTATGAAGCTTATTTATGGCATTTAATAATTCTATATGTACATATATAAATATTATTTAATTTATTAAAATTAAATTTTAAAATCAATTTACCACAAAAACACACAATTCAATCTTACAAAATCCGCTAACTAAGTAGCAGCCGAATTTTGCCATGTGCGAATTTCTTCTTTCGTTTCATAATAGGGAAAAAGTGATAGGAAACTTTAGAGGGGCGAAAGATCATCGAATCCTATTTATTTCGAAACTGATAATTTAACAAAATGCTATTGGGCCCGATTCTGGAACCATAAAATCACAATATTTTATTTCCCCGCTTCCTATTTGAATTTGTATAGAAAAAAAAAAACAAAAATAACATAACATAACATAAAATTTTGGTAGGCAGAATCGGGGCCTATTATATATTTTTTCAGTTCTTTGATTTTTTAGTAAATTCGGGAGCTTCATCACATGTGGACTTTAACCGAACTAAATGATACAAAATATTTTAATTCAGACATTCCAAGATTTTGATAATATACATATGTATGTTATAAAATTTAGGTATTTACTAAATCCTAAAAATAAAAATTAAATCAGATGATGATCGGTTAAGTTATGGCCAAATTTTTTTTTGAGATTTAGAAAATTTTTAAGCGATACTGCCCAGAAAATTGAAATTAATTCTAAACATTTTGAATTTAAGTATAACCGCGAATACAGATATTCTCAGACAAATTCGTGTAAAATGATTTAAATTTCAAAATTTACAGAAAATTCTCATAACTCGTAGTTCTGATAATATTAGTGAAATTTCAAACTGTAAATTCCGAAACTTAGCACCTAAATTTTATATGAAATCCACTGGGCTGAGAAAATCGTCCGACATGAACAATTTCTTTTATATTTAAAATAAAAAAGTTTAAATTAAGGTTTTAAATTTAAAAAAATTAAATTCACATTAAATTGGAAATTAAATCAAATACTTTATTTCCATTGACTGCATTACATGGCACTCATAAAATTGGAACTTTTAATAGTTCACCTGGTTTGACTAAATTAAAAATCTATCGTAATGAGGCTACGTTAATTGGGTAAAAAAATGTGCTAATGTCTAAAAAAAAACTCACATGTGCGGTTCTTATTTTATGTCAATTTTCTTCTGATTTCAGGATTTTTAATCTTGCATTTTTATGCAATAAGGTTTCGAGATTGGTCAACTAACAGGTTTGGTTACAAAACATAATTAATTAATGATGGCTAAAGTATTTTTAGGCTTTTGATGCTCTTATGTGCATATGTTATTTATTTAAAGGATTATGATCGATTTTAAAGAATGAGTCTAAAAATTTCGAATATTTTCGGATTTTGACTAAATTTGAGAAATGCGACTAAATTCTACGATTTTACAAAATTTTCGTTCAATCTAAACCCAAAAATTACTAAACTTTAAAAAATCGTAAAAATTCGAAAATTAATTTAATTTAAAAAGTCAAAATATTTGTCTTGATATAAAATTTCAAACGATTTATAATTTTTATCAAAGATTTTAGAAAAAATTTATTGGAATTGTACGAAAAATGTACATCTACAAATTTTTTTGGAAATTCAAACCACAATTAGAATTACAATTTATTCTTAAAATTCTGGTTTTAAAAACAAAAAATTAAAAATTGATAGCATTCTACAATCTTATATATTTCAAAAATTGTTACGATTTTATTGATATAGCAAAATGCATATTCAAAATTTGTGTTAAAAATATTCAGAGGCAAAAGTTTATTTATGCACAATTTGTTTAATACTTGAAAATGTAAGTACCATAACTTGAAATTTGATGAAATTTTAAACATTTTAGAATAATTCGAGATATAAACAGAATTTAATAAAACTGTCAGAAAAAATGTCAACCATTTATTTCCACTGTCCAATGATATAATATTTGAATAAGACGATTTTCTTTAATAATTTAATTTTCATCTAAAAGTAGAATTTCCTCAAATTCGACTAATTCTAAATTATTTTCAGCCGTAATAGGACTACTGCATACTTATTATTTTCGATGATTGCTTGCGAGTTAAAACGGCTGAAAATTTATTATAACACGTGTTCTATTTAGTAAGTGTATCCAATTCTTAAGAATTATTTTTAGTGAATTCTTCACCATTTTCTAGAAACTTTATTCAAAAACGTAAAAAATTAAAATAAGCGCTGACATAAGCGCTGACTAATATTTGCTTTAAATCTGGTTACTTGTAAAGAATTCAATTTTCAGCACCATTTATTAAAAATTTCAGGAAATTTCGTAAAAAATTCCCTTTATCTCTGAAAGCAAAGCTCTCTTGAATGTTGAAATACAAATTTTATAAATTAAATATGAGCTGTTATTTTTGAAAGTGGTATAAGTCCATATTTTATTGAAACGAGATAATGAAAGAATAGAGAAACAATAAATGCAAAAATATACGGGATTTTGAATTTTCTTATGTTTTGCAAAAGTATTAGAGATTTTTTGTATTAGTAATTTGTTTTTATTTTGGCTATAAATTTCTTACCGTTAGAAAGATTATACTGTCATTTGTCTATTGTTATCATTAACTAATTTTTTTGAAAAATGGACCTATACCACTTTCAAAAATAACAGCTCATATTATAAATTATAAATATTTTGACATTTAGGAATTTGTTAGAAATTTTGACACAAAATTTACATTATTTCTAAAAATTTTAAAGCATTATCAAAAATCTTGAAAAAATAACTGCAATTAAATAAAATATGAAATTCAAATAAAACAAACGAACCTTTAGAAATTATCAGATTTTTCGAAAACTTTAATTGAAATTTTAGATTCTAAATTCTTTTACTTGGCAAATTATTACGAAAATTTCATAAATAAAAAAAAAATAATTGTAAACTACAATTCATATTCTGAAGTCTTAGAAAATCGAATTTGGGAAAATTTTAAATCAGATTCAAAATTGGGATCGGTACGTAATTCTGTTTTAAAAAACTCTATTATTACAAAATTCTATTTTTTCGAAATTTAAGTTTCTTGAAAAATTATGCTTTGCAAAATTCTGTTTCATAAAGTTCTGTTTTACAAAATTCTGTATTTTTAAACATAAATTTTGTCATTAACTTATCCATCAATTATCTACGCAGATAAAATATTTACTGTTCGGTGCTACGTAGGTCCATTGTTATCGAGTATTATTTTGAATGGTGTGCTTAGAATTAGCATACTTGAGGAAGCAAAAGCGGAGGACGTTGCGGCCATCAACAGCCAAATTTAAGAGCGGTGCATACAATATCGGTAACGAGGCCATAGACTTTATCCAGCAGTGGTTATCTAAGATAGGACTTCTGTTGGGGGGGAGAGGAAGGGGGAGGGGAAGGGGGGGGGGGGGGAAGGGGGGGGGAAGGGGGGGGGGGGGAAGGGGGGGAAGGGGGGGGAGGGGGAAGGTATAAATGGCTAATGAAAGGAAGGTGTTTTTAAGCTGGTCAGAATCCGTCGCTCTCTATATTTTGAATATTTTCGCCCACCTAGAGGTTAAAAGACAAGCATACACAAACCTTCACACACTCACAGACACGCACACACACACACACACACAACTACACACACACACGCACGCACGCACACATACACACACACACAAACACACACACACACACACACACATACACACACACACATACACACACACTCACTTAAAACCCCGTGTGGAGTTGCAAGTCTCCTATCGGGCACGTGCCCAGGTGGCGGATAGGGGGATGCCCTTACCGATACACCGGCTAGTAAGTGGGAAATAAAATACCACTTGTGGACCAAACTTGCAGGAAGCGTTTGTTCACCAGGAGGTGCGGCTTCAAACAGCGTCTGTTCCTCATGTAAGAGGTGGCTGAATTCTTACCTGGCAGTAGATATAAAATGCTAAGTGAAGGAAACCTTGATCCAAAACCAACATGTTTCACGAAGGGGGAAAATTATTACGGTGCAGGGAATCGGAAACTCAGTACCGGCGGAATTGTTTGAGTTAACAAGCCGGCTCAACACCGTCGAGATCCAGCGACCGTAATGCGTCAGCAGTTGGGGAACTTGGCTCTTGTTGCAGCTACAAGTTTTAATACTACCCCAGTGGCGAATCTTAATCCGTTCGAGAAGAGGAGTAGGCTACTCCGATCGCCTAAGTCCGGTTCAATAACTAACAAGCACACAAGGACAAGTTCCACATCGGCTATTGGTCAGTTGCGACTCTTTCCGATCCCGATGAGATTACACTGGAGATATGGGATGTTGACAAGGTAACAACAAAGGGAGAAATCTTTAACGCAATAGCTATGGACTTCGATGACGGGAAAATCCTCGATGAGAATATGGTGACTAGTCTTAGACTTGCCTACAGAGATACGCAGATAGCGGTTGTCAAAATACCAACGGCCATAGCCCGTAAAATGGCTGGGTTAGGTGCCGTATACGTGAAGTAGTTAGCCCAGTGAGATGCTTTAAATGCTGGAGGCCAGATCACAGAGCGGCCACATGCAAGAGCGAAGTCGACCTATCAAACCATTGCATTAGGTGCTGCAGAGCCGGCCACAAGGCAAAAAGTTGTGAACGGGAACCGCAGTGTGCATTCTGCCGTACAGGGGATGGAGAACCTATCGGTACTCACATCACCGGTAGGGATAATTGTCCAGCACGACGGATGGTGTTAGGAAACAACCGTAGAAATTGAAGCTACTTCAGCTAAACTTAAATCACTGTGAGGCTGCCCAGGACCTCCTATGGCAGACTATACACGAATTGAAGCCAGACGTCGTAATACTATGTGAACAGTACAAAAATTTGGATTATGTGGCATGTGTGACTGACCATAGTGGCAAGGCAGCAATCTGGGTATGCGCTGGCTTGGTCATTCAAGAAACCCCGCAGAGTTTTTTCGGATATGTTCGAGCAAAAATTAATGGAACACATATCTTCAGTTGTTATGCCCCTCTAAATGAGCCAATCGAGCAATTCATCCACTTCTTAGATTGCTTGGTTCTGGTTGTAAGGAATCATAGTCCCACAGTAATTTCGGGAGACTTCAACACGTGGTCTACGGAGTGAAGTAGCGCTCAAACAAATAGAAGAGGTCAAGCCCTTCTGGAGGCTTTTTCAGTTCTGAATATTGTCCAACACTGGCTCCGCATATACATTCAGCAGGGGTAATGCTGGTTCTATTATAGACCTAACGTTTGTTACTGAATCTCGTTTGCGACTTTTACAGTCACAGTGACCACCAGGCCATCCTGTGTGAACTCCATGGAATACACCCAAGTAATAGTATACAAATTGCGGGATGGAAGACAAACGCTTTCGATGAGGACATCTTCAGCTTTATGCTCCGTGACTCTAACTTGACGGATACCGCTAACACCAAGGCATCCCAGTTAGTTGGCAGCATTACCAGTACATGAAACGCTACAATGCCTAAAAGAAGGTTAAACCCAAGACTCCCACCGGCCTACTGGTGGAATGAGGAAATTGCATTGCTCCGGCGAAAGTGCAATCGCGCTAGTACTTAGTATCTTTCTTGTTTCCTCGCAAACCGATAACTATTCACTCAAGTGCCATTGAAGCGAACGTCGTACCACCATTCACGATTGATGAACTAATGTCCGCCTCTAGGAGAATTTCCAACAAGAAAGCGCCAGAACCGGACTATATAACAAAAATGCGTTTAATACAGCAAAATGGGAACATATTATGAACGCCCTCGATATCAGGAATGTGCCTGGTTACATCAAGCGGGTAATCTCAAGCTATTTGAAAAACCGCACTTGATAGTACCGCACGAATGAAGGGTGCAAGGAGTAAACAGTTACATGCGGGGTCCCCCAGGGATCTGTACTCGGTCCAATGCTTTGGAATATTATGTATGACGATGTGTTCACACTCCAGGTCCGCGAGGAGGCGATGGTAGTTGGGTTTGCCGATGGTATCGCCATCGTAGTAGTTTCAAACTACAAGGAAGAGCTGGAAAACATCTGTAGGTATACGGTGGATATAATCCAACTATGGCTTGACTCAGTTGGGTTGCAACTGGCGGAACAAAAAACGGAAGCGGTGCTTATAACCAGCAGAAAGGTGCTGGAAACAATTTCCTTAGAATCGGAGCACAAACGAGTTTCTCGTAACTCTCGATAAGGTACCTAGGGGTACAAATCGATGCCAGGTTGTCATTCAAGGAGCACATAAAGTACGTCAGTGAGAAATCAGCCAGAGCTAGCAAGGCTCTCTCTCGTATAATGCCGAATGTCAGCGGGCCAAGCCAAGGACGACGAAGATTATTAGTCAGTCGGTGTCGTAACATCTATAATCTAGCTCTGTACATCTCCTATATGAGCTCAAGCACTGCAGATGCATCTTATCGTCTTGGTTTTAACTCCGTATATCGCAGCTGCGCACTTAGAGTGATTAGTGCGTTCAGAACTCTTTCCGATGAAGCAGCTTGCGTTATTGCGGGAATGTGTCCAATTGATCTGCTGGCAGCGGGACGACAGAAGTTCGCGAAAAAATAGCAATGGAGGAACACCGGATAGACCAATGATGCGGGCGAACAACACAAGAATGTACAGGGGGATATTCTTATCGATTGGCAACAGCGTTGGAACCGTTCGGATAAGGGCCATTGGACTCGACGACTAATTCCTGAAATAGGCCCGTAGATAAATCGTACGCGAGGAGAAAGAAGAAAAATCATCGGAACCGGAATGATCAACAAGAAACTCATCAGTGTTCTAATCGAAAAGTGTTCTAAAAGTCGATATGCGTAACGTTCCATCCATCCATCACCAAACGAATTGAAGTGGAATTAGTTACGAAAAGTCGAATTTGGCAGGTACAAACTGGCTGAAAAAAACATATATTGGACAAACAGGTAGGATATTTGTGAAATGTTTACAGAAACACATAGACAGTGCATAAATTGAGCATGGGGAACATTATGTGTAACTATCCCTCACAGCAAATAGACGATAAAAATTCAAAAATGATCAAACCTTAAAACGAAACCAGGAAACTATTTTTTTTCGAGGTTTTAGTTGCAAATTACAATTTTTGTGAAATACGTGTAAGTGTTTTAATTTGTGTGGCTTCAATAAGATAGGCTCGTATAACTGCCAAAAACAACTACATTTAAAAATGGGAACTATGTATGGCAATGAAAATTTTGGTTACAAATTTAAATTTCAAAATTTTCTAAAGAATTTATAATTTTTTTCAAGACTTAAAAAATTAACAATTTCACGCGAGACTTAAAATTGGTTAAACAAAATTTTGTGCTCTGACTAACATTGATACTTTTATATACGGTCCACATTTCAAAATTGTCTACGTAACACTGTTCGAAACGGGATAATTTTCTATCATGTCCCCCCTCATAATAAATTTGATAAAATAAAAAATGTTGAAGGAAATCGAAAAATTGCGTTTCCCCACTCTTTGTTTAATAACAAAAAATCAATTGGACATTTTGACAGGTTGATCCAGGATACAATAGGCTACAGACTCAATAAATATATTAACTGAAACATTGTTCGATATACAGATATATAATATACATACCATGATCACAACATTGGCGGATGAATAAAGGGCTCTAGCAATTGCGATACGTTGTCGCTGTCCGCCCGACAAATTTATACCACGCTCTCCAATTTCCGACAAATCACCACCCGGCATTAGCTCAATATCCGGTTTAAGTGCACACGCCTCAAGTACTTTATCATAACGTCGCGGTCTATATGATTCACCGAATAGAATATTTTCACGTATTGTGTTATGCAATAGCCACGGTTCTTGACTGACATACGCAATAGTTGAATATTTATTCCATATCATGTGGCCCGCATTTAAATACATCTCCTTAAGTAGTGCGGCCAACAATGAAGATTTTCCAGCACCATTCTTTCCAATCACTATCGTTAGTTTACCCTTTGGTATTTCAATTTTATTAATGTGTAACAAATTTGTTGATTGTCCTTCATTTTGCCACGTAAATTGTCCATTCTCAATTGCAACGACTAAATCATCAGCCAGCGTAATTTGCGGCAAATCCTTACTATCGTTGAAAGAACGTGCTCTTTTACGATTTCGCTCCAGCTTACAATTAATACTCAATTGATTATTTTTTTTTAATTTTATGCGATTACATGAACTTGATCGTGGTGCGGTTATATTAGAATTAATTTTTTGTACATCATTATCGGACGCTATTTGATTCGATGTTTCAATATCACCAACATTAAATTGGCTAAGATTTGTCTCAGTTTCGAATATATCCAGTGATGCATCGCTGCGACACAATACTCGAGCCATATTTTGTACACCTTCAAATTCTTTTTTTACTTCTGGCAATTCTAGGAAATCTTCTATCCGTTTTGTACTTACAATTGCCGATATAATTATTGGCACAGTAATCGGGAATATAAATAGGGGTACGGTGAGCTGATTGAAAAGGGCTAAGGCTGAAAATAAGCGGCCCGCTGTAAATGTGTACTCTGTGTCTGTGGCTTTTTCGATACAGATGAAAACGGTTAGGGTTACAAATGTAATCAGGATCGAGGACACATGTGCCAAAATTGCTGTAATTAGAAAAAATAAAACAAATCCCTGTATATAAAAATAATATATAAATAATATTTTGTTAATTTAATCAACACACACACACAGACATAGTTACAGGAAAATAGAAAACATTTTTCGTTTTTCGCAACAAAAGCACGGAAAATCAATATTTGATTATTATTATGCTTTTGTGCTGTGCTATCGGTTAAAACATGTGTTAACCCTGATATTGGAATTTTTTAATAATTTTTCCTTTCTATCCTTCTACGGTATTTTGTTGATCCTTTTAACATTTTTATCGGAAAATCCAATTTATATGTGGTTTTGTTGTTGTTCTTGCTCGTAGACTGCAATGTATGAGATTTAAGTGAAATGGAAAATTTAAATGATTTCATTTGATTACTGTCGGTCGATTAACATTGTATTGTGACATAATCATAACCTTGTTTCTAGGTATGCTAATCGCGCGTCGATTTTTTTTTTTTTTTTCAATTTATTTATTTTAAATCAAAACATTTTCGAGTAAATAAATATAAAAATTACGAAAAGTTTTGCTACATTTTCCTATTCTTCCGCTACATCATTTCGATTCACTTTAATATTATTGAAGTAATTTTCCTTATCGTCGTCATCGTCATAAGAAAATCTAGATTGAGGATAAGCACGAAATAAAAGTTTTTTTGAGAGTTACTGCTGCTGTTGTTTGAGGAACAGTTTTTT
Organism: Tipula vernalis; assembly: GCA_958295665.1. Lineage (NCBI taxonomy): Eukaryota > Metazoa > Arthropoda > Insecta > Diptera > Tipulidae > Tipula > Tipula vernalis. The sequence continues at coordinate 133,625,344 of OY282558.1, read as the reverse complement.
TTGTTTTGTACAATACAAAGACGCAACAACTTAAACAGAAAACAGAAAGTTTTGAATCAATTTTTTCTCGTTTAATTAAGACAAATTTAGTAATAAATTATATATTTTTTTGGTTGTTGATTCTGCCATAAAGTTTTAAATTACAATTAGTTTTAATTGAAGTAGATTCATTACCAGTACATTGTATTTAGTGCTTATTGCAAATTTTTCAATGACGTCTGATAAAAAAGAGATTCACAAATTTGCATTAATACTATATATTGAAAAAAAATTTATTGTGAAAGCTAAGGTGTTACGCAATATTCCGTTCATATTTCTAAATCTCTAAATTTTAAAGGATATTTTATTTGGGTTGAAAGTTTCAATTGTACTCAGAACAAGTGAGCCAGTTTTCGCAGTGCCTCTAATTAAAAGTGTTTCTACAACCCGCAAAAAATTTGTATTTGCCTTAGGTAGACCCAAACAAACAGTCAAAGTGAAAAGACGTGTTTTTTTTTTCACCTCTGACAACAAAAATTGTAATATTAAAAATTGTGATATTAAACATAATTATTAATTATTAAAAGGAATAAGTATGTTTATAAACTATTACACCTGTCCCTCAATTAACACGGTAATTAAATTCCACCAAATTACCGTGTTACTCAAAACCGAGTTAATCGCGACTAATAAATACATAAGTACCTTTTTTGTGCTTTTTGAATTTATTAGTCGCGATTAACACGGTTTTGAGTAAGACGGTAATTTGGCAGAATTTAATTACCGTGTTAATTGAGGGGCAGGTGAATAACATATTTAAGAATATTTATCAAATTCTTTTCTTTTTTTTTATTGGTGTAAATTAAAAATTATCAATTTGAAGTTAGTGTATTAGTGTTGAGTTAAGCGCAGCTTCTCCAAATATAAAACTCAACTAATATATTAATTCATTTATTTATAAGTAGTTTGATTTTATTTAATTTATTTTATTTATTTTGCATGTTAAGACTTTTAATGCTTATGCTCTGACGGCTACAACTTAACTGCCTTATTCAATACATTTCAATTTTTTGTTTAATTACAATAAAGGGTACAATCTCATGCAGTGCCCAATATCAGTACGTTGCAACGAACGCTAACGGGCATACACAACACCTTCCACCTTAAGTTAAAAGATAAAGTGAAATGTTATCTTTTAATGAGTTAGATGTGATCGTTGGAATGTATTAATATTCGGCTAATTATAATCCAATATAATATAATGTAGGTACTTAGATTCTAGTTACATGAATTTATAATTAAAAATATTAAATTTTGATTTAATTTTTTCTAAATAATATTTTTGAATTTATGAATTTATTTTTTGTTTTTTTTTTTTTAAATATAATGAGGTACGATTTTTTTTTTTAAGACATTCTGTTTATTTCTTATTGTAAAGTTTCAGTAGATTATTATGAACAATTTTCCCGATCTTCCAACAGCTAATTCAGAATTTTCGTCACTTAGAATATTAGTTATTTTGAATGGTCCAAGCCATAAAGGTGAGAGCTTTCCTTGGCGCGCCTCATTCTTCAGCAAAACCGAATATCCTATACCAAATTTAATGGGTCTAGCGTTTCGATCATAGTAAGTTTTACATTTAGTTTTGGAGGTATTAAGCATATCATGGGCAATTCGAAACGATTGAATTTCAAATCAGATAAGTAATCATAATAAATGGGATCTAAATTTGAGGTTAAAGAATGTGGTATTACAGGCTTAAAGCCAAATAACAACTCGAAGGGCATATACGTGGTAGATGAATGGGGAGTGATGGGCAAACATTCATTTGCGCCTCCATTAGTTCCATATTGTGGTTCTAAAATGAGCCCCGTCACCATCTCGGAGGAAATTGTCTTTACTAATCTGAAGACAATGAATGTAAACAAGGCCACCGTACCTGATGGAATTCCAGTTCGAATATTGAAGGAGTTTGCCAATGAATTGGCTCCAATATTATCTAAAATTTTCCTACTTTCATACAAGCAAGGCGACTACCCGAACGCCTGGAAGAGTGCAATGGTGCAACTTGTGCTGAAACGGGGTTGTGACAAAACTGACCCTTCAAACTACCGGCCAATATCAATTGTGTCAGCCGTCGCTAAAGTCTTTGAGAAATGCATCAATCAACATATAGTTAAATATCTTGAAGTTAACAAACTAATTTCGGATAGACAATACGGCTTTCGTGAAAGCCGATCCACGACCGATCTCCTGACGTACGTCACAAACAAATGGAATCTCGCATTAGAACACCACGGAGAGGCCTTTGCAATCGCTTTGGATATATCCAAGGCTTTTGATAAGGTATGGCATGAGAATCTTATTTGTAAACTTGTGGCATACGGGCTGGACTCGATGACCACCAGGTGGATTAAAAGCTATCTCAATGACCGAAAAATCAGCGTCGTACTTAATGGGAGATCATCATCGACGCACTCCCCAAATGCCGGAGTCCCTCAGGGATCACCTTTGTCACCGACCCTGTTTTTGCTATACATCAACGATTTGCTGGATAGCACTGTAAACCCTATCCATAGCTTTGCAGATGATGCCACAATGCATTCTTCTATTTCATTCGAGGCGGAGCCTAGCATTACAGATTTAAATAATAAACGGTCCGAAGTCGTAACTTCTCTTAATTCCGATTTAAGTACAATATTTGAGTGGGGTAACAACAACTTAGTGCAATTTAACGAGAAAAAGACACAAATATGCACATTTTCACGTAAAAAAAGTCGCAACGACTACCCATTTGTGGTAAAAAACCATATCCTTGTGGGTTGCGACTCAATTCGACTGCTTGGTGTTCAAATAAGTAACAAACTCAAATGGAATGAACACATTGTTGCATTGGCTAAATCAGCTTCAAAAAAACTCGGGTTCCTAAATAGATGCAGAAGGTTTTTTAAATCGCATCAAGTTCTCCAGATATATAAAACCTTCATCCGACCATGTATAGAGTATTGCTGTCAAGTTTGGGGAGGTGCGTCTGGTACCACCCTCCAGTTATTGGACAGGGTTCAATGCCGCGCTATCCGAATAATACGGAATCCCAGACTTACCCAAGAACTAGACAGCTTACAGCATCGCAGAGATGTTGCAGAACTCTGCGTCTTCTACAGATGCTTACATGGTAAATGTTCTGCAGAACTATCGGAGAAAATACCACCATTCGTTACAACAACAAGAGTAACAAGAGGAACAACCAATGCGCATAGGTTTACGGTGAAGCTCCCGAAACCTCGAACTGAAGAAATTAAGCGCGAATTTGTATATCGAACATCAAAAAAGTGGAATTCGCTAATACACTTCAAATTTCCGGAGGAATACAAAATTAATAAATTTAAGGTAGCTATTAATATTTACTTGAAGGATCGCGCATTGGGTACAGAAGCTCTGACAGTTACAAGGAGCTAGGACCGTTAATAAGTCCGCTCTGCACCCAATTAAAATATGTATATAAAAAAAAAAAAAAAAAAAAAAAAAACATTGCATAGCTTAGCCAATAAACCCATTGTAATGGATCATTTGAAGAGTAATTTCTAAGATATTCGCCAATGGTCTTGTGGGAACGCTCCAGCGCCCCATTAGTTTGAGGATGGTAAGCAGTTGCATTGAATTTCTCGATTTTTAACAGCTTACAAATATTTTCGAATAACTCAGACATGAAGATAGACCCTTGATCTGTCAATATCGATTTAGATGAACCAAAAGTACATATAACATTTTCCACGAAGGCTCTGGCTACTGTCTCTACTTCTTGATTGGGTAAAGGGATAGCAAAGGAATATTTGGTTAGGTCATCTTGTACGGTCAATATATATTTATTGTAGGAGAGACTACTTGGCAGTGGACCGACTATGTCGAGGAACATTTTTTTGAACGGAAGTTTTGAGGTGGTAGTTAATTTTCATCGGCATTTCAGTCAGCAATGAATTTTTATTTTTTTGACAAGTGTCACACGTTTTGATGAAGTTCCCAATTTTTCGCAGCATCTGAGGAAAATAGTAATATTCTTTCATTCTCTTATATGTGCGATTTATGCCTTGGTGACCACCTGTTGGGGTTAAATGGAAATCATTGATCACAGATTGAATGTTGTCGTTGTCTTCTAAGGTGATAACTGGATTACTGACTACTGAAAGTTGAGGAATTGGTTTTATTAAATCTTGGTTTGATTGGGAGGAATTCCCAGGTTCTGGAACTGCGGCTTCCCGATTTGATGGTAATTCATTTAATGATTCTTCCAGCCTGTGTTGGACCTGTGCTCGAGTTAGTACATAGTAGAAATTATGAACTCCTTAGAAAAATCAGGGTATTGTAAAATGGGTGGTCCTAATAAAATTGCTTGTAGTTCCTTAAACGATTCGTCACAAAAAGCAGACCACTAAAATTTAGCTGAATTTTCCAAAATGCTGTCAAAGGATTACAGATTTTCGCAAAATTGGGGATAAATTTTCTATAGTATCCGACACGTCCTAGAAATGATTTTATCGATTTGGTATCTTTTGGAATTGGGTAATTTTTGATCGCATTTACTTTCATAGGATCAGGTTTTAGACCGCTTGCTGATATAATATGCCCGAGATATATTAATTCTTTTCGAAGCAAATTACATTTGAAAGCGTTCAATTTAAGATTATTTTGTCTTATGCATTGGAATAATTCGGATAATTTTTCGTTGTGTTCAAGAATATTTTTACCGTAAACCACTATGTCGTCGAGGTAAACGAAATATTTTATGCCATTAAGTCCAGTAACAACGGAATTCATAAGCCTCTGGAAGGTGGCTGGCGCACCCTTTAAACCAAAAGGCATCCTTAAAAACTCGTAATGTCCAGTGCTGGTACTGAACGCAGTTTTTTCACGATATGCGGGATCCAAAAAGACTTGGTGATAACCGTTTGACAAATCAAGAGTACTGGAATACTGTGATCTCGTAGGTAGTGGAAACACATCACCAATGGTCACATCATTCAGTCTCCTGAAATCAACAACGACACGCCAATTCTTTTTCCCGTCTACAGATATTTTTGGAACCACCAGTAGAGGAAAATTCCACGAACTAGAGCTAGGTTGAATTATTTCCTCTTTTAACATTTGTTCAACCTGTGATGAAACTTCGCATTTTAGTGCTTCGGGTAATCGATAAGGTTTTTTATAAATTGGAGGAATATTGGGCATAATATTGATTTTATGTTGAATACGGTTTGTATAAGTTAATTGGTCGTCCTTTAAATAAAATATGTCATTGAACTTCCGGCACAACTCTAGTATTGAATGCTTTTCCTCAAAATTCATGGTGAAAAGATCCAACTGACTTTCGAGTAGTTTTAAACGATCGGATACGGCGTTATCAATTTGCTCGATTTGGAAAATTTCGTAATTAGATAAACTTTCGAGATTAATAGCCAAATTTTGAAGTTCTACTATTTCTTCATTCGTATTAAGTAACCCAAGTGTTGCAATACCATTGGATACTTTGATAAGATTATTGCCAATATACATTCCTGTAGATACTTCTTCAGAGTGGCAATTATACTCACCATCCTTTGTGTTACTTAAAGGAATTTTCAAAATTTTTTCACAACGACCTGGTATTTCAACTTTCGAATTTAATGGTAATTTGAAAAAATTTTCAAGATAAGGGATTTCCAGATATTTGGTTGAATAATTAATAGTACAATTATTTTTTATTAAGAAGTCTTGACCGATAATACCATCGAATGGAAAAACGAAATCTGATCCAAGAATTCGAAAGGTTTGGCTAGGGGATTGATTATCTAAACGAATGTTACAATTACATTGCGCTAACGTTTCTATGGGTTGCGAACTGATACCACTTAGATGGCATTTAAGATTTGGAAAACAAAGTGCATCGTCGTTTAAACAATCAACTTTATTTAACGAAATTTCAGAACCTGAAACGATTAAAAAAGAATTAGATTCAGCGTTAGAAATATTCAGCTTAAGTGTAACAAAACTATGGAGACTAGCTGTTGAAAAAGAAGTAGTGTATACATTATAAGAAAGATCCTTGGAATCGGCGTTATTATTTTGACCAATAGTTTTATTAGTGACTTCGGAATTTGATCTTTTTAAATCAGGCTTCGTATCTTGATTTACTCTAAAAGAATTTGAACACCTTACTGTTTTAACTCCTGGACTCGAACGGCCGTGTTCGTATTTAATTGTTCGAGTCCCTTCACGTTTCCCGACGAATTGATAGAATAATGTTGTTTTCTGGAATCATTGTATTGTTTCTTTCGGCATTGAGATATGTGATGGCCGAATATTTTACAGTAAGAGCAAGTAATTGGTTTCCTCTGTAAGAAACTTGAGTTATTAGAATTAGGCTGGGGAGAAGACACAAACCGGCGATAAAATGGGTGCTTCAGGATACTCAATATAACTTTCTCTTCATAAACTCTATTTATCTATTAAAGTTTTTTGACCAATTGATCACAGTATTTTTCATTTTGATTGCTAAATTATGCCTGAATAATTCAAACATTAACTTTGTCTGTGATGATTGCCTAAAAAACCATAACAATCAGCAGCAACTAATCCAAGCATTGATGTCTCAATTGGGCAATCAATCAACAACAACGTCGACAACACCAACAGCGTTAACAAATTGAGCTCGCAAAATATCATAACTGGAACTAAAGTCAACACCGAATTGGAAATAGTGAAACCAAAAAATTACCTGCACGCCTCAAATTTTAAACCAACCACTACTAGTGAGGATATTAAAAATTATCTTAGTCATAAGCTGAATATTTCAGTGGCTGAAATCGAATGTCACGAACTTGTTCCAAAAAATTCTGAAAGAAATTTGCTAAGCTTTATTTCGTTTAAAGTTGGGTTGGAGTCTACATTATATAAGAGGGCTTATGATGGTAGTATTTGGCCACTGCAGTGCGCCATTAAACCGTTTATTAATGTAAGGCGTCAAAAGAAATTTCCTGCCACAGCATCATTGCAGTAATGAATTTATTAATAGTGATTATTCGTCGGTCACTCATCAAGGTCATCGCAATTGTGAAAGTTACGTACTTTATTCTAGTTTTTATGATTTTTTTAAATTGATTTTTCAAATTGGAATTGTTATTAATTTTAATAACATTGATCTTTTTTACGTGTCGGAATCCTGGCTTACGTGTAAGATCAATGATCAATCTGTTGCCATAAATGGCTATAATATTCTACGGTACGACAGAATACATAAAAATGGTGGTGAGGTCTGTATATACTAAAGAAAAAGTTACATATATGGTAAAACTGAAGTTATAATGGGTGAAATGAAACTTCTTTCGATAACAATAAATTCTAATAGAAGTTCGTTACAATCCCCTACCTGCTATAAAAACTGAGCTGGATGATTCCCAGAAAATACAATAAAATTTGAGAATAATTTATATAAAGTGAATTTGTGAATTATAATTAATAAACTGTGTTGTAATAATTTTTGTGCTAAATAAATAAATTCGTTGGTGATAAATTGAATTGAGTTTGTTTTAGTCACAATCCAGTGATACGAACCTTAATTGACAAGGCAAAAACGTAACAATATTGTTCGTTCATCGCTATTCATCAGCTAATTCACAGTTATTTTCAACTGGAAGAATATTTTTCTTAAACTTGTTTTTGTGTTTCAGAACTTTTTATTTTTTGCGGTGTTAACAATATACGTATAAGTTCTCAAAGTGTCCGTATAAGTACACCGGGGAATTGTGTTTTGTGTCGTCAATTCACTGAAATTTTGAATACGATCTAAACACTCGAGTACATTCTAGAGAGTAACCGTTTTCAACAGTATCCCGTAATTGTTTAGCAATTAAATTTTCTAACACGTTTTTTTTGTGGTTCAAGGACACCATCAATTAGTGGCCAATACTGGACAGTTGTTATTAAGCGTTAGAATTATCAGAAATGGCAGACAAGGCGAAAGTAAAACGAACTACTGAGCGAAAGAGATTACTTAAGCTATACAAGATTTAAGTGTGAATATCATCGATAATATAGCGATTTTGGTACCAGCTCACGGAAAATTGGCAACCATTTCCAAACTTAAGGTTCAATTAGAGCAACTTGAATCGCATTACACGAGGTTTTTAAATAACGAGGAGCTAATAACGGAACAGGTTGAGTCAGATGGTGACGACTTCACTTCGAAATATTATAGTTTTGAAGAAAAGTACATTGACACAAAGGCCGAACTTTTAACATTGATTGATGAAAAGGCAGTCGCTGTTAAACCTGAAAGACAGGTTTGGAGAGACGAGAACACTTCTCAAAATCAATCGATTGTAGTTTCTACGAAGAATGTTAAGCTTCCCAAACAAGAGCCACCAAAGTTCAGCGGATCATACAGCGATTGGACAGATTTTAATAACGAGTTCACAACAACGATTATAAAGGAGACTGATTAAAACGATGTTGATCGTTTAAGATTTTTGAAATCATGTTTGGTGGGTCGTGCAACACGAAGCTTATCAAGGATGGAAGCATCACAAGAGAATTTTCGAAGTGCGTGGAAGCCTCTTTGTATTCAATATGAAAATAAGGCGTTAATTTTACAGTCTCATGTGTTCGGGAAATGGTCGATCAAGTAAGTGCACATTACCGTGCATTAAAATCAATGGGGTCCATGCAAGAAGTGGCTGAAAATTTCTTGATTTTTCTGATGTTAAAGAAATTGGATGCTAACAATGTGGAGAGATGCGAAGAGTCCACTAATAAGGAGGTCCCGATATGGGATGATTTTTGTTCATTCTAAGAGAAACGTGCCACAACTTTAGAGAAGATTGAGATTGAGAAAACAAAACATTCTTACCGTTTTTCCAAGGTTTTGAAATCCGATAAATGCCAAAAGGGACATCACACATTGATTCATTTTGAGCAACCTGTTACTCAACCTCCATTGCCTTCAGGAGTGAAACACAAAGCACTGTTAACTTCAGAATCATTTGTTGATAAGCCAGCGTTTCTTACTACAGCCGTAGTAAATGTATTTGATGTGAATGGTTCGATTATTCCTGGCCATGCTCTGTTAGATAGTGGTGCTACCACAAATTTCATATCTGATCCATTTGTGCAAACGTTAAATGTGAAGAAGCGAAAATCTCACATTACTGTAGGTGGAATTTGCACAACGGCTACAACATCAAAGGCTTCGTGTTATATCACACTGACTCCTCATTTCGATGTATCAATAAAATTCAACATGGCTGCAGTGATACTTCCAAAAATATCGGGCGCTCATCCAGCTCATCCAATATTATTATCGAACATTAATATCCCCTCTGAAGTCACATTTTTGGCTGATCCTCAATTTTTTAAGCCTCAGAAGATTGACTTGTTGTAGGGTGCTGGCTTATTTTGGCATCTTCTGTTACCTGGTCAAATTCGTTTGGGCGGAAATTTACCGACGATGCAGCAGACCAAGCTGGGATGGGTCATTGGTGGTCCCATGATGTCGAATAATGGCCATAATTTAGCGGCATTGACTATTAACGAAAAATGTTGGTCAACTGAACCTGATGAAAGTTTAGTTGAACTTGTTCAGCGATTTTTGGAAGTAGATACTTGCCCCATTGGCGACGCCACGGAGTTGAGCTCTAAAGATCAGGAGTGCGAAGATCATTATGCCCTTCATACTCGACGAAATGAGGAGTCAGCGTGATATAACACGAAGCCTTTGATGTTGTAGCCGATATGCCAATTCCACCTACAGTAATGTATGATTTTCGCTTCTTCACATTTAACGTTTGCACAAATCGATCAGATATGAAATTTGTGGTGGCACCACTATCTAACAGCTTTAAAGATCAGGAGTTCGAAGATCATTATGCGCTTCATACTCGTCGAAATGCAGATCGATCATACGTCGTCCGCTTACCATTTTCTAAGGATCCATCATTATTAGAAGAATCATACCAAATCGCAATTTGACGTTTGTTGAGCTTAGAAAAAAGATTGGAGAAGCAGCCTGAAATGAAGGAAATGTATTCATCCTTTGTGAAATAATATCAGAAACTGAACCATTTGGAAGTCGTTCATGAGTTTAACCCGTCAACCCCGCATTGTTTCTTGCCTCATCATTGTGTAATGAAATTATCGAGCTCTACCACAAAATTGCGAGTGGTCTTCGACGCATCTTGTAAGACGTCTTCTGGCGTTGTATTGAACGATATTCTTCATACTGGGCCAAAATTGCAAGATGACTTGTTCATTATTTTGTTGAGGTTCAGACTGTTCGAGTTTGTCGTGACTGGTGACATTCGGAAACTGTACCGCTAAATTGAAGTGGATGTGCCGGATAGTAACTATCAATTAATTTTGTGGCGCAACAATAAGGATGAACCAATCAAGACACTCCCCGTCTTCGTACCGTGACCTATGGTATGGCATCTGGGTCATACCTTGCTTTAAAGACGTTGCATCGATTAGCAGCTAACGAGCATATTAAATACCCAATTGGAGCTCAAATACTTCGACATAATTTTTATGTCGATGATATGATGATTGGATCGAACTCGATTTCGAAGCTGCGAAAAATGTTGCACCAAACAATCGGTTTTTCGGTTTAGTCACCAACCCAAACCATTTTCAGCAGCAGTTACAAAGCGAGTGGTTTTATCGGAAATGGCAAGCTTATTCGACCCGCTGGGGTTTGTATGTCCTGTCATAACTTTGGCAAAGATTTTTTACCAGGATCTTTGGAAGCTCAAGATCGAATGGGACCAGCCTCTAGATAATGATCTTACTGCGAAATGGAGTAAATACGGGTCAAGTTTATCATCATTAAAGGATTTCTCGATACCTCGTTTTGTCATGGCTAAGGGTGAATGTAAATTTATTAAAGTTCACGCTTTTTGAGATGATAGCGAAAAGGCATATGGAACATGCGTATATTTGCAATGTGGATACCACAATGATATTATCTCGTCCAGGCTGATTTGTGCAAAATCTATAGTAGCTCCAGCGAAAACCATCAGTATTGCCCGCCTCGAACTGTTAGCTGCGAAAATAATGACCGATTTAGTATCTCGGGTCAAGAGGGAAGTGTTGCTGGAACTAACCGTTAGAGAATTTGTCTATTGGACTGATTCGCTAATCACACTCTACTGGATAGAAGCAGAACCGCATAATTGGAACAAATTTGTTGCACACCGTATTTCCAAGATAGAGGGAGAGACCAGTTCCGGAGTTTGGAGGCATGTTCCTGGTAATTTAACCCCGCCGATTTGATTAGTAGAGGTATGATGCCGGCTAAGTTATAAACGAAAGTGGAGAGACCCACAATTGCTGAAGAGGACGAAGCCGAATTGCCATTCATTCGGAATATACAAAAATCGTCGTTTGCTCAAGACTACCAATTGCTGAAGGGTGGTCATACTGTGGCTAAGAATAATCGACTGAAATGTTTGGTTGATAAGAGTGGGTGGACGACTAAAAAGAGTCAAATTTCCTTATAATTCCAAACACCAAATCATTCTCCCCAGAAATTATGAATTTACCAAGCTATTAATACGATTTTTTCATCTTCATAGGACATTTCACGCAGGACCGCACATCGTACTAACCGCAATTCGTGCAAAGTATTGGCCCATCAATGGACTGGCTCAAATCAGAAGTATTATTAACAAGTGCACTGTATGTTTTCGAATGCAAACTAAATTCATATCACAAATTATGGGAAATTTGCCCGAGAATAGACTCGACTACAGGAACATTCAACCATTTGCTGTTAGTGGTGTTGATTTTGCGGGGCCTTTGTGCAAGGCTCTCAAAAAAAAATACGTAGCTCTTTTTATTTGTTTTGTGACAAAAGCGGTTCATTTGGAGCTGGTGATTGATTTGTCCATAGAGGCGTTCATCCGATCCTTGAAGAGATTTATCGCCGATCGAGGCATGATAAAGAACATATTTTCCGATAATGCAACCAATTTCAAGGGCACGGCCAACCAACTGGATGAAGTCTAACAGATGATGATTAACAATAAAGACGTAATTTGGAAGGCATGTGATCAATTGTTCGTCGAATGGTCATTTATTCCACCTAGAGCCCCAAATTTCAGCGGACTTTGGGAGGCGCCGATAAAAATCACGAAGCGCCTTATCAAAAACGTCATTGGCAGTATGGAAGTTTCAGTCGATGAGCTGCACACTGTTTTACGTCACGCTGCAACGATCAATAATTCTCGTCCAATCACCCCGCTATTGGCTGATCCGAATGACTTGGAACCTGTGACTGACCCCACCCAGGTCACTTTTTATATGGCACCAATTGCTTTGCCGAAAATGTCGATTGTGGAAGAAAATATTAACCGGGTAAAAATGTTTCAACGAATCAATTGGATGGTTCAGCAATTTTGGGCTAGATTTCGCACCGAATACCTAGCAACTTTACAGCTTCGAACAAAGTGGATGGCAAAAAACGAAAACATTGAAATTGGTGCTATGGCTTTGGTGAGAGATGACAACTTACCTCCGTTAAAATGGTCCTTGGGACGAGTTATTGCAACTAAGCCAGACAAAGAAGGTAATGTACGAATGCTAACGATTCGCACATCGGCCAATACTTCTGATAAGGATGGTCAACACAACGGTTGAACTGCCACGGACAGTTCAAGGCGGGAGCATGTTGAATATTGAACTGTTTTATTATTTATAAATTATTTTGTTATTCTTGTTTATCCAATTCTGAGGCCTGTCGGTTTTTTATGCAGTCACAAATATGATTGTTTCATATATAATTTTGGTTGCTTTTTCCGGACATGGGCAAATTAATCACCCTGTATGATATTATTTAAATTACTCTCTCAATAATTATATTGCTCAATTTCGCGTACCGGTATAATTAATTTACATTGCACAATACATAGTCAGTCATAATAAGTTGTCCGAATCGATCGACCATAAAATAAAATAAATACTTGGTGATTAGTTTTTATATAAAGAAAACTGTGTTTTAATTTTACTACCGGAACTCTACTACTTCATGGTTTGGTGTTTTATCCTTAAAAAAACAAACCTTTTCTTAGTTTCTTTTTCACCAACTCATGGCCCATCGTGGCTAGATCAGTTTATTGTTTCTAATCCGGAACAGGCCAGAATATTGGGGTTCAATCACTACACTAAGCCACATATATCCGATCATGATTTTCTACTCATCTCCATAAAGTCAAGTCTAAACGGGTCAAAATTAGGAACAAGCTTGGTAATGCAACAATTTCCACTTATCTTTTGGGCGCTGATTGGGGTCGGATGTATTCGACCGATAACATTAATTCTATGTTTCACTTATTTTATGAGTGACTATGGTAAAACGAGTACTGGATGGCCAATCTGCAGCTCCTGGGTTTAATTTTCAAATTGCTCATAGAATGTTACTTCAGAATCAGGCTTTTGCTAAATATAATAGTTTTTCTAAATTCACTATTATCTTATTACGAAACTTAAATTTAAACTATTATATTTTACTTTAATTCGAAGTACCGCAAAATATATCAGAACGACCGAAATTGTGTTACTGTTCTGATTAGAGTCGCTAAACAAAATTATTACTTTCATATAGGGAAAAGTAGGTCTGATGTTTTAATTGACATGGACCCTGTTGCAGTAAATTCTTATTTTTGCAACATACCTAACAAGTCGGTTTTCTTTCCTCTTCCAGATTGTAATGCTACAAGTAGTTTCACTTCTAATTTGTTTTCAGTTAGCTGTGTAATGGAATTATATATTTTGAAAAGTATTTGCAGCATAAAATCTAACGCAGCTGGTCATGATGCAATGATTCTAAATTTTTTAAAGAAGATATTACCTTTTGTTACATCACCATTAACGTACTTAATAAATAATTGTATCATGCGGTCTGAATTTCCTGATATATGGAAAACAAATTTAGTGATTCCGGTTAAAAAGAAATAAAATAATGACTTGGACCAATCAGTATGGTATCGGTATTATCTAAAGTTTTCGAGATTCTAATTCAGGATCAAATTAACGACCATATTAAAAAATATAAATATTTAACATAGTTTCAATCAGGTTTCTGTAACAATCATAGTAAAAGCACCGTTATTGATGATATTGCATATTATCTTGATCGAAGAAACTCTTTTGTTGTATTATTATTGCTCGATTTTTCCAAAGTTTTTGACTGTTTAAATCATAAGTTACTGTTGCAAAAGTTGATGCTTTATTTTAACTTTGATAAAACTGCGCTTAAGCTTATGTATAGTTATTTATCGGATAGATATAAAAAGTTTTAATAAAAGATCAGTTGTCAGATTCGCAACGTATTCCTTCTGGTGTCTTTCAGGGAACTATCCTTGTGCCGTTATTATTCTCCCTATTTATCAATGATCTACCGCAGGTTTTGAAATATTCGAAATACCATTTGTATGCAAATGATTGTCAAATTTACCTCGAGGGCATTATGGATAATAATTTCTGAAACCTTAAATTTACCTACTGGTCGGTTTAACAAAACGATGAACTTTTACTAACTTAATTCGAATTCAATAAAACTTTCCTTACCAACTTATCAAAGTTAGATACTTCATTGATAACTTTGTTGAAAAATGGTAACATTTTGGAGGGTACCTTCTACTTTCAAATGGAAAAAAAACTTTACCCGGGTGCGTTCGAATTTCGAATTTAAATGCAATTTGAACTGTTTATTTACATTTCTATATTTTAGGTATACCTAATTGTTTGGCCGAAAGATAGTTTTATCGAGGTTTACTTGGGTCTTTAGTAAATAAAAAAAAAACACTCGATTAATTTCGCATGTGATTGATTGAAAGTTTATTTTATTTTATGAAAATTCAATAAACCGTTACACTAATTTTTTTTATTTTCCACCATCGGTATTGTATTATAATTTTTTTCGTAATAAACAAAATTGAGATAAATATTATTTAAGTTGAAAATTGTTGTTATTCCTTTTTTAGTTTGTAAAAAAAGCGAACCGCTACAGGACTCCGCCGCAAGTGATTTTCCTCTCCTTGTAGTATGATTAAATGAGTAGTAGCAAAACGGACTCGTTTGTGTGTACGAAGGCTTGATGTTTGATCAGCCGAGAGAATTCCGTATGCTGGCTTAAATTGATCGATTGAAATGTTTTGATTTTTACCATTAATCGTATGACTTTGTACGGACCTTCGTTGGAGAGGGGAGGGGAGGAGATAATCCCGTGCGAACCTTTTCTGTTCTGATGAAAACCAAATTACAATCGTTAAGTGATTTCGGAACAAAAATGTAATCCTGTTTGAATTGACGAGTTTTTTTTTTTTGGTCGATGAATGTGTCGCTCGTTGGTAAAGGTGAAAGAGGATTTTCGATAAAGAACTCACCGGATAGTTTGATGGTTTGACAGTAAAGTAGTTTCGCAGTTGAGCACTTTAGATCTTCTTTCACTGTTGCTCGGATTCCAAATAAAAGGATTGGGATCGTCATATATTAGACAAGTTAAATATTACCTGCGGTCGAAAATCCCGGACTAAAAATTGTAGGCAGCGGCTTTACTACATCTGTGCAAGGAAGCAGAAATCTTGCAAGCGATTTCTTATAATGATACCATTAAGACGTTTACTGAACAAAAGGCTAGAAGTATTAAACTCTAATAAACTATCTATATAAATATTAATTCTGTGAACCTATTTACAATAGTAGAGTGGAAAGTCAGCAACTTTTTAAGAAATGGAGTTCCGCTCGCATTTCCGAAAAATACATCGAAAGCAGAGAATCTTAATATTTTTTGCTGCCATAGAAAAAAACGAATTTCATTGATTAAACACAATATTACGTAAACCGAAGAAAAGTTAAAAAGTATTGATCCTTTACATTTCATCTCAGGCGAATGCGAACGACGATGCACCGGCTTATTCGTTCGCGGTCACTACCATCAAAACGATCGAATTACGCAATGAAGTACTGCCTCATTCACTATATTCATCAGAGTTGCTTCCTGAAGACTTCTTCGTGTTTCTCAAACACAAAAAAAGGACCCTGCGGAAAGCAATTTCATTTTAAGTTTTGTTAGCATAAATTGAGTGGAAGTGACGGCAACTTTTCAGTTGGCCTAGCCGTACAATAATATAAAGGTTATAATACAAATTTTAAAATATTAACGATTATCAACTAATTTCAGAAATTCATTCCTCAGCATGCATTTGATTTCTCCTACCATTGCCCTACGCCTTTGTTGTTCTTTAAAATTACTCTCAAAACTAAATAGGCCTTTAGCACATTAATTCATCATCTTCAGTATCCCTGCATTAACATTTTTAATTATTCAAATTGCTTATCTTGTTGAAAATCTATAGCTGACTTTGAGGCATTTGAAAGTAATGAACCGACGGTAGCAAAACATTTTCAAGGGTGTCTAAGCCGACACCTCGGTCTGTCTTTCAATCGCAAATGCAAGAAACCTAATTATTCGATATAGGCATTTCTTGTCCAATTTCATTTTTTGTGAGCATTTGCCCAATCCGTGTATTTTATTTGTAAAAATTTAACCCTAATTTGCCATCTAACTTAAACCAGTTCTTCTTAAAACTTGACCTATTAAAGACTTGACCTCTCAAATTTTCATGATTTTCTGGGCTCAAACACTGTGCCTTTTGTAGTTCGAGAACAATATGCTGGAACATACCAAAAACATCAATTAAATGTTCAATTTGCCATTCTTCCTAACCTAAGAAGAAACTGAAAATTACTGTGGCACGAGCTACTTCAACCTTTGTTCTTTTACTGTACCTACACTCATTCTGCATCTCAAAGGGATTTATTTTGTTGCGAGTGGAAATATGTGAAAGATAAATTATTAAGCTATGTGTGGCTAGTTGGCCAAAAGTGATCCAAAAAAAACCCGATGCTAATACTAAAATAAAAATGTTCTTAATATTTAAGTATCGGCTCAAAAAAGGTTTATATCACGATACACCGACTCTCAGCTCAAAAACAAAACTATCATTGGAAAAATGTAAGGAAACAAACGGAGAACTTTTAAAACTTCCACAATTCAAGTGATAATTTCTCAAGTTCTAGTTAGATTTATTAATTGCCAGTACTTTGGAATTATTTAATTTTATTTTCACAGTTCAACGGATCATTTCCTCCAGTCCTGTATTGTTGGTATCAACCTCATGATGATTTTCTATTAAACCTTTCAATTATCAGTAATCTGGAATTTATTTTTAGAATTTTGCCATGGAGAAGGAATGGTCAAATAAGGCCGTAATGCCTCGTGAATCGCGTTCAATTTGATTTTTTCATTTCGACTGGGTATTTCCTCGAGTACCGTATTGTTGGGTACCAATCTTATGATGATTTTCCGTTAGACCTGTCAAATGCCAAAACGCTGAAGATTTTCAAAATTTTATCTTAGGGCATGCATGACAAATATAGCCACAACGGACGGTTAGACGGTTTAATGCACAGTACTTTGAACATTTTCAGATAACTCTGAAAAAAATTGGAGAGTAGGGTAATTTTATAGGTCTAACAGAAAGTCACCATTCGATTGGTCCCAACAATATACGACCTGAACGAATACTTAGTTAAACTGCGAAATTGAATTTAAAAAGGACTCATTGGCCATATTTGACCATCCTCATGACAAAATTTAAAAAAAAATTTCAGAGTTCTGGCAATTGATAGGTCAAACAAGACTTATGATGTTTTGCGCCATATTTGACCATACCAGTCCAAAATTCTGCAGGACTTTAGTAATTTTCAGTTGCTTTGCAAAGTTGTTTGCAATAAACTTGTTTTTATCCGGTTGACAAGTCTTGTATTGATATCATAATTTTCGCTAGTTGTTGTTTGGTGTTTTTAGAACAATAAACAGCAAAAACAGTAAACGTATAATCAGATATATAGATATATCTGATATTGCCAACTTTAATAATCATCATTTTTGGGATATAATTTTTGGCCAGTTTCACAATGGCGTTTAAGATCACCATGCGAATTTATGACAATGGTTTAATTAAATAATGTGCTGTTAGATATTTTCATAGAAAAAAAAGATCCAACAATTTCTTCTCATCTGCATCATCATCAGAACGTTCGTGTTATTACAAACGTGTAATAAAATCACGTAATTTGAATTCCTTACTACAGATAAATTCTTAGATATGTCTGAGGCTGAGTTATAAGTCTTAAACTTTTGACATAACTGAAACACAGTGCACTGCAAAAGCTACGATCTATTTTTATCCAACAAAAGCTTCCAATATATCATTGTAATCTTCATAAATACTTAGAAGAAACCAGAAAAATATTTAACAACGGTTGAAACTAATTTATTTTAGGCTTTATAACATTATGTAGTTTTTTTTAAATTATCTTTCCCCTTGACAAGTACTTCAAGCTCCCTATTCTAACAACTACCTACTCATTAATTTGTAGTGCATTGTAATGTAATATGGGTTCTTCATTTCTGGCCAAAGTCCGTTACACTTGCAAATAACAAAATAAGAATTTAAATTCAGTTTAAAAAATTCTCTAAACACTTTTAAAATTAGACCTACTAAAAAATTCGGATTATCACCTAGCTCAAGAAATATTACAAATAACAACGACGTCCATACTCCAGAATTTCATCTAAAAATTATTTTAGAATCCCAATACTAGTCTACAAATCAAATTTCTTCACAATCGGTTGAGAAATAGGCAAGTTCTATCATATTTGGCCATATTCCAGAATTCTATCCAAAACTTATTTTAGAATCTCATTTCCATCGCGGAAGTCAAATTTCACTTAAATCAATTAAGAAATAGACAAGTTCCATCCTAATTGGTCATTCATTTAATTTGCTAAAGGTTTGATTTGAAATGTACAAGGTTCAATCTGAGGTTTGTTTGAATATCAAGCATTCACTCGGCCTCCACCGTAAAAACAGATTGGCAAACAAAAATTCTAAATCCAACAAGCCATTCTCGAGATACCATGGGTACAGACATACATACATCCAGATATCCAGACATCCAGACAGACAGACGGATATTTTTTTTGTTTGCCTTTTTAGACACAAGGACTTTCAAAACATCGAGAAAAGTGGTTTTGATACAACCAAATTTTTGATCATTTTTCACAGGATTTCAATACTTTGGTCTTTTTAGATCGAATTCTGGATGAAATTCTGGAATATGGCCAAGTACGATGGAACTTGGCTGTTTCTTAACCGATTGTGGTGAAATTTGACATACCATATGTGTTGGAAATGGGATTGTACACTTCCATTCTATGGAACTTGACTATTTCTTAATCAATTATGATAATTTCGGCTTGCACTTTGGAAATTGGATTTTAAAATTATTTTTGGATGAAGTTCTGGAATATGGAAAAGTATGATGGAGCTTGCCTATTTCTTAACCGATTATGGTGAAATGTAATATGCGTTGGAAATGGGATTATATTCTTCCATTCTATCAAACTTGCGAATTTTGACGAAATTCGAAATGGAATTTTAAATTCATTTTTGTATGAAGTCCTGGTATATGGCCAAGTATGATGGAACTTGCCTATTTCTGAAACAATTATGATGAAATTCGGTTTGCGCATTGAAAATTTTATTCTAAAATGATTTTTGGATGAAGTTCTGGAATATGGCCAATATGACGGAACTTGTATATTTCTCAACTGATTATTATGAAATTGCTTTTGTCTAAAAAGACCAAAGTGTTGAAATCCTGTCAAAAATGACCTAAAATTTTGGATTTCTGGATGTCTGGATGTCTGAATGTCTGGATGTCTAGATGTCTGTATGTCTGTACCTATGGTATCTTGAGAACGCCTTGTGCGATTTAGAATTTGTTTCGCGGAGATTTCAAAAGGTTTTGGAACCTGTAAATCAAGAGGGTCGGGTACATGCCTTACGAGTTAATCGAAAACACCTGGTTATATGTAGAAATATTTACCAAATTTCTTATATATGGTGGTTTGAACAATGAGTTGGCCGTTGAGTTTCGGGTTGAGTTGACGGTTAAGTAAAGGGTAAATTTGCGTGTTGAGTTGAAGTTGAGTTGGAGTTGAATTTAGATATAGTGAGCAGATGATCAAATTTTTTATGTATGCACGTTTAAGGATTGAGTTGAAAGAGAGTTTGGGATTGGGTTGAGGGTTCAGTTAGGGGCCGTTTTCGGATTAAATTGAACTTGATTTGGGGTTGGATTAGTGTTTAGTGAGCAGTTGAGCAATATATTTGTATAGAAGTGAGTGTTTGTATAAATAACAGCATATGTGTATGATATTTAAGGAAATCCACACGCCTTGACCGATTTGAACCAAACTTTACACAAATATTGTTTAATACACTATACAACTGTACACTGAACCATTTTCATTTCAAATTGGACCTTTAGCAAATTATATGAATGGCGAATTAGAATGAAATTTGTCTATTTCTTAACGAATTTTGGGTTTTAAATGAAGTTCTGGAATATGGCCAAGCATGAGGGAACTTGGCTATTTCTCAACCGATTATGATGAAATTCGAGAGTGTTCGTTGGAAATAAGATTTTGATATTATTTTTAGATAAAATTCTGGAATATGGCCAATTAGGCTAGAACTCATCCATTTCTTCTAAAACAGATTCTAAAATGATTTTTAGACAAAGATCTGGAATACGGCCCAGCAGGTTGGAACTATGCCATTCCTTAACCGATTATAATGAAATTCGAGGTTGCGAATGAGGATTTAAAATAATGTTTCTTATTTCAAAACTCTAAAATACCGTTAATAGTTTCAATACTGCGACGCCTGTCCGCCACACATTGTATTTTTCTAAATTAACCGCTCTAACAGCAAATACTCAGAAAAAATAAGCCAAAATTTAAAGCGAAGGATTGGCAACAAAATTCATCATAATCGGTTAAAAATAGCTAAGCTTTATTCTTACTGACCATATTCTAAAACTTTATCTTGAAATAATTTTCGAATCCCATTTCTATCGCGGATGTCAAATTTTACTAAAATCCATTAAGAAATTACCAAGTTTCTTTATTACTGGCCTTATTCGAAACTTTATCTAAAAATCAATTTAGAAGCCTATTTCCAACGTACAGGTCAAATTTAATAATAGTCAGTTATGGAATAACCAAGCTCCATCTTAGTTGGCCATTTATAAAATTTGCTAAAGGCTTAATTTGAAATGTAAAAGGTCCAATTTGGAATATTAAAGGTTCAATTTGAAATACGAAAGGTTCAGATGGTATGATATTATGATGGTATGATCGTATGATGGTAGAATGGTATGATGGTACGACGGTACGATGGTTTGATGTTCCGACGTTACTATGGTACGTTAATATGAGTGTATGATGGTTTAATACTATAGAGTCATGATGGTATGATGATATAACAGAATAATGGTATGATGGAATGATTGTTGAAACTTATGATTGTACGTTGCTATTATGGTATGTATGATGGTGACTATGGTTCGTATTAAATTTAAGTTCGATTTAAGTGAGAAGTTCCGTAAGGGATTAATTTGGGGTCGAGCTTAGGGTTTAGTGGTAAATTAGATTGAGTAGAGTTCTAACACGTTGGGTTGACCATTAAGTGTCGAATTAAGCAAACGGTTGAGATTTGGTTCGAGGTAGGTTAAGCTAAACTTGAGTTAAGCTTTAGTTAGCTTACATCGGGGTTGAGTGAGTTGCTCGGTTGAGGAATTATTTAAGGGTTGATTTGGGGTTAGATTAAGGGTTGATTTGGGAATGATGATGGTTAATTTTGTGACTGCGTTTGAGTTGTAGGCTCAGTTGTAAATTTGTAGGTTGAACTAAAGTTTGACTTAAGAGGTTCAGTTAGGGATTGATTTGGGTATTGAATTGACCGAAGTTCTGATCACCTCATGAGGTTTCAACCCTTTATATTTTGCAGTTATGCTTCCATATTTAGTTTGTCGATAAAACCATTGTCTTTAAGGTTTTCTGCAGAATATTCCGATATTTGTTCATCCCCGCATTTTTCCAAATTAGATAAACTTTAAAACCTTTCTCTGTTAACTTTTTGGGTTTTAGTAACAATAAAAGATTTTCAGTAAATCTCACATACGATTTCAATCTATCACAATATAAACCGAATGAAATTAATATTTTAAAGAAGTACAATAACCGTCCGCATATTTCTTCTCTAAATAAACTTATGTTTACACATAGAACCAATCTGATATACTTGATAACAATTTTCCAAGTCATACAAAAATATCGTATTTCGGAATTTTCAATAAGAAGAAAACGCTCATTTAAGAAAATTCAATAAGAAAATTACTTTTCCATTGACTATTAAATTTCAAATCATCTTCATCATCGAAAAAATCGAATATACTCTTAGTATATCAATATATGCATAGAAAATTTACATAAAATTTTATTATTTACTTACTTTGTAAATATTTCAAATATCTAGGACAGGTCTGGGCAAAATTGTTTTGATAGAAAAAAATAAAGAAAATAAAAATCTATATAAGATTGGTAAATGGATACGCGTCGCATATTTTGTCCAGACCTGATTTTAAAATTTATACAATATATTTAATTTTTGTATTATACTTACTCATTGCCGTCCAATAAAAGGAATCCTTATCCAGTTTTTTTAATTCCATTTTACGAATATCAAAAATCTTCTCTTTAAATACTTTTTCCCATGCATTTAATTTAATTATTTTAATTCCCAATAGAATTTCACTTAATTTTTTTAATCTCTTATCTGTGTATTTCTGTAAAAATGAGAAGAAAAAAATGAAAGATGAATGAAAGAAAAATTAATAAGATTATTTAAAAAAAAAAGATAAAAAATTGTTTGATGATATCTTTTCAAGCTATGTACGAGTACATCAGACATTTAATCAATGATATTTGCTTAAGGGACTTTTATTGATTTGCTTTGTACAAACAAATAATTAATAATTAAAATGTATTGTCATAAATAGACCTCGATCGCTAAGACCCTCATAAAAGGCTTAAGCTAAAGGCTTAGCAAATTACCCATTAATCGTGGTCTAATTTTTAAGGGACATTGAAAGTTTTAGCATTTAATCGGCTTAGTATATATTCATGAAATTTTGCTGACCGACCGTTCGCGTTGACATAACCAAAGAATTAGATTTTGTTAAAACTACTTCAATTGGTTGTTTACTCAAGCACATTGATATGGTTATTACTGAAGATGATATAATCAAAATTCGGTATATTAAACGGGCCATTCCAACCAGAAATAAGGAGCAGAGGACAATGATCGTTGGGAAATTTAAAAATATTCATGTAAAAGAAGTTACGTTAAGAAAATTTCGTTTAAACAAATCAACTGAACGTACAACTCAGCTCTGCCGAATGGCTTTTCGGATCAGGAAATTTTGATTATGCATCATCTCACCATATTACAAACTAAACTCTATACTGCCTCGAAATTGCTAAATAAAAAATGAATTTCAAGTTTTTATGGGTCAAGGACAACGTCATTTTACTAAAGCAATCAGATGATTTGAACAGTAAAATGTTCTACATACGTTCGCTCAATGACATCAGCCATTTGAATCTATTTTTTCGTGATGATTGCAGCTCTTTCAACGCTTAAGGTTTCTACGATGTTTAATTATTATGTTAAGTTAAATTCTCAGTTATGTATAGTTCACAATCTTTTGATTTTTTATTTGTTTCTAGTATTTGTTAAGTTTTTAAAATTTTACAAATGTTTTGTTACGTTTTTGCTTTGTCACTGAAGGTTCGTATCACTGGATTGTGAATAATACAAAATCAATTTAATTTATCTCCAACGAATTTATTTATTTCTCAAAATTTATTACAACACAGTTTATCAATCAAAATTCACAAAATCACTTTATATAAATTATTCTCAAATTTTGCTTATCACTTATAATTTTTATTTCGCACTACAACACTTTTTAAATCACTTTGTGAATTTTGACTTTTTAATCTTCACACTGTCGTTTTCCAAATACTACTAATCCAATTCGACTTCGTTCGCCTTTTTATAAACACAAACCAAACTTCTAGAAAGCTCATGATTTTTCTAGTTAGAATAGCGTAGAAACATTTAGAACAATTTTATCATGGAAAATTCCATTTTAGTACAGTTAAATATTGAGCTATTAATTTAACATATTCTATTACACGTTAGGTGTCACGTCACATTGTGCTGTTTTTTATTTAGCTTATATTCAAACCATACAAAAGTGTTATATTATGACGGTGACACCTAGTGTGTAATAGAAGAAGTTAAATGAATAGCTCAATGTTTAGCTGTACTAAAATGAAATTTTCCATGATAAAATTGTTCTACACTATTCTAACTAGAAAAATCATGAGCTTTCTAGAAGTTTGGTTTGTGTATACAAAAAGGCAAACGAAGTCGATGTTTCCAATTCAGCTGGTAACAGGAAACGATTGCGACAAAAAGCTGAAATAGCATTTACTTAAATTTTGTTTGTTGAGTAAAACACAAACATATAAATGTGCCGATACAGCACATACTTATATTTTGTAATTAACCATATAAATTAAACGTATATAACGTTAAATCTGATACTTCCGTTCCATTTAGTGAAGTAAATTATAATATATAAACTGGAAATGTTTAATAATAAAGACAGAAGTTATAAAATCAGTAAACATATCGCTTCTCATTCAATTAAACTATTTATTTAGAATTAGTGGACTAGCTCCGACCCACGGTAGGCGCACTAGTTTCTAAATAAACAGTCGAATTGGATTAGTAATATTTGGTAAGCGATTGTATAAAGATTAAAAAGGAATTAAAAAGTGATTTAAAAAGTGTTTTTGTTCGAAATAAAAAGTAAAAGTGATCAGTAAAATTTGAGAATAATTTATATAAAGTGATTTTGTGAATTTTGATTGATAAACTGTGTTGTAATACATTTTGAGAAATAAATAAATTCGTTGGTGATAAATTAAATTGATTTTGTATTATTCACAATCCAGTGATACGAACCTTCAGTGACAAAGCAAAAACGTAACAATTGGTGACAGCGGTCGGATTGTGAATGATAAGATAAAGAAAATGATTCTCAACGAATTAAAAGTTCTAGAATTAAAGAGGGAACTTGAGAAACGGGGTTTGGCTACTGATGGTAGTAAAACAGCTTTACAAGCACGACTACGTAACGCCATTTAGGAAAGAAAGTAACGGATGCGGCAACCGTAGAGCAGAAAGAAGGATATAATAATGGAATTTTCGATTTGTCGCAGTTAATCGCTGCTATGAACCAGATGACGGGACAAATCAGTGTAATGAGACAACAAAATGAACGACAGATGGAGCAACAAAATCAGTCTAACCAAGAAATTAAAAATGAAATGGAACAACAAAATGTGCGGCAGTTGGAGACTAAAAACCAGTCTAACGAAGAAATAAAACGACAGTTGAAACAACAAAATCAGTCAAACCAAGCAACGAAATAACAAATAGAGAAAATAGAACCAATCCAAATTATAGAGCGTCAGATGGGGGGAAATTGCCGAAGGCCAACAGAGAATGGACGAGAAATTTCTGGAATTGGCTACAAATGTACAAGGCGAAATAGAGAAACTGCAAACGAATTTTAAGAGGGAGATGCAACAGGTTGAACAAAAATTAGAAACGGAAGTTCAAATTGGCAAAACGGAGGTTGAACAGATGGAACATAAATTACAAGCTGAATTTCAAACAGAGTTTCAACACCTCAAGAAAGAGCTAACTGATATCAAGGCAAGTAAAACAACAACACAAGTGGTACAAACCGTCCAATCAATCAAGTTAAAGCCACCAACATTCGACGGAACAACATCTTTCGTTATTTTCAAATTTCAATTTGAGACGGCAGCCAATCAAAATCATTGGAACGACGAACATCGAGTAGCGGCATTAATAGTGGCCCTCAAAGGCGAAGCAGCAGAGGCTTTACAAACCATCCCGGAATAAGAGCGCAGCAGCTATCTCGAAATTATGAAGGAACTGGATAGAAGTATGGCAGTGACCATAAGCGGGAAATCTATCGAATAAAATTGAAAAGCCGCTACCAAAAGGGAGGAGAATCACTTCAGGAATTTTCATCGGCAATCGAGCGATTAGTACAGCGACGACCAAGCGGAGCACAGACAGTGGCCAAGCAAGAGGGCCAAATGACGACATATTCGTTAAACTTGAACGAGTCAGCTTAAAGGGGCAGAAGCTGACATAACCTCCATCCGCGTTTTGAATGTAGCAAGAGGCGGTGACAGCTTAACAATCAAAGACGACATTGATGGCACGGACTGCATCATCACCCTGGATATGGGAGCAAATCACACGATTGTCCGTAAAGATCTGATCGATGGAGGTGTACAACCAGCTAATGGATTGTAGTTACAAACAGCAACTGGAGATAGTTCAATAATAAAAGGCAAAAGGTCGTGAAAATAAAGATCGGGAGAACTAGTTTCCAACATGAAGGGCTGATTGCTGATATTGTGGATGAAGTCATTATGGGAATGGATTTCATGAGGGCAAATGGCTTCATGGTGGATGTTGGACGAGGGGTTTCAATTTACGATAACATCGAGTTGCCACTTCAATATAGCAGTGCCCGAACAACTACCAGGCGAATTATTATTGATCATCGGGAGAAGCTGCCACCGAACTCAGAGACGATCGTATGGGGAAGATTGGAGGGAGGTTCTGGGTCACCCAGGTTGCGGGTTGTGGAAGCCAACGAAAAAGAGAACGGAGCCAAGGAAATTATAATCGGAAAAGCCCTAGTTAAACCAGATAATGACCATAGAGTACCAATTAGGACTCTAAATCTCTCGAATAAGACGAAAACCATCAAGAAAGGGACAATAATCGGCAAATGTAACGAGGTTTCAACTATAGTAAAGTGTGAACAGAAAAGCCCGATTGAAAAAGCCGACATACAAGGCCAGCAAGAAATGGTAGTACAACTTATTCAGAAATGGACCGAAGATCTTACCTAGGCACAGAAAAATTCTGCACGTGAAATACTCAAACGGTACATGTTCATATTCTGTAGCACGTCGGATAGTAACGGAAGGACCTCAACAGTAAAGCACCGAATTGAAACGGGAACAGAGATGCCAATTCGTCAGCCACCCAGGAGTTTACTATTGGCAAAACAACAAGAAGTCGACAAGATGGTAATAGAAATGCAGACGGCAAGAGTAATCGAACCATTTAACAGCCCATGGAGCTCACCGGTAGTATTGGTCGAGAAGAAGGACGGTAGCATGAGATTCTGCGTTGATTACCAAAAACTCAATGCTGTAACTAAAAAAGATAGCTACCCATTGCCAAGGATCGACGATACATTAGACACATTATCGGGTGCTCGAATATTTTCGACATTAGATTTACAAAGCGGCTATTGGCAGGTGGAAGTCCATGAGGAAGATCGCGAGAAAACGGCTTTCAGTGTGGGTAACGGACTTTGGTAATTTAATGTTATGCCGTTCGGATTATGTAATGCCCCTGCGACTTTTGACCGATTAATGGAGTGCGAGTTAAAGGGATTACATTGGAAGAATTGCCTAATATATCTGGACGACATCATCGTCATGGGGAAGGATTTCGACGAGCATCTAAGGAACTTGGCGGAAGTTTTAGATCGGATACAGGCCGTCGGATTGAAGTTAAGCCCAAAAGAAGTGTAAGCTGTTTAAAACTGAAGTAAAATATTTGGGTCATCTAGTAACGACTAATGGAATTCACACCGACGAAGAAAAGATCGCAGCGGTAAAGGATTGGCCAAGACCTAAACATTTACACGAATTACGAAGCTTTTTAGGATTGTGCACCTATTATAGACGCTTCCTGTCAGAATTCGCCAACATTGCCAAGAGCTTACATGAGTCGACCAGGAAGAACAAGGCATTCGAATGGAAGGATGACCAAGAGGAAGCATTCATGGAACTAAGGAGACGGTTATGTGTCGCGCCAATTCTCGCGTACCGTATACCCAACGTGAAATTTATTTTGGACGCCGATGCAAGTAATGACGGTATAGGAGGTGTATTATCACAGGAAACCAATGGCCAAGAACAAGTTATTGCGTTCTACTCCAAAACATTATCGAAACCGGAGCGTAATTACTGCGTGACACGGAAAAAATTGTTGGCTATAGTGTAGTGTGTCAAGCATTTCCATAAGTATCTTTATGGCCAAAAATTTCATTTACGGACAGATCACGGCGCTTTACGGTAGCTGTTACAATTAAAAAATCCAGAGGGACAAGTAGCACGCTGGATCGAACGTCTTCAAAGCTATGATTTTCAAATCGAACA
Organism: Tipula vernalis; assembly: GCA_958295665.1. Lineage (NCBI taxonomy): Eukaryota > Metazoa > Arthropoda > Insecta > Diptera > Tipulidae > Tipula > Tipula vernalis. The sequence continues at coordinate 133,597,002 of OY282558.1, read as the reverse complement.
TCGGAAGGAAGGTGCACACGGAAATGCTGACGCATTATCAAGACGGCCATGTCCAGTAGAATGTAAACATTGTGGCCATGTTGAAGCAAAGGAAGGCATCATCAACGTTAGGCTTACGCAAGTGCTGCCTGATGAGGAGTGGACCGACGAAATGATAAGGAAAGAGCAATTGGGTGATACGAATTTATCAGTTATAATGGAATGGAAGGAAAAGGAACACCAGCCAACTTGGAGCGAGATTGCGGACAAAACTCCCATTGTCAAGGCTTATTGGGCTCAACGGGATAGCCTCCGTCTTAAAAAGGCTGTTCAAAAACGATTGTGGGAAAGCACGGCTGGCAAAGTGAAGCAATTGTTGCTGGTGATACCAAAGTACCGGATTGCAGAAATCCTGAACGAATATCATGTAGGAGGAAGTGGGGCCACCTAGGAATTAATAAAACACGTCAACGATTATACTGGTCAGGATGTAGGCAGTCAGTGATAGAATGGTGCCAAAAATGTGACCAATGTGCGGCGGTGAAGGGACCCGCACGCAAAAGTCGTGGAATCATGAAACAATATAACGTCGGAGCACCATTCGAAAGAATTGCAATGGATGTAGTGGGGCCATTTCCCACCACTGAGAGCGGCAACAAATATGTGCTAGTAATAATTGATTATTTCAGCAAATGACCGGACGTGTACCCCATTCCCAATCAGAAGACGACAACAATAGCTGATGCCGTGGTCAACAATTGGATTAGCAGATTTGAAGTGCCGATGAAGATTCATACCGATCACGGAAGGAATTTTAAATCTGTGGTATTTCAAGAAATATGCCAGATGCTCGGTATAAATAAAACGAGAACAACGCCTTTGCATCCACAGTTTGATGGTATGGTGGAAAGATTTAATGGTACATTGGAGGAATATCTAGCAAAGGTCGTTGAGAAAAACCAACGCAACTAAGATCGGCATATACCGATGATTCTATGGCCTATCGATCAGTCGATCAGCAATACATGACACAACCGGAATGACACCAGCTTAAACGTTATTTGGGGATAACCTACGATTACTTGGAGCTCTAAAGTTTGGGGCTGTACCATCAGCCGTACCATAATTGTTTTAATTCATATTTTTGCAATATTGTATCAAAGGCTCGTAAGAAGCTTCCCGACTGCTCGAGACTAACCGATGTTACTGTAAGTTTAGATGAATTATCTAGCAGCAGTTTCTTTTTCCGTCATTGTTCATCTACAGAGATATTTCACATTATAAAATCACTTGAAGATAAACACACTGCAGACATGTTTGGTTTTAGTAATTGGTTATTTAAAACAATTTGCTTTAACATTGTTGATATCGTATGCATTCTCTTTAATCGAAGTATCACTGAAGTCATTTTCCCTAATTCATTCAAATTTGCAGCAGTAATCCCGCTATTTAAAAAGGGCGATCGTTTGCAAATTGTGAACTATCGACCAATTTCTTTACTTTCTGTGATCTCAAAAATCTTTGAAAAAGCTTTCAAAACGAGGGTAGCTAATTTTCTGGATGGATCGAACTTTTTTAGTAAGCGTCAATTTGGTTTTAGGTGTAATTTAGGGACTGAAGATGCTCTGATCGAACTGATAAATCCACTTCATGAGGGTCTTAATAATTCAAAAGTGGTAGCTGCTTTATTTGTCGATATTAGAAAAGCATTTGATATGGTGGATCACAACGTTCTTTTGGATAAATTGTGGAATATCGGTTTTCGCGGTTGTGTTTATAATTGGCTGTGTTCGTTGTAGCGTTTGTGTTAGTGGAGCATTGGTTCTGGAGGCCAGTGTCCCACAGGGTTCAGTACTTGGCCCGATTTTATTTTTGATTTATATTAATTCGGTTTTCACCCAAAGATTTAAGGACTTTAGTGGTGGTTTTTGCTGACGATATGGCTTGTGTGTACAATAGTTCTAATTATTCCACCATTACATTTGATATAAATTTTGACTTAGGTTTATTAAGTCAGTGGTTCGCTGTACATAAACTGGTATTAAGTCCGAAAACTAAAGCAATGTTGTTTAATTTAAATGAGTTGCGTGCTTTCAATAGAGACATAATTTATCACAACTGTCGTTGTACTATCATGCCTTAATTGAGTCCAGATTGTGCTATGGTATTTGCTGCTGGTGCGGTACATACTACGAGTCAGTCCGGCCTTTGGTTATTGCTCAAAAGTTCATACTCACATTGATGTTTTTAAGAATAAATTGTGCTCATCTTGGCCGTTATTTAAAACAAGTAATATTCTGCCACTTAAACATCTTTATGTTTACAAGGTCATGAATGTATATTTTGAGAGATGTGGAAATCATTCCTTGAGTTGTCAAAGTTACAGGCATGTGATCCATAGATAGGTTCTGCACAGGCATGAGCCAAATACAAATAATCCCATACAAATATTTAGATATAACAAAGTAATATTCGCGGTTGATCCCACACAATTTCACTGAGACTCGAAAAAGGCATGTGTCAGTTAGTGCCAGCCTACAAACAACAGATTAAATAGAGGGGCCACCGGATTAAGGCTTCTATCTTTATAACTTGGCTTTAAATACTTTGCCTAAATTATGTTTGGACTGAAAATTGGACTCGATAATATTTTTTTAGGTCTACAAACATAAAAAGTAGATCTGAGACCTATAAATTATACCTATAACTGAAAAAAGTTATAAATAAGACTTACTTTTTTTAGAACCTCAAAAACAGAACTGAAATTTTTTTTTTGTTAAGTTCTAAAAAAGGTCTCGAGGCATATTTCTAAAAAGCAGACCCAGTTTAAATACTAAATGACACTAATACTATATTATAAACAAGGATGCAAAATGGATCTGAAATTTGTTACCTAAATTTAGTAACTAATTAAAGGTCTCGGAATCTATTTAGTAATGGTATGTCTTAGGATTCAAATGATATTAAGAATTGATGTCTAAACCTAATTATGTTTAGCAGAAGGTCTCCTACTAATTTTTTAGAACAAAAAAAAAACGTTAACATAGTTTTTTTGAATTCCAATATTAATTTAGATCTCAGCGTCGATAAAACCGAATAAAATTTAATCTCTTTAATCGTCTCGAGACCAATTTTCAGGTCTGCAGCAGATTGTTTAGATCCGCTTTTGATATTTTTATTTCGGTCCTAAAGAAACAGACTTTGAGACCCTTTCAGGTTCAAATAGGTTTTTCGTTTTTCGTTTTTTCATAATCAAAATTTAATTAAGATCGGGCCTCAAAAAAGAGCTTTTTTGTGGGACCTAAAGAAAAGGTCCCCAAATCTAGTTTTTAGATCTAAATCCTATTGTTTTAGAGTACTTCGAAGGATTTTTAGGTTCTACAAAATATTTCTCGTAACCTTTGTTTAAAAAAGTTTCAAACATAACAGGGGTAAGGACCATAAAAATGGTTTTGCTTGTGCAGTCGTAAATAACACATTACGAGACCTAATAAATAGGTTTGGAAACCTAAAAATTAAATACCTCAAAACAACATTGTTTCCACATAAAAGAGAAGGACGCGCGTCCTCAGAAATTAGTCTCGAGATCATATTTTTAAAGTATCGAGAAGTTTTCTTCAGTCTTAAAACTAAGGAATTGAGGCTTTATTTTGAGATCTGAAGGCCATTTTTAATCCTTCAAACATACACAAAATGTTTGATGGTTTGCAGACTTTTTAACGGTCCTAAAGAATAAGTTTTGAAACTTTTTTATTCAGGTTCCAGGACCTAAAACAATGATTTAAATTTTATTTCCATAAACCAGAACACAAGGTTTAGTGCGAGTTTACGACCATTTTCTGAAAAATTTTCAACAGGCAACCAATCGACGTAGTCTATTTTGTAAACAAATTTCCCCTTCCGAACATAATTCTTTTGTTTTCCATTTAAAATATATTGAATCTGCTGAAAATTTTTCTTCAGAAAACTCGCACTCAATCTGCTGAAAATTTTTCATCAGAAAATAATCGTAGTCTCGCACTCAGAACTATATATACATGCTCAAGACCTAAAAAATCGTTTCCCAAAAGGAGAATCTAGGAATTAATTTCGAGGCCATATATTTTACGTCTCGATAGTCTTGGAAACTAAAACGTTTTTTGAAGAACTGGAGACCTAATGTTTTAATCAGTCCAGATTTTTTTTGGTCCAAAAAACTGAGAGTCGAAAGTGATTTAAGATCACATGGCCTTCAAAGAGGATGCGATACTTATTTGTTAATGCCCTAAAACAAGGTTTCCAGACTAAAAAATTAATTTCCATACGAAATCAAAGACTAGATAAAGACAGAACTGACCATAAAGGAATTGGATAGGCAATAGTCTTACAGAAAACCAAAACGATATTGTTGCACAAAATTCCAATAATACACTAGTACGTGAAACACGTTACTCTTGTTGCTAACAATATTGGGTAGCTTGATTGTTGCTCTGCTAGTATAACTCCATGAAACACAAAGCTGCAGAAAGAGATTTTTTTTTCATACTGCTTTTGCAACTACCATTAATAAACCAATACTAAGAGCAAAAGATATCTAAGAAAATGTGTTAGTACCATGTAATTCTTGAAATAAGAAGCAAATCCAGACATGTTATTTTTTCAGAATGAGAGATGGACCTAAAAATTACCAAAAATTTGTTTTTCCAAATCGACTTTTCTCGACATTTTTCAGGTGGGCCCTGAAAAGCAAATGAAAAAAAATGTCCGTTGGTTTGTCTGAATGTCTCGGCTGAACGAAATAGCTTGTCCGATTTGCAAATTTTGACCAATATGTTTAGAGTAGAGAATTGATCAGATTTTGGAACCTGCACGTCAAGAGGAACATGTACCTGCCATACGAATTGACCCAAGACGATTTCGTTGTTAACAAGTGGTATTATCATGTGGTTTTCGCCCCAAGGTGACCAATTATTTTTTTATACCGGTTTGAGGATTGAGTTAAGGATTGGGATAGTAGTCGATTGGCCGGTTGAATTACGGTTGAGTTAAACTTGACTTTGGGTTGGTTTAGGTTTGAGTGAGGAGTTATTGAATTCAGGGTTGAGTTATAGTTAGCTTGAGTTTGTTGAGTAGTTCGTTCAGTTCGGTGGTAAGTGCTGAAATGGAGGTCGAGTTTGGGTTGAGTTGGTAAGGGTTGAGTTGGGGTTGCATAAGGGCTGAGTCAGCGGTTCACTTGGAGATTTATTTAAGGTTTTGTTCAGAACTAAGTTGGAAGAAAGCTGAAGTGGTTTGAATTCAGTTCATGTATGCTTGTGGACGTTGAGTTGTGGTTATGTTAAATGTTGAATTAAGGTCGTGTTTTAGGTCAGAACTGAGTTGAGTTTAGTGATTTAGTTATTTGTTTAGGTTTGAGTTGAAGGTTTGTTTAGAGGTTGAGTTGGGATTGAGTTTAGCGTTGGGTTGAGGGTTTATTTGGGAGCTGAGTTAGAGTTGAGGGTAGGTAAGGGTTGAGTACCAACAATAATTTGCGTTCGTTTAAAAAATCGAGAAACAAAGTGAAGGCATTCAAGCCTAAGTTACTAAATTTCTCCTACTAGGCAGGATACAAATCGTTTCTACGTAAGGATAAGGCAAATTGAAACAGGAAAAATTAGGTAAAGTGCTGTGCTGTGAACAACAAAGAGAAAAAACGTTACTTTTGGAAAAACATTATTGGGTTCTTGATTTCTACTAGTTAGATGATGAGCGTAGTCCTTCAAAGTGTAAAGAGTCAGAACATCGGCCTAAACAGTAAATGCTGGCGGGTGATGATACCTCAAAGGATGAAGCGCTGTCCTGTGACGCTAAAATTTAAGAATAAAATAGAGTGAGTCCAAATAAACCTATATTATACAAACGCCGTATCTACCTCCACAGTTAGCATATTTCAAGTTCCTTTGTGATAAGAAAGCAAAAATACAAGGGCAATTATAATAGCAAAAAAACAATACCATAAAACATTTAATCACTACTGAATTCCGTTAGTGCTTGTGAGCCCTTTTAAAGCTGGATACAAATCAAGGAAGGAAGGATTTATTAATAGCCTCAGCCTAGAACCCTGGTGACACTTAGAATATTTCTACCAATATAATAAATAATCTCATAAGCTATCTTGCAAGAAACCTTATTATCGAATGTGATGCAAATACCTCAGCCAGTGCCCCTATTGGGAGGTTATATTAACAGTCTTAACGCGGTTGATCAGAGAATTAGGACAATAATATCCTCATATGCACACAACTAACCGTTGAAACAGAACGTCACCAATAAAAAGGTGCCTTTGTGCAATCGGGAACACTTAGGAAGGATGCAAGGATGAAATTCATCGAAACCAAAAAAAAAAAAAAAACTGGTGTGTAGAAACATCATCATTTCATCAAACGAGTTACGGAAGGCACAGAAAACCATCTGCGGGCCTCTGCGATCTCATTGTGGAAGAACTGACGCATATCATTTACCAGTTGAAGTAAGCTAAACACTTCTCATGTGAGAGTCACCCAAGATCAAATGCTGACATGGAAGTCACGTCTTACGATAACAATAAACAAGTCAACATAACAACTAAACAGATTCAGTCTAAAGAAAGCTGATCTAAAGTAACATTTGGAGTTCCAAAAAGGGGCTGGTTATCTAGAGAAGATGACCAGTTTCAGTGACTGAATGTTGCCCATGATGGACTTTATTCATAAATATAAAACTCATATGAGCAAGGGAGGACTATGGAATAACAAAACCATATTGCTTAGGGATGATGCACAAAAATAGTTCTCTGTTGGGTCAAAAATGAAAGAGGGAGAGTATGAGAGGGCTCCGTTGGTCCGCCGTGTAACAAACACAAGCCACTCGTGAACGACGTGATCACCTTCCAGGCAAGTTCTACAAAAGAGAAACAAAAGTAACCAAAAAATCTGTATACTCTATGATAGTCAAACAGCACTTCTAACATTTAGACAGAATTGCTTCAGATCTGAAACGCTTTATGAGCACCATATAGCCCTAGATGAGCTGGTTGACAAGAATAAAGTCGATATTGTCTGGATGTAACAACATGAAGGTATTGAGAAAAATTAGGAAAAGGATCTACATGAAAAACTAGGAGGGGCAAAACATTTTATCGGACAATCACTGATCTGTGGCTTTGACAGCGGAAAAGTAATGGACGGGATGCAGATTTGAACCAAACTGGCAATCAAAAATGATTGATAAGCAGGTAAGGAATCCTGAAACTTCTTAAAGAGGTGGAAGTTCGTTTAATTCAAGGAACAGCGTGCACCAAACATTTTTAGGTTGCAATGCAGAAGGCTGGCGTATTCCATCACCTAATTTCTATATTAAAATTATTAGGGTTGAGTATAGGTCGAGTTGAAGTTGACATGGGATTGAGTTGGAAGTTAAGTTCTAGTTTGAATATATATATGTGAGTTGAGTTGAAGGTAGAGTTGATTTTAGTTAAGCATTTTTACGCGTAAGTTTTCGAACTGTGTAGATTTCAGAAATGGCTTGGGCATTGAGATAGTGGGTTGAGGGTAGAGTTGAGGGTTTAGATTTGGATCGAGTTAATGTTGAGTTGTGACTAAGTGATTGTGGAGATTATATCGAGTTGATTTTAGTTGAGTTTGAAGTGGTTTTCGGACAATGCTGATTTGGTGATTAAGTTGGGCGCTTAGTTTCACAATGAGCGAGGGGTTGATTTAGGTTCGAATGAGAAGTTTTGTTATGCATTTGTTCACCAATTGAATTAGGCGCGTTCAGATAAGGGTTCAACTTAATGTCGATTTGAGGTTTGACTTCAGGTTGAGTTAGGGTTCAGTGGAGTTTTATTTCAGGTTGAGGATTAAGTTGCTGGTTATCTTGTGGATTGAGTTGAATATTGGGTTGAAAGTTGACTTGGTTAGGACGTTGGGTGTTTTACTGAAATTGAGTTTGAGGTTGAGTTGAATATTGAGTTGGGGTTGAAGAAGGGATCAAGAGGTTCAGTTAGAGATTGATTTGGGAGTTGAGTTGAAGATCAGATTGAATTGATTCAAGTTGAATTGATCTACTTACGTAGATTTCGGACCGTATTGATTTTAGGAACGACTTTGGCGTTGAGTTCATGGTTAACCCCGAAAGTACACATTTGGGTCTACATAGTTAAGGTTTAATTAGGCTAAGTTGGGATTCGAGCTTTATGTGGGGTTTGAATTGAGTTTGTTTCTTAGACATTGCTGATTTGAATAAGCTAGGCGTTGAATTTTAGATTGAGTGAGGGGTTGGCGTTAGGCCACTGGATTATGTACGCATTGAAGAACTTGAATCTGTTTAGGATGATAGCATCGCATGTGAAGAGTAGGTGTTCCGATGTCTCCTTACCGCAGTCACAGAATCTGCACTGGTCCGTAAGGGACCTTCCCATTTTATGTAGATGGCCGTTAAAAGAGCCGTCCCTGTTACTTTCTTGGCCTGTCTCATTCCAATGGAGGACTCTCAGAGTAATTTCCTATAATTCTGCCCCCAGTCCCTTATACCATCTGCCAAATGCGTTTTGGAAAAAGCGTTACTAGGACTGGGACCCAGGAAATCTCGGGTTGCTCCCATTTTTGCACATCGGTCTGCTGCCTCATTTCCTTTAATGGTGGATTGGCCAGGAAACCACAAAAGGGTGGCTTTATTTGCTTTACCGAGTTCTAATAAATTGCAGCAGTAGCTTCAGATCAATTTCGAGTTGAACACTGAAGCTCCTAAGGCTAGCAGAGCTGCCTGGCTGTCCGAGATTATATATATCTCGGTCTTCTTACATGTCTTTTTCAGACATTGAAGCACACATGCCTCAATAGCAAGGGTTTCTGCCTGAAAAACTGTGGGGGTCCTACCCAGTGGTATGCATAGTTCTAGGTCGGGCCCAACTATCCCTGCACCGGTAGCCCCGTCTGTTTTTGACCAATCTGTGTACCATACAGAATCATGGCGGGAGAGGGAGAAGATAATATTCTCTGCCGGTGTCCTATTTGGCAAACTAATATTAAAAATCCTCCGACAGGGGATTGTCCTTACCATCAAATCCGATAGATGGATCAATTCCTCCTTAAAATTTAATTTATGTAAGATACTGTTGTGTCCTGGTCTTATGGTTTTAATTTTGGCTATAATTTTTAGGCTCAGACCTCTTGAACCGGCTACTTTTTTAATATGTAGGTGCAGTGGTGAGAGCCCCAGTATTCTCTCAAGGGCAGCTGTTGGACAAGTCCTCATTGGTCCAGTTGCACCCACACAGATTAACCTCTGGATCTTGTCCAGTATTCTCCGTGCACCAGTCTGCTCCGTCTTTGGCCACCATACAAACGCTGCGTTAGAAATCATAGGTCATATGACGATCCGGTAGAGCCAAACCAATATTTGTGAGCTCAATTCCCACGTTTTGCTAATAATTCTTTGGCTGGTGATAACCCTTATTCGCCCTAGTTTGTGATATAATTTAAGTGGGGATTCCATTTTAGTTTCTGATCAAGTACGACACCCAGATATTTAACCTCCGTCGACAGTTGGAGAGTAACCCCTCTCCCCCAGGGCTATCGGCGGGAGGACAGTTTTCCCCCGGTTAATAAAGAAAGTGCAGTTGACCTTGTTAGGATTTACTGTAAGGCTCACCTCCCTGCACCAATCATTTACTACCTCTATGGCTTGTTGCATTCTTTCCCCTACTGCATTTGCGAATCTGCCCCTATCCATCAAAAATATTCGAGAAGTCTAAATTTCTCAGTCTGGTAAGTAATTGATCCATCACGATCAGCCACAATAAGAAAGAGAGAACACCTCCCTGAGGGCGTCAAAAGCTCCCTGAATATCAATAAAGGACCATAGTAATAATTCTTTATTCCGGAGCGTATCTTCAATTTCCGATGTCAGCTCGTGTAGAGACGTTTCTGTTGATTTTCCTGCTTAGTAGGCGTGCTGCCTAGAGTCCAGAGGGTATCATTAGAGAGTGTTCGATCTGATACAAAGTCCCAGAATTTTCTCCATAGTTTTCAGTAAAAATGATGTGAGGCTAATAGGTCTATAAGACCAAATCTCCTCTGGAGATCTTTTTCCCACTTTTGGGATAAAAATCACCCGAACCTCCCTTTAGCATTTTGGAACATATTCCAAGCTGTAGCTGGCTCTGAAGAGTATAGTAAGATAAGGCAGCAAAGTCTACAGGCCTTGTTGTAAAAAGGCGGGGTATACGCATTTCCCTCCCGGTGATTTGAAAGGACCAAATGATTTGACTGCCCAGCTTATCTGTTCCAGCGTAAAAAACTGCTTCGAGAACTTTTGGCAGCTTAATTACAGGATAAATTGATTTGAGTTCATTTACGCATCTAGTGTTTCAGGGCGGGTTAATTTGGGGTATGAGTTATACACGTTCAGTTAAGGGTTTATTTGGATGTCGAGTTGGATTTGATTGATTTAGGATTAAATTGTTAGTTAAGTGAGGATTTGGCGTGGAGGATATCGGTGGGGTTGAGTTAGAAGTCGAGTTTTTGTTTGGCATTGAGTTGGGGTTGAGTAAGGGATTAATGGGTTATTTGGGGATTGATTTAGAACGTTAGTTGTGGGGAACGTTGCTGATTATCTCGTGAGGCCTTTATTTGTTTTTTTTTTGAGGCGATTTATCAGGAGACACCGATTCTGAATATGCTAGGTGCCTAATTTAATCCATATTTTGTGTTGTTGGTTATAAAATTTCAATAAAACCCACATCAATTGAACATAATTTTATTATAGATGGAACTAAAAAAATTTAGTTCTGTTAAATTTAAGGAGATCTCAAAAGAACAAACGCAAATATCTCACTCAACCTTGAAAATATATTTTTCACACAAGGTTCCTATGTAAACACGTTATAAATTCTACGAAACTGGATACAGTTCTACGAAAAAATATTCTGTAAAGTTTAAAGCGTTTTATAAAATATTAAAAGCTTTTAGATTCCAAGAAAAATGATTTAATGCTGCACATCTATTCAGAGTATTTGTGTAAAAGTATTCATATTTAAACATTTATAAAAAGTGTTAATCGAAGCAAAAAAGTTCAAAAAATCTCAGAAGAGCAATACTTGAATAAAGCATTGTGTATCCTACTCAATTTTGTTATGTATTTTTGTACACCTCAAAATTATGTGGGATTAAAATTGTGTATTATGTGTTTTATAAATAAAAACAATTTGTTTATTTCAGTTTAGAAACCCCAACCGGAAGGAAGACCATAAAAAATAAAATATTCATATCTTAACATCTAACTAGAACATATAAGGTACTTACCGAGGCCAATTTACCATTGGAAGACATCATTTTACCAATTAGAAATTGTAATGGAGTCATTATGATAATACAAAATAATGATCCAATTATTGCACTAACTCCTAATTTTTGATACAGCAAATACATAACAACAGCAATCTGTGAAAAAATAAAATATAAATAAATAACGCCCCCCCACACCCTAAACAGACGAAACCAAAAAGTAAAGTAAACTTATTAAAATTTTATAGTTGCTAATGTAAAGTAGTTTTTTTTGTTTTTCTTTTTTTTGGTACATGAATAAAATATTTAAAAACTTTTACGAACTAAAAAAAACCGAACTAAAATTAATTTATTAATTAAATAAATAAGCATCGTACACAAAAAGCTTTTTTTTCGTTTATTTTTATTATTTTTCTTGAAAGGTTTACGACTGCATGAAATTTAATTACGATTATTGTTTGGCTCGTTTTTTTTTTTTGTTTATGGTCTGATGAACTTTTGAATAAATCTTAAATTTAATTTATGGATTATACGACCAATGACGGTTTTTTTACCGTAACTGCGACATAAAAAAATACCTTGCCCGGCTTCATTTTTAATTTATTCGTATTATATATCAAAACAAAATCAAAATTCTGAATATTACCTTTAATGGTATTGCCCAGACATAATGAGCAATCCAAAAGAATGACATCACGTTAAAGGCATCCTCTGACATTAAATTTGTAATAACACCAGCATCTATTGTTGATGTAGTCGTTGCAATATTTTTGTTACCATCATTATTATTTATACCATTTTTTTCACTCGATACATTGATTTTATCGCCATTATTATTTTGATGGCTGTTAATGTCGTTATCGTTGTTTTGTTGTTCATAAAAACAACTAGAGCTTATTAATAGTGACTTGCGATAAACAAGTCCTTGAATTGCTGTCTTTAAACGTATACCAATCATATTTACGATATGAGTTGATCCCTGAGATAATGTCCCCTGTGCCAATGATGAAAGCAATACAAGAATACTTATGATCCAACCGTTTGACAAAAAATTATTCCATGTTGGATAATAGATTTGTTCAGCTAGTGTTTCATTGGTATTCGTCATATTTAGATTGTTGTCACCGATTAGTAGCGTAGTAGGTGTTGTGGTGTAATTAGTATCAGTTTGATTCATATTCTCAATGTATTCAACAATTTTAGATATCGATAGGGGTCCAATTAGAGCGGATATATCACCCAGCAGCTTAAAAATACCACCCACAATGAATAATTTCCAGCATATTTTAAAGTAGCAAAGCCATAAGGGGATTTTTTTGTTCTGAAAATAAAAGATAAACAAGATTTGTCTTAATTTATTGCACAAATGATAGATAAACTTAGTACCCAAATATTTTTTTTATGATTAATTGTAAATATATAAATTTGTGAACTCAGTAAAATAAATATTTATTATAATCTAAGGAAAGAGAAATAAAAAATGTAAGTTTTAAATAAAAGCTCGTCGAAAAAATTATTATTTTTGTACCCACAACAATCCCACACTAATTGTTAAGTAAAAAAAAAGTGTTCTACTAAATTGCAAACATGTGTTGCTGGAGGAATATTTTGAAAGCTTTCAGAAAAAATCGAGGAAAATTTAGCCTCATAGAAACTATTTAAGTCAAAAGTTCCTAGATCAAAGCAACCTAGATAATAAAAAGCCTTAGTATTAAAAACGAAACTTTTATAAGGGGAGGAAAATCCAAGCTTGCCAGAGAAATCACTTTTTTTCCTAAAACAAATTTTTAAATGAAAACGCTACTAATTCATAGTTATGACCCCTGGGATATTTTCATAAATGTTTGAATTTCATCATGTTGTAATCAGTAATTTATTTAAACCAAAATTTAATAAAATTTGCTTAACAACAATATTCTGGTCAAATTGAAATAAAAGCTTACTACGAATCGTGTGGTCACTAAGTCAATAAATATTACATAGATGGCAGTGATGGTAGCATACATTTAGTAAAATCGAACCAAAAATTACCACCTGGGGTAATTTCAAGTTTTCTGGACCAGGAAGTGGCCACTTCCGATTAACCGATTTGAAGTAACATTCACTGGGACCTCTCAATTTATCAAAAAAGCTTAAATCTGAAGTTCCAGTTCGGTTGATTAAAAAACCATCTGGGCTATAGGGAATACACAGACTGACAGACTGGCAGACTGGCAGACAGATACCATTTCGAAACCAACTTTTCCGGACTCGGGGGACCTCAAAACAGATAAATCTCTAAAAATCTCAAGGTCCAAAATTTTCATGATTACTATACTTTATTTTACTTACGTAAAAGAAAATAGAAGCTTCTAAAAAATTATGACGTATGATGTTGGCTCTATATTCAAGAAGGCTCTAGTAGCTGTTATAAATTAACAGTGAAAAATTCACAATATCGGATCTGTTAAAACAAAAAAGTGACAGTATGTAGTGTTTTTATTTCTTTAAGCCTAACTTGTGGTTGTACAATATCGCCATGTTGTTGATGCTGCCATTTTGATCTTCTTTGCAATGTTGTGAGATACTCTGAATGCCATCGTTTCCAGAATCCTCTCCTCTTATTTTGTAGGAGCTTCCATCTTTCGCTTAACTTTACGGTAATGCCTGTGGTATCTGCATCCGGTACTTCTAATAAGGAGAACCAATCAAAAAATTTCCAGGTTTCAAAATGTTTAAGTCATCGATGTCTTCATTGAGTGGTGTTAACGGTCTCGAATTCACGATTGCTTTTGTTTGGACTAGAAGTGTTTGTAATTCTTCAGTTGTTGGTTCTGACTCACCCAAAACTCGTCAACTATGAGTTTTGACTGATGGTGGTATAGTGTGCCATTCTATTTGGTATGTGTCCAGATATGCAGAAACTTTCTCGTTGTGTTTTGTTCGATGTAATTGCCGCAAAGAAATCGTAAAATTTTCTTCTGGCACCGACAAAGTTACCATTGTCACTGTAAATGGCCATTGGTAGTCCTCTTCTTCCCGTGAATCGTCTTAATGCCGCTATGAAGGCATCTGCCGATAAATCTCCAACAAGTTCCATGTGCATAGCCTTAGTTGCTATGCAGATAAACAGACAGATGTATGTTTTGAGACTCTTGGATCCTCTGCCCCTTTTGGAACTTATTATAAATGGACCTGCGTAATCAACTCCAACATTAGTAAATGATCGTACAAAATTTACTCTTGACCTAGGCAAATTTCCCATTATTTGTTCGGGTGACCTTGGGCTAGTCCTGACACAGTGGAGCTATTAGATATTCTTTTTATTACCCGTTTAGCCCCAAGTATCTAGTATGATTTTCTTTGTTATGAAAAGCAATGCGGATGGATTTGGATGAAGGTATTTGATATGTAGATGTCTAACTAATTTGTCGATCAATACGTGCTCTTTCGGAAGAATTACTAGATGTTTCATTGAATACATCAAAGTTGAGTTCTGTAATCGCCCGCCAACACGCAATATTCTATTTTCGTCAATAAATGGAGATAGTGATATTAGTTTGCTGCTTCTTTTAATGGCCTGTTGAGTTTTAAGCTGGTGAATATCTTCGTAGAAAGCCTTATTCTGTACCCATTTAATTATAATATTTTTGCTTTAATTCAGATGATGGCTGGTGATATAAGGTAGTTTATTCTTACGGCACATTCTGCAAATCTTATGCAATGGCCTAGAACTCGAATTATCATCATATATGAAGAATACTTCTCTATAACTTGTTTTACAGGTGATGATGGATCTGGAGTATTGCTCGTTGTCAATAAAACAGTTTTTTTTTTCTGTGGTGGTGGAATCAATGGATATGTATTTATGATTTGGCCAATCTGTCTCTGGTTTCTGCAAATATTCGGGTCCAATCCACCATGCCTGTTGCTTAAGTAATTCCGCGGGTGTTAAACCGCGGCTAGCACAATCAGCTGGATTTATATTTGTTGAAATATGTTGCCAAGGATTACTTGGTAGTCTTTCTATAATGAAACTGGTTCGATTTGCTACAAAACAGTTCCATTTTTTCGGTACATCTGACAGCCATGCTAAAACAATTGTAGAATCCGTCCAGGCGTGTAATGTCTCCGCAGATGTTTTAAAAATTTCAGCTATTTTCTTTAATAATTTAGTCAGAAGTACCGCTCCGTATAGCTCGAAACGAGGAATGGAAAGCTGTTTCAATGGAGCAACCTTTGTCTTAGCAGCTATTAGACGAATGTATGTATTTCCATTGCGGTGAACAGTTCTGGAGTATACGACAGCAGAATACGCCTTTCCAGAGGCGTCAAAAAATCCATGGTATTGAACTATTTGACCCTCACAAATCTGCAGTGATCGTGGTATACGTATGGCTGTAAGGTATGCCAATTCATGTCTGATGGTACACCAATTGCGGTTGATCTCTTCTGGTAGCGGATCATCCCATTCTAATTTTGTCAACTAGAGAGTTTGGAGCAAAATTTTAAATGTGATTGTCACTGGCGACAACCAACTAAGAGGATTGAATAATTTCCCACATTCCGATAAAAGTCCTCGCTTCATGATTTGATAAGAGTTCAAATCTGGTACATTGAATGCAAAGTTGTCCTCCTTTGTTAACCAGCAAATTCCCAGCGTTTTAATGTATGATTCCGCATCTTCGATTGAAATGGCATCTTTACCTCGATTTCCTATTGGTATGTTGCTTAGAAATTCCTGATCGTTTGAACTCCACTGTCGTAATGAAAACCCGCCGTTCAATAATGTTTTTGATATATCGTTATATATTGCGACAGCCTCATTTATCGAATCACATCCAGTCAATATGTCATCTACATAAAAATCAGATTTAACAATATTTAATAACATTGGGGTAATTTCTTTATAATCTTTGGCTGTTTGATGTAATGATCTAATTGCAAGAAATGCTGAACACGTCAAACCGTATAAATAACAGTTTTTAACTGGAAATGTTGCATCGGCCAATTCTTATCTGGCGATACATCTTCTCAATATCGGAAACGAACGCTATTTAATGCTTGCAGAATCTGGATAATATGGAAAATAGATTGTCTTGGATGGTTGGTCCTGTTCGTAGGATATCATTTAAAGATAGACCTGTGTTCGATTTACATGAGCCGTCAAATACGACGCGTAATTAACTGCTAGTGCTGCTTGGTTTAATTACGGCATGATGTGGTAGGTAGTGAATTGATTTGTCTTCGTCCAAGATCTCACGATCAGAGATACATTCCGTATGTCCTAAAGCTTCACATTCGCGCATTAGTTTGACTTCCTCTCCATTGACATCATTCTAGACCTTGCTTGTTTTAAAGTACTTCCTGCATATTCACAATTGTCTTTTAATGATAATTCTACTTCATATCGAACATTAACGAAATTGTGGGTTTTCAAAAAATGTTCCTCACAAGCATCATCTTTGACAGGCGATTCAAATGAATTTTCCTCTACTTCCCAAAATCGTTGCAATAGTTAGTGTATGTTTTCAGAGCTTATACGTATTGTGTGACACTGAAGCTCGATATTACATTATTTATCTACAATTCCTGCAACGACCCAACCAAATATGCTGTCTAACAAATAAAGGTTTGGCTTGAATAGAATCCGTTTTTCTTTCACAATATCGTAGAATATATCAATGCCTAGTATCATTTCAATTGGCTTTGGTTATCAAATTTGGGGTCAGCAAGACGATATTCATCAAATTTTTCTGTATCATGCGTGTTTAGCAATATTGCTCGAGGCGGAAGAGAAGTTGTTAAATTATTTAGAATCAGAGCGTCAACTACAACAAAGTTTTGAGGATGGTACCACGAAGAAAGTTCGAGGAAAGTTTTATATTGAGCTTCCCCTTTGTTCGACCTGCCGAAATAGCAGATAAACCATTTACTGAAAAGCACGCATGACTCCGCTTTAATCCTAATTTTTTTGTAAGATCTGCGGTAATAAAGGTACATTTAGAAACTGAATCCAGGAGAGCACGGATGTTATGTATCTTGCCACGAATGCCCGTCGTGGTCATCACAACGGTCGATAATACAGTTTGTCTGCTGTCACTAACCGAAACTCTTGTTATCGACAACAGGTTCTTAGGAGAGTTTCCTGATTCAATGGTCTCTGTAGAATCTGAATGATTAGAAGTGTTGACTGTGTTAGAATTTAGTTGTCTTGTTTCATCGGTGTTGTTTAATACATGTAAAAACGTGTGATGCCTTGATTTGCACCTAAAGCATGTGTTTTGTGATGGACAGTTGTCCGGTGATTGTCCCTCGTTGAAACAATTAATGCATAAATTATGGTTGTCAACGAAATTCCTACGGTGCTCTCTGTCAAATCCTTGGAATTTATAACACTTATGTAATGGATGGGACTTGTGATAGCATAAGCATTCGGGTTTTGTGGTAGCGGCATACGATACTCTCGGCAAATGTTTGGATGATTTAACGTTTACATTGAAGCTTTCTAAAGCATCGCACCTTCGATGTAGGAAATTAAAAAAATCATTGACATTCGGTGGTTCTAAAGTGACTGAATGTAATGCCCATTGTTGTTTTGTTGCGTCATCCAATTTATTAGCCAACAGATGCAAGAGCCATGGATCACGAGACTCACAATCTGGACCTCCTGCTTTCAGTCCCTTAAGTAATTCGACTGATGTTTCAGCTAATGTTCTCAGTTAGCTGAATGACGTATGTTGGATTTTGGGCTGATCTAAAAATGTTTGAATTATCATGCTAACAATAGATCGCTTGTTATCATACCGTTTTTGCAATTTATCACATATACTTCGTCGTAATTTGCATCAGTAATCAAGACATGTGTTATTACTTTCGCTGCACTTCCTTGAAGTAGGCCTTTCAGTAATTGAAATCTGTGCACACGTGATATGGACTCGTTTTTGTGTACTGTAGCTTCACATAAATCCTTGAAAGAAGGCCATTGAGTGTATTCACCGCTGAAAGGCGGAATGATAATTCTTGGCAATTTCAGTGATTTATCTTGGGTTGTTGATCTATCTTGTAATGACTTAAAATAAGCTCTTTGTTGAGAATATATGTTATTGATTGTTGCGTTTAAATCATTATTGATTGTATTATTAATTCTAGTTGGGTTTCGCTTATTTAATAATTTTGACTCAAATTCTTCAGATTTTGAAGTCTGTTGTGGCAATAACAGCAATTCGTCTTATATATCAGAAAATTCTTCCCACAATGAATCTAATTTGCGAAGCCTAGCTTCAATCTCTTCCAATAATGTTTCATTATCGATATTCTCAACAAATGTAGCCGTTTTGTTAAATGAACTATAACTTAAGGTTTATTTAGGTTGTTGAAGTAATAATTGATGTTAAGATGAAAGCGTGTTCCGGGATATGAAGAAAATTTCTCGCTCGTTCAGAATGAATTTATTAACTGAAGAGAAGAAAATGCTAATTCGATATCCTGTACTCGTTGCATCCGGCTCGAAGGACCATGTTTTTATTTCTTTAAGCCTAACTTGTGGTTGTTCAATATCGTACCGCAGAATTCCGGTTGTACAATATCGTATAATTTATAAATTAGGTTAGGTTAGGTTAGGTTGGAGTGGCTGCTTACGCACACTTAGACCGGTGACGGTCCATTGTGATACCACGGGATGTATCCCCTTTTACCCCTATTGGAACCATTTCGAGCTACTTATGTAGCGTAAGACGCCCCGCACTTTAATGTTTTCGAGATCCGAGAGGCAGTCCATCCTGAACTTACCTAAGTGTTTGTGCCTTCTGAGAGCCAATGCTGGACACGAGCAAAGGAAGTGGACCAACGTCTCTTCCTCTTCTTCGTCCAAGCAGCTTCTGCAGAAGTCATAAGCCTCCAGACCCAGCCTTCTTGCATGTTCTCCAAAAAGGCAGTGTCCCGTGAGAATTCCTACGACCGTTCTTAATTCACGTCTTCGTAAGGATATTAATGCCCTAGTGCGCCCCAAGTCCAGCTTTGGCCAAACTTGTCTTGCAACTCTACAGGTGAGGGCGTTAGAGCACCTTTCCCCCGCTGAGGATAGCGCCTGCTTCCCAAGTGCTTGTCTCAGCGCTGTGATAGGCCTCCCCAGACTTGCCCTTTCCGGTTGCCGCTGGAGAGTCGTACCATGCCTAGCAAGTTCATCTGCCCTGCAGTTCCCCATGACGCCCGAGTGACCTGGGACCCAGACCACCTGGATGTTGAAATGCTCACCCATCTCATTTAGAGATGGGTACAAAAGGGTACAATTTATAAATTAACTTAACTTAAATACTATTAATGGTCTTTTCTATTTTAGCTAATTTGGACCAGCTGATATCAAGAAATACAACAATTTAACTTATAATATAAATGTGTTAGTGTTCCAAAAAAATGTAAGACATACAATAAAAATTAATTAATTACTAATTGTAAATGAAATGAAATTGTTTTAATTCAAATTAAATAGTTTTGTGATGATGGTTAGTATTGCGTTGTGTTGCTTTGGAACAATGTAGTGCACCACATTAATAATCGAAAATATTTCAGTTAAACTGGTAATTTTCTGATCAATTATGTTCTATGGCAAATTTGAGAAAAGCTCTGAAATTATTAAAGTTATATTTTAATTATTCAGTCTATAATATTTAGAAAGTATTTTTTAATATTATAAAGCTTTTTCATCTGCCTCTTTGATACATGAACATATTTGATTGAACCCAGCATATTGAAATTTGGATTTCTGTCAAATTTTGTAGCTTTCACCAAAAAATAATTCAAATAGGAATTACTCAATTCCTTGTCTACTGAAAATGCTTTACGAAAGTTAAAATGAATATAAAGACCATGAAACTAATGATAAACGACTAATATTTCTGAAGCACATTAATATTCAAACTGTTCTGTATGCTATTATTTTCTTAGGTAGTAATGTGAAATAGGGCGACAAAAGCTCGCATACAATTTTTTAAAACATTAAGGGTAATTTTGGAAAGCAACAAAACAAACTGTCGCAACAAATACAAAATACAAAAGTAATTAATGAAATAAATAAACTTTAAATAAAAGCTCGGAAAAATTTTTAAACTTTAAATAAAAGCTTAAAAAGAAAATTTGAAAAACAAGTAGCGTAACGACTACAGCTAGTTCTTTTATTTTGAGAACTTTTATCAGAGCTTATTTATGGTTTTCAATTAGATTAATTAGTTGGCTTTCAATTTAAACCACTACAGCTTTGAAATAAAATATTAAAATATTCTAAACGTTGAAGAATCCGCAAATCTTCCAAAAACTACAATATAATTATTGACATAGTTCCATAATAATCGGCCCCATTTCGTACGTGGTGCTGCTGATCAGTGGGTGGATCACAAATCCTTACGTCATTAGGTTCGGGAGAGAAATTCTCACCAAACATTTCTCACTGTTTGTGGGAGACTTCTTATCATTTCTAAATTCCAAGTTACTAGTCGGTTGGTTACACCCGAAATCTACGTTATGTTCGCTGATTCTCTTGTTTTTATCCCATCAGAAATTCCCAGTTAAGTCATTTATTAGAAGAAAAGGTCTAATTTCTTGTGCAACATAATTTTCTATTAGCACCAAGGCCTTGTTGGATAATAACACCCAACAAGACCTTGGTGTCAATAGAAAATTATGTTGCACAAGAAATTAGACATAATTTACAAAAGACATAAAGTTAGTGGTTTGAAGATTTGTCGATGATTGAAATTTTGGATTAACCTTTATGGTACGCTTAGGTTTGTTCTTTCAGCTTTTCGGTTCTCACTATCACTTTCAATTTTTTGCTAAGTTTCTTTCTTTAGTTTTTCCTGTTGAATCCATAGAGGCGACGTAACAACGTAAGGTTTTTTGTTATGATTTAGTTTAAATCTTTTTCTAACGGGTGTTTTCGGCCAGTTTAAATAATCATCTATCCCTCCAGTTATATATGACGGCAAAGTTATACAAGAAATATTTTTAAATGGGGTGGTCAGTTCGGTGTCCTTCAATACATTGCTGTTTACTGAAAAAGTAGTATCGATATTAACGGTTTGAACCTGTGTGCTTAGTGGGTTGTTTATCAATATAAACTCATTAATTGAATTATATGTCTATAGACGAATTTCTGGGAATCTGGGTTTTAACCAATTATTCGTTTCGGTTTTACTCCAAGCCTTAGTTGTTTAAACACATCATACAAAAGAAGAAAGTATTCGCTATTACTATCAATTTCAAGTTCTTCTTTATCGAGTTTTTCAAAAATTTAGACTTTATTTTGACCAAAATATGTGCAAAGCATTTTAAATGCATCATCTTGTGTGGTGGTCTTATTTTGTTCACGACTATTGGTAGAATTTATAGACGATCTCCTCAAACACTTTGATGAATTTATTGAATATTTATCAAATGGATAAAGATAACAGGCTAAAACCCTTTTTGAATAGTTTCGACAGAATGTGTATCGCTTCAAATAAAAAAGATGCAAACTACTCTTTAGTGAGCGATTTCATATGATTATTTCTACGCCATTCTAATACCTTTTCATTCCAAGACGACTTAAGTGGCTTAAATGAAGCGACATAATATATTACTGGGAATGTAGTTCCAGCTGCACGATATATGGATAGAGAACTTTAGAGATATATTCATAGAAAATCCCTTTAGTCATCCAACCATTTTCACTAACGCCCAAGCCACATTGTTTTGGTAATGATATCCGAATTTCCTATCCGGAACTCTTTTATATGGGTATATAACCATAGGATGTGGTATTATTCCAGCGGCCGAAAATGTGAACATAACCGTCAAATTGGATTTGGCTAGCCCTCTGTCCACTTCATATACATTTTTTGCTTCCTTTTCAGCTAGAACATTTTTGGTTTTTGGACAAAGTAAAAAATTTATCTCATCGCAATTGAAAATTCGGGTACGAAATCGGAAATTGCTACAGTAGCGCTTGCTGAAGAAAGAGGATCAATTAATCTTAACAAAAAAAAGGGCTGACGCTTTAAACGCTTTTTCCCGGTATATTGGCCTCTCTAAAGGGATGAGATTTGTCGGTTTGTTCTAGAAAGTATTTCACTGTGCTAGTAACATTCTTTCGCATCGGAAAACCGTTTTTTTTTAGAAACTTTAATCCAATCAACTAACCGTTCTTCTTCTTCTTCCGTCAAAACTGTACCTGAACCTTGTCGTGTTTTTGAAAAATTAAGTCCTATGGCCGAATGTCGATCTAGCTATATTATATAGCTTAGAAGCCGCCTTATTAGATATATTTCCATTTTTTATATGTTGTAAAGCCTTTTGTAACTATGGTTCTTCATATGTGTTGCGTTTCTTAGGCATTTTGAAATTCTAGAATAGGGTTAAACAAGAATATAGCTATTGGCACTTTTTAAATATACAATAATTGGCATGTGCCAATAATTGTACTTACGTACAAAAAAATCATGGAGTGTTTCATGAAGAAAATTAGAAAGCGTTCATAACTAATGAAATATTATTTGCAATTTTTACTAAATTTAAGGTTTCTAATTTTCTATACTAATGGAATCTGATTCAGGTCAAACTTCAAATTTTTCTAAATGAAGTAAAATTTTCGGTCTTTTAGAATATTGAAAATATTTAAAACTTTCTGAGGAATTAAGCTTTCATAAAATTAAATAAAACCAGATAATTTTAAAGTATATTGGTCTCTGTTATACAAACAAACTAAAAATTTCAAGCTTAAAGCAAATATTTTAATTGGAAACAAATAGAAGCTCGATAGAAAAAAATAAAATAAAAGCTTTGATGAGAATATTACAAGGAAAACATCAAAAGAGTTTGCAACTATGATCAGGATCACAAAAATTTTTGTTAGGAAAACAAAATCACAAAATAAAAAATATTTCACCAGAAAAGCTTGCAAAAATTAAAATCACCCAAAACTTCCAAAAATCCTTAACGAATACAATCAAAAACAATTCAGTCAAAAACCGAAGGGAGTTTCAGGCACAAAATTTCTCTCGGCTTAGGATTCTTAGGTTGAAAAATATTCTTTTTGGGAAATCCAAACCAAAAATTTGTTGGATAGTTATTCTTTTTAGAACAAATAAAAGCGAATGAGCTACATTATGTATGTTACCACATATTTTTAAATATTTTCACTTATTTTACGTTTTACCACAAATTTTATGATTTATTCCAAATATTTTTAATTTTTCTTCAAAAATAACGTAATTCGACTTTCATAGCTTAAAATACATCAAAATTATTTTATAAGCCAAATTTTAAATTTAGGCCAACAAATATTTTTTTAGAAGTTAAAAAAGTTATACTTTGGCCTAAACTCCGCTTAGTTGGATCAGTAAATTTAAGAACAAAATAAACGTCAAATTAAAATGTCTCAATAGCTTATCGCACATTATTTGATGATCCGGTGTTCTTATAGAAAGCAAATTTTGTGATTATTGTTTTTATTCGTTAACGTATGTGCCTTTGTCAAAAATGAAATAATCCACGTTGCGACATTCATCTGATTAGGGCAAAATATGGAAATGCATGTAAAAGGAACAAGCGTTAAAATTCCTAAACTATAAAAACGTAGTAAATGCAATTCTACCCTACTTAGGCACTTGAGCAACAGCTTTAATGCTATGGAGTTTAATTTAATGAAAATTGAAATCTAATTTAATGATTAAGGGAAATGTCGAATGTAAATTTGATTATATTAAGTGTGAATTACTATCTGCATTATTTGACCAAACTGGTAGATTATAAATCGATTTCAAATTACAGTTAAAACAAGATGAATTGGACCAAAATTAGAGGGAAATCTAAGGGTAACAAAATTAGCTTCAATTCTGAATTGGACATAATGATTCTAAATGAAATTTTAAGCAGAATAATTAGTGCAATTTTCGTGAGAAAAGTCAACGTACGTTTGTGAATTTCAACATATCGTATATAAAATCAGAATTTCGAGCCAAAATCGGAAAGAGAATTTGAATTCCCAAATGTTATTGAATAGAGTTGAACAACATCTTGTGTTTAATTTGAATCAAGAGCTTATCGTAGTTTCAGCAGAAATTTAGTTATAAATAGAGATTGAATTCCAATCATTGAATAAAAATTCCAACCCAGGACTTGACTAAATATTGAGTGAATTTAAAAAAACAACTCCGTTTTTAAAACTATAAATTTTCAGTTTGAAAGTAAACAGATACAATTTCGATTGAGTTACATTTCGAACTAAGACGCCAACAACATTTTGAGTGAAATTTAAAATAGAAAGTTAGATAAAACTACATTTTGCATGGAATTTAAATACATAGTACAAATTCTTGTACTGTGTTACAAGGGTTAAAAATTTATTTGGAAATTTTAGTTAGGAATTTAAATTTAAAAAAATGGTTTTGGCATTCCAAACCAAATAAAATCTTTGGTATAAATTATATATAAGAATTAAGTTATAATGCACAATAGATGTGTGGGTACTGAGTGGGTTTTCAATTAGAAAACAAAAAAAATGAGAGCAAATTAGGTGGAGCAAAGAATAGATATATAAGTCAATATATTTTGAAACCAATTTGAATTGGATCAAAAAATTAGACTGGAAAAGAAAATAATTTTAATGGATTCAAATAAATCCTTGGATCTATCCAGAACAAAATTAGATTACAATGCCATCTGGATTTCAATACAACTTTGAGTGACATTTTAATCCGAAATTAAGTTAAACTTCCAAACTGTACTTGAATGTTGATTGTAATTTTGATCACGCTCATTGAATTAAATTGCAGTAAAAACTTGAGTGAAATTTAAAGTTTAAACAAATATTTAGGTATTCTACTAATTGATGATTGTAATTTCCCTTTTAATATGCAAGTGATATTCAGATCAGTAAGTTAGTTTAAAATCAAAATGAATTTAAAAAAATTAAGATTTTTAGTCAGAAATTTAGTTCCAAACTGTTTTCGAAGTTGAACAAAATGATAAATGGAATTTTGAACATAAATGTAGTCTAAATTGGTCAAATTTTAAAAAGAGAAAATTAGCTTGAATTCTAAACTCGATATAATGAGTTTGAGTGAAATTTATAGTACAAATTGTCTTCTTGATATTGCATTTCACAAACACATTTTGCAAACAATTTTAGCAAAATATTTAATGCACTTTATGTGACTCAGCTTAAATTCTAAACACGATTTCAACAAATGTTTCAGTTCAACTAGAAAATCAGAAATCAATTTTAAACCATAATTGAATAAAATCGTTAGTAGGAATTTACATTAGCAATAAAGTTAAAATTACCTACAATTTGATATAAAAAAATACATGAGCTTTAGACTAAAAATTCAATATAAATCCAATCGAGAGTTTGAACAAAAATTTGGATGCAATTTAATTAAAAACTATTTAAAAATTGAGTTTGAATTCAAAATTTAATTAATACAAAATTTTGTTGCAATTAACCTAGAAATTTTATGATATTTTGTTTACAAATTCAGTAAAAATTCCAACCTAGATTTGTCTAAATGTGCTTGATTAGAAATTTGGAATATAACTTCAGCTTTAGTTGTGTATTTAATGTGTTTCATAACTGTAATGTAGTTTTTAGTTTAAAAGTTGAGTTTGTTTTTCGAATTGGACTGGCAAGAGAAAAATTAAAGATTAAGTTACAGTTATAAAATAGATTTATAGCCAAATGTGGTGTTTAGTGAGGGCCAAATTCTGAGAAAAAGTGGTTTTTGAATTCCACAACTTTGGAATTTTATGATATTTTAAATACAACTATTTGTAGCCTATATGCTTAGTTCAAAAGTCGATTTGACAAAATTGAAGAAGCAATTGAGTGATAATTTAAAATACAAAATTTACAGTTAAATTTCAGTTTTCATTTTAAAATGATACGACAAGTGTAAGTTTGATATTCCAAACTAAATTTTAATTGAACTTAGTAAAAATTGCATTTCGAAACATGATTTCAATAAAATTATTTTGAAACATGATTTCAATCGGTTTTATCGAAACATGATTTCAATAAAACAACAAAAGTATTTAGTATGAGGACGATTATAAAAGAATATGAATTCTTAACTGTAATTGAATATAATCTTGTTTGAGCAAAAATATGAGCGTTATTTAGTTTTTCTTAATTTAAAACTTGCTTAATTAGCGTGAATATTTTAGTCTCAACCGTTACGGTGTTCTTTTGAAGTAAATAAGTATCGCTGACCAGTCCTAATTTTTAAGTGTATGGATGTGTAATTATTTTTGGCTACTTCTCGAGCACTTTGTAACTCGGGAATGTTAGCTTATCTAACTTTATATCCAAAAACTTGATACTTGTTTCTTAATAAGTTAATTGAAATCCTCTTAATATAAGGTCTAGTTTTGGTTTTCTTTTTAAAATTCAAATTTGACCACATATTTTTCATTTTAATAACATATTTTGCAATTTTAGTTACATATTTTAGGAACATATTTTTGTTTTTTTAGAACCTAAAAATCCTAAGACTAATTATGACTAAAACTCCGTATTAACTTCAGTCCAAAAAAAAGGTGTTTCGGTCAGAAAACAGTTTGGCTGCAATGCTTTTTGTGTATTGGCTCTGAATAACCTTCTTGAAAGTTACTTCAGTCACAAATTTTTGGACTGGAATATCTTTTGGTAGGTTTACTTACCTTCTTTTCCAGAAATTATGGAAAAGGAAGATTCAATTTTGAAATATTCTGGAGAATTGAGAATTATTTTTATTACTAGACTGGAAATCTGCATTTTTCAGAATATGTGTAAGCCATTTCGGACGTAACCATAATCTGGACGAACCATAACATTGCTTTTGCCTTTTACAACCATTTTACCTGGATTTCTTTTTAATTGTTTGATTGAATCTACTTTTCAAAAAGAATTTCTATGAAAAATCCAAAAGAATTTCAGTCATAAAAATTTTGACTTCAATCCCTTTTTAGTTTTTTAATTAAACTACATTTTGAAAAGGCATTTTGGACTAAAAATGTTTTGAATGTGTGAGTTTTGACAGAAACTAATTTTTTCTGTACCGACCTGCTATTGACTGGTGTCTCAGAACCAATGTACAGTTCTACGAAGGCATTTCAGTCACAAATCGAAAAAGAATACCCGTGGAAAAAGTTTAGACTTGAATGCTTTTATAGTTTTTGATTGAACTTTCTTCTGAAAAGGCGTTTCATTCTAAAACTATTTTAACTCAGTTAAATTTTGATTTTCCATATGGTTTTAACTAGAATTCCCGGAGCCTTCTAAAACCTGTTTAACATTAACTATAATTCATACAAAATTCAGAATTTCAGAGAAAAATTTGAAAAATCGTAAAATGTGTTATTTGCTCGTGACTAAACATTTGTGAATAAGTGCAAGAAAGGCCACACAAACCAGCCTTCCGTTAAATTAAAGACCGTACCAAAAAGCTCATTCTAATCTTGCCAAAATTGTTTTCTTGATTAAAACTCAAAAGCTCCTAATTATCCATATGAAAAACTAAAAATCGTAATTTTGTGATGTCGCAAACTTAAATGCTTCATGTCACAAATTACACAAGTTACACAAGGGAATAGATGAATAATAGGCAATAGATGACCTCTGATGACCTGAGAAAGTTAGAAAGCTTTGGTTAATTTCCACTTTTCCAACTAATGCCTCACCTTTGAAAGCTCTAAGTTATTTAACATAGAAAGAATTATTTTGCGATTGTTTATCGAATTATTTTCAAAATAAGGTTAGAGGTGATTTGGGGCTACTTTAAAAGTTAGCTCACAGAAGAAATTACAAATTGAAAAAAAAATGTTTACGTGTTTAACTTTGCTCGCTCTCTCATTCTTGCTCATTCATTTTTATTTCTGTAAAGACTCTCATCTTTTAAAGTTTATTTTTATGCGACAAGAGTGAGTTAAATTTTGAAGTAAAGGTAAAATTTGTTTTTAGATGAACGGAATTATATTAATCGTATCGCTCATACTGATAGTTCCCCTTTCACCGTAAATGTTTTAAGTTATGTTTTGGTTAGATTAATTCGTTGGGTTAGTATAGCATTGTCGAATGCATTGTCGCATTTTGCGAATTTGTGTTAAATTGAAAAATGGTTTTGCCAACCTTGTAGCTACAGATCAAACCAATTGTATCGCTCTTATCGCTTCTGTTGATAGTTCTGCCACAAATTCTTCAAGTTGAAAAGAGCCTATAGATTCAAATAAAAATTAAATGCACTTTAGAACTTCTTTTTATAAGCTATGGGTGCGTCCGAAATGCGAATTTAAATGCACATTTTTTAAAATATACATTTTTGGATTAAATAAGATTTCATTAAAATCATTAAATTAATTAAAATTTGGAAAACCAAATTATAAATCTCTTTAACTTAAAAACAGTATCCAATAATAACGCAAAAAATTTTAGGGAAATCATAAATCAAGCGGTCTCATATACTTCTTCATTAGAAGCGTGTGATCAAAAGTTGATGGGTTAGCAGAACAAATGCTAATTAACTTGGTATGGAAAAAATTAGATTATTCCTTACGCAAGGATTGGGAAGAACAGTTAAAAGCCAATGAACTGCCTAAATAGAATTCTCAATTAAATTATTTAGAAATCCGGTGCAGAGTCTTAGAGTCATTAGGTTCTCAGAAACCAGTTAAAGCACCATATAACGAACGATTGAAATCATCAACTTCAAACACATTTGTTAGTACTGATAACAATCAGATATTATCTGATTGTCAGACACTCTAATTAACAACGTAGTTGTCCTTTATGTAAAGGTCCACATTTTTCACTAACTATCTGCCCTCAATTTTTAAAACGTTCAATTTCGGATAGATTCTCAGTATTAAAAAATTTAAATATGCACCAACTGTTTGAATTACTCTCATAATGTTAAAGATTGTCATCATAATGGGTGTGGATTTTGTAATTTAAAACATCACACACTATTACATTATACCAAAAACCAAACTACGTCATATGAAACGCCAAATAGTTCAAAGTCGTCGGCCATTAATCATTCTCCATCGACAAGTTCAGATGTCGCGCCGATTAATAAGTTCACAACATTTCCTACAGAATCTAATGAATATTTTATAAACAATTCAAAGTCGATTATTCTGTCTACAGCCGTCGCTCTTATCAAAAATAATAACGGATACCACGAAATCCGATGCTTGTTAGATTCCGGTAGCCATGCTAACCTTATTTCTAAGGATTATATAGAAAAATATAATTTCGATGTGCAAAAAATGAAAGGCATACAGATATGTATTTGATTTAAATTCAAATTCAACGAATGTATGTGAAAGACTTCATACAAAAATTAAGTCATGTCACAGTAATTTTGAGGTAGAATTAGAATTTTTAGTAGTTCCTAAAATTAGTAATTCTCTCCCTTCTCAATCATTCACTTTGGAAAATTGGCATATACCCAAAGATATAATTCTCGCAGATTCTAAATTCAATGAAAGTAGCCCGACATGATAATTGGAGTTGAATTATTTTTAGATATCTTTTTAAAAAATAAGCATAAATTCGATGATAATTCTCCAACGTTCCAAGAAACCGTATTCCGGTACATCGTTAGTGGCCAATGCCAACAAAATAATTGCTCTAGATATAATTTTTGTTCATCGACACCTCCATTAGAAGAACTAATTCAACATTTTTGGGAATTAGAATCATATTCTCCTCGCCAGTTTCTTTCGAATGAAGAGCAATTATGTGAGATACATTTTAAAGATACTGTTAGTCGAGATTCGAAAGGGAGGTATACGGTAATATAATGGTAATGAAAAGATAAAATCCCTCTGAAACGATTCAAATACCTCGAAAATAAGTTTTTGGCTAATCCTTCGTTTAAAGAAGAATATTCGAATTTCATTAAATAATATATTGAATTAGGACATATGAGATTAGCTTTCGAATGGAATGAAACCAAATATTGTTCATATTTCTTGCAACATCATGCAATTATAAAACCCTCGAGTTCCACTACAAAATTGCACGTCATATTTGACGCGTCAGCCAAGTCTTCAACCAACATCTCATTAAATGATGCTCTTCGAATCGGGCCTACAATCCAACAAAATATATTTGATATTATTTTGCGATTTAGGAAATATACTTAAATAATTACTGCTGACATTTGCAAAATGTATAGACAAATCAATATAGCTTCAGACCAAGTACCATTGCAATCCATTCTCTGGAGATTTAATCCAAACGATAAAATAGAAACATATCACTTAACAACGGTGACATATGGTAAGAAAGGTTAGGATGGGACGAATCCTTACCTTTACAATTGTCATCGAAATAGGAACTATTCAGATCAACTTTAGGGGAAATTAAGAAAATTAAATACAATCGTTGTAGGTATAGCACAAACTAATTTAAAATTGGAACTTCATGGATTTGCAGATGCATGCAAAGTCGCATATAGTGTATGCGTCTATATGAAAAGTATCAATCCCACTGGTAATATTTCAGTGCAATTATTATGTAGTAAGTCTCGAGTTGCCGCTTTGAAAACATTATCTCTTCCTCGGCTAGAACTCTATGCAGCATTACTTTTGGCGCGATTAATTATTAAGGTGTAGCACTTGAAACTGACATTCAAAAGGTTTACATTAGCGTGGATAGAGAATTTGCCTCATAAACTAAAAACATTTATCGCTAACAGGGTGAATGAAATTCAAGAACTCACTAATAATTATGTTTGGAACCATGTAAATTCATTAAATAATTCCGCGGATCTTGTATCAAGAGGCGTATTATCATCAGATTTAAACAATTTAGATGCATGGTGGAAACCACCATTTTTATTATAGGAGGATGATACTGATCGGAAGAAGATTACATCTATTCAAGAATTTGATATTGACGTTTCTGAACTAAAATTAGAAAAAATGTATATGGTATCCTTGATTGCACACGATTTTAGTCAAGTTATTGAAAAATATTCCAGCTTCAATACACTTGTTCGCGTAATAGCATACTGTAGATGAATTTATAAAACACGATCTAAAGAAAACTTATATCGCAGTGTAGAACTATCGTCGGTAGAACTTACTGAATCTTTAACTATCATAATAAAAAGTGTTCAGCAGGTATTTTCTGCGGACATAAAACAATTACTTCATAAAAATCAATTAAGGCCGAATAGTAAATTATTAAGCTTGAATCCATTTCTAGATAATAATAATATTCTTCGAGTAGGGGGTAGATTAAAAAATACATCTGTTAGTTACAACACCAAACATCAAATTTGACTACCAGCTAAACATCATTTGACAGAAATGATATTTCGAAAGGAACATGTGAGAAATATCCATGTTCCTCCTCAATTACTTTTGTCACTAGTTCGTCAAAAATATTGGCCAATTTATAGAAAAAATCCAAAGGCTAATCCAAAAATGCAAACCCAACTTATGGGATCGTTGCCCGCAGAAAGAACAACTCCTGCTCCACCGTTTAATGTTTTAGGAGTGGATTTGTGTGGACCTCCTACTTATAAGGCATATGTTACATGCTTTGTGTGCTTTATTACGAAAGCAATTTATTCAAAAATAGTGTCAGATCTTACATCACAATCGTTTTTAGCATGTTTAAATCGTTTTATTTTTCGACGCGGGAAATGTAAAACAATTTGGTCAGATAATGCTACTAATTTTGTTGGTTGCAGTAACGAATTAAAAATGTTACATGACTTGTTTCATAATGAATTAACTTTCGCTGATATTAAAAATTACTGCGATGTCGTCGAAATAGAATAAAAATTCATCCCGCCAAGGTCTCCCAACTTTGGTGGCTTATGGAAATCCGCCATCAAATGTTGAACCTTCATACCTAGAAATCCCGGATAACCGGTTAGATTACTTTAAAAGCCTTCCAAAACTTACACAGTCATTTTGAAAGAGATTATCAAGGGAATATCTTCATAATTTACAACAAAGGAATAAGTGGAAATCGGAACAATCCAATATTAAGGTTGACGATATTGTTATGGTAGTTAATATAAAAATTTGCCAACCAATAAGTGGTTAATGGGTAAGGGAATTGTAGAAACTTTCTCTGGATCTGATAATAAAATTCGAATTGTTATTGTTCAGACAAAGTCAGGCAATTTAAAGCGAAGTATATCTAAGATTTTTAAGCTACCTTTGGATTAATACTGTCACGTTAATATGTACTTGAATATTTTTTTTTTATACGCACAGAAGCAAGAATGAATTTTAATGAGTAAAATTAAAAAAAAAATAAATAAATAAAACAAATGTCATTACATAATTAAATAAATAAATAGATGAATATAATTTATTAAGATCAGAATTTTATAAAATCTTAATATTAAGGAAATATGTAAATAAGTATGTAGATTATAGAGTTTGGAATTAAGTGAATTACACTCAAAAAAAATTATTGTTATAAATTTTTAATAACAGTGTGATGAATTTTATAAAGAAAATCTACTAATAAAATTGAATAAAAACTTTTTGAAGTTGAATTGATAAAGGAATCCCAAAAACTATATTTCAATTTAACCACATCGATTTAGTAGATTTTAAGTATAAAACTTTAATACTGTATTTGGTACATTCAACAAAAGAAGTTTTTAATTTTATAACTACGATTCTCAATATAATCAAATTCAAAACAGTGTTGTAAAAATAGAAACAATTGCTATGAAAACCAAAATTCTTCGTTTTAATTCTACATTATTATCAATTCCGTTTGTCAGCTAAACGTCAAAATAGATTTTGCATGTACGTTTAACAAACAGTTCACTAAAATGGTGTTAAATTGTTTTAAGTGCAGTGTTCGGTTTTTCGGTTTAGACAACTATATTAAACATTTAAAGTTGGCTCACGGTTTAACTGAAAATAGTCTTTATTATTGTACTTTAAATAATTGTGTTCAATCATTTAATTCTGTATATGTATTCACGCGTCATATGAAAAGAAAACATGCTATATCAGGAACAACTAATTTGAACTATACGTTAAACCTTGGAAATATTGCAGAAGACACAGTTCCATTTCAAACAAATTTGGCGGAAAATTTAAAAATGGTTAATTGTGAGTTGAGTGCTGATAGAAGTGAATGTGAGCCAAATGTTCAGAAAATAGTGCAAATCCCTGAAAAAATCGATTTGACTCAGAGTTGTTTGAAGTTTACGTTAAGCCTACATAATAATATCAATTTTACCCGAAAAAATGTGTTATATATCCAAACTAAGGTACAAGAATTTATCGTTTCACCTATTTTTCTTAATTTAAAAGAGTATCTTCGCGATTTGGATGTGGATGATGGCTTTACGTACAGTGGAGTAATGAAAGGTGCCACCTTGACCGAAAACCCATTTAAAAAGTTTGACACGGAACATAAACTTTTCAAAACCTTGTATGAACTTGATGTTTATAGACCTCCGAAATGTATAACAATAAATAACGAAGTTTCTGAAACTATATCAAATGGTGTTCCTAAGCTAGATGAAAAAAATTATAAAGCAGTGATTTTTCCGATAACATTTCAAATAAAAAAATATTTTGAGACAGAAAATATTTTTGATTTAACTATGAAAAATTACCAAAATCTATTGAAATTAGATTATTACGGCAACATAATAAATGGACAAATTTGGAAAAATAAGATAAAAAACTATCGAAACAAAGTTGTTCTACCTTATGTGTTATATTTTAACGACTTTGAGGTGAATAATCCCCTTGGATCACATGCTGGTACACACAAAATATTAGGATGTTATTACAATTTTCCAGTTATCCCTGATCACGAAAAATCGAGATTGAACAATATATTTTTAGCTGCTCTTTTTAAAAGTTGTGATGTTGACAGTTGTGGTAACGCTGTGGCCTTGGTTGATCTTGTAAGACAAATGAAAGAATTAGAAACACAAGGTATCGAAATACGTCAAGGAGAAAATAACATTAAAGTATATATTGTACTCGCGGCAATTACTGGAGATAATTTGGGACTAAACAAAATTTTAGGGTTTACCAGCTCATTTTCAGCCAATTACTGCTGTAGAAGGTGTAAACGACGTAAAGATCACATACAAACTGATTTAGTTGAATATTCATCTTACTTACGAAATTTTGAAAACTATGAAATCGACTTACTATTAAATGATTCATCGAGAACAGGCATTGTAGAAACTTGTGTTTTTAACACTTTAAATAACTTTCATGTTTGTGACAATGTTGTGTTTGACATTATGCATGATGTTTTTAAGGGAGTTGCTAAATATGATGTCTGCAAAATATTATCGTACTTCATTATTGAAAAAAAATGTTTTACAATTGCTATGTTAAATTATAGAAAGCAAATGTTTAACTACGGCCCTACTGAAATAGGCAACATATCACAAGAAATTTCTTTAGCACATCTAAAAAGCAATACCATAAAAATGACTGCTAGAGAGATGATGACTTTCATTCATTTCTTACCACTAATGTTAATGGATATGATTCCTCATAATGACCAAGTGGGAAAGTTTCTAATTACTTTAGTAAAACTTGTAGATATGATATTGAAACCCTCATTTAAAGAAACTGAAATTCAAATTCTTGAAAAAATAATATTTGAACATAACTCACAGTACACAAGTTTATTCGGTGAGACTCTTAAACCGAAATTTCATTTTTTGATTCATTACCCTAACGCAATACGGTGTAATGGGCCTATAAAACCACTATGGTGTATGCGTTTTGAAGCAAAACACAAGA
The DNA here is from genome assembly GCA_958295665.1 of Tipula vernalis. Taxonomy (NCBI): domain Eukaryota; kingdom Metazoa; phylum Arthropoda; class Insecta; order Diptera; family Tipulidae; genus Tipula; species Tipula vernalis. The sequence continues at coordinate 133,561,987 of OY282558.1, read as the reverse complement.
TTTTAAAATCGTATGCTTATGCCACAATGTCAAGAAGGAATATCGCTCTATCTATTGGAATTAAAATGAGTTTGCAGTTTTCTTATATGCTCATTAACCAAAGTTTTTTTGAAGACCCATTGGCTTACGAAATATTACATACAGATTCAATACCATCAGAATTTATTGTAATTTCGGCGGACATGCAATTATTAAGGTCGTGTTCTTGGAATGGCATCCTGTATAAAAAAGGATATTTTTTGACTATCTTATCAGAAATTCTAAATTTATTTGAAATTGATTGTATAGCTAAGCAAAATAATCTAAACATAGTCCTACTATGTAACAAATGGGAAATTATTAATTTTGATGATGAAATTCAAAGCTATCTAGTGCGTCCAACGGAATGATATCAAAGGGCCAAATGTCGAAGGGCCGAATGTCGAAGGGCCGAATTTCAAAGGGCCGAATGTGTCGAAGGGCCGAATGTCGAAGGGCCGAATGTCGAAGGGCCGAATTTGTCGAAGGGCCGAATGTGTCGAAGGGCCGAATGTCGAAGGGCCGAATGTCGAAGGGCCGAATGGGTCGAAGGGCCGAATGGGTCGAAGGGCCGAATGGGTCGAAGGGCCGAATGGGTCGAAGGGCCGAATGGGTCGAAGGGCCGAGTTTTTTTTTTTGTTTTGTTTTGTTTTTAGAAATATAATTTTTAAAATTTGTTGTTTTAAGGAATATTTGGTAATTTTTTTTTTGTCAAATATAAATTAATTTTTTATGAGTTTATGTATTTTATTATATTTGATCTTTGGATATTCTATCGACACAAATATTGCATTAATTGAGGTTGTTTATATTTTGCGTTCCTTTTGGTATTATCAAGTGAAAAAATATTTGTACATAATAGGTATTTTACCAAAACCAAGTCTTATTATATCAATATAAATGGAATATATATGTAGGTATACACATATGTATTACTTTTGTACTATAACCCGCTCGTATATAATAACAAAAGGCGAAGGTTATTTTTTTCTAATATGCGTACCAAATGTAAATAGATTTTAAATAAGAAAAAGGAATTTTGTCATAAAATGTCATAAAAATTCTTTCATTTACCAACGATGTTATTTTCGAGAACATTATATAGTTTATTACTATTGTTTTAGAAAAAAAAGAAGTAAATAATGAATCCTAATTATCGGTCGGCTTTCTTTCAATCTCACTATACGATGTATTTTTTTTCTCTACACGGCGAACACATAACAAACAAAGGGATGGAAAGATTTTTAAAGGGTGGATCTACAAAAAAGAGTTTTATTGATGTTTTCCATTCATCCAGTCATAAATTACAACATTATGTATTTGGGTAATCCTTTTATTCTATATAATCTGCTCCTACGTGCGGCACGCAGTGCGACATGTTTGCTGATCCCGGCTCCTGCGTCCCCCAAAGCACAAATCTAAAGCCCCTCGGAGGGCTAAGCGGGGGGGAGCGCAGCGACCGAAGCCGTTAGCCTCTACAATTCCAAGTTAAATTAGTCGATGTAATTTTTCTTCAATTTATTTTCCTCAGAATATAGAAAAAATAGTAAGGGAAATTGTTAAGCAAGATTTTATATTGCAATATTTTAAAATTTCAACGTTTTGTAATTGCAATATGTTGTAATGCAAAATTTACATACCAAAGTCAGTTTTCCTATGTCCCTTATTTTAAGTTGATTTTTTATGAGTAGGCATTTATCTACTTACATCAAGATGGTTCAGATTCAATTAATAAAAAACAAATTGTTATAATTACACAAATTTTATTTAAAATTATAATTCCGGAAGTTAGTTTCTCTTGAGCTTTTCTTCTTTTTCTAGATATTTTTTTTATCTTTCTCTTGTCTTTTCTTTTTCTAGATATATTTGTCCATGATGCAAATAGGTATATGTATAGAATAACCAAAACACATAATACACCAATACCCCGCTTTACGATATTATTATTTTCCGAAAAATTGGGCTTAAATCGAAATTTCTTGTCGTTTTATTGGAAAATTTCCTAAATCGAGGGATTAGTGTACATGTCACCAATCCCTCTATTTTCGAAATTTTCCAATAAAACGACAAGAAATTTCGATTTACGCCCAATTTTTCGGAAAATAATAATATCGTAAAGCGAGGTATTGGTGTACAACATTATTTATTTATGATTATGTTCATGGACACATCAATAAAATTCTTTTTTGTAGATCCACACTTGAAAAATCTTTCCATCCCTTTTTTTTATGTATTTATCGTGTAGAGCAAAATAATGCATTTTCGTATAGTGAGGTTGAAAGAAAGCCGACCGATAATTAGGATTCTTTGTTCCAAAAGACAAATTCCACCACTTACTTTTTTTTTTTTTCTAAAACAATAGCAATAAACTATATAATGGTCTAGAAAATATCATCGTTCGAACAGAATGAATATTATCATCAGTTTAAAGAACAGAAGTAAATTGAATTTTTATGACATTTTATGACAAAATTCCGTTTTCTTATTTAAAATCTATTTACATTTGGTACGCATATTAGAATAAAATAACCTTCGCCTTTTGTTATTATATACGAGCGGGTTATACTACAAAAGTAATACATATGTATATACCTACATATATATTCCATTTATATTGATATAATAAGCCTTGGTTTTGGTAAAATACCTATTATGTACAAATATTTTTTCACTTGATAATTCCAAAAGGAACGCAAAATATAAACAACCTCAATTAATGCAATATTTGTGTCGATAGAATATCCAAAGATCAAATATAATAAAATACATAAATTCATAAGAAAGTAATTTATATTTGAAAAAAAAAAATTACCAAATATTCCTTAAAACAACGAATTTTAAAAATTATATTTCTAAAAACAAAACAAAAAAAAAAAAATTCGGCCCTTCGACCCATTCGGCCCTTCGACCCATTCGGCCCTTCGACCTATTCGGCCCTTCGATATTCGGCCCTTTGACACTTTCGGCCCTTCGACACATTCGGCCCTTCGACATTCGGCCCTTCGACATTCGGCCCTTCGACACATTCGGCCCTTCGACCCATTCGGCCCTTTGACATTCGGCCCTTCGACATTCGGCCCTTTGAAATTCGGCTCTTCGTACCCATTCCCGTCCAACCAATGAAAAGGTCCTAAAACTTATTACAGATTTTAATGTAAATCCAATACATTTATACTATACGCCGAACGGTGATAAGGTCATTCGATTAAAGCATTTCTTCTAATTTTCTATCATTTTCAACCAAAGATTATGTTAAAAATACATAACCACAAAAAATATAAAAATTTGTGTTAAACATATTTTCATATAAATTTATGAATTGCAATATTGTTGTTGTGAAAGTAAAAACAGTCCGGTTTTATAAATTATAACATCTTAAATAAAAACAAAACTTTTTTAGTGTAAATAATAACAGTGTTATAAACTCTACTAAATAAAATATGATGTTTTCTCTCTATATATCCGTTACAAAGAGAAAATAATACATGCATCATAATTCATTATATTTTTCATTAACGTGTGGATCTGTAAACAATAAAGTCGAAATAAAATTCAAGGAAAAGATCATCGTTCAGCGTGAATTTTCAGTTTTTATGCATATACATAAAAAAATATTTAATTTTACTAAAATTTAAAGAATAAGTGATTATTTAAGGCAAAGCCATAACTGATTATTAAGATGTCAACAAATACAACTGAATCATTGGAACAGGATAATGGAGAAAGTAGTATAGACCACGCGGTAGATCATTTGGATGGATCAAATAATGCACATGTAGGAAGAAATTGGATGTGTAGTTTAGATAATAATGTGATTCAACAAATTAATATTAAGTAGAGCACCGTTATCAATTTAAAAGAATTGATAGTTGAGAAATGGAATATGGAAGAAGAAGTGTTTCAGAAACTTTTACGTAAGTAAATCTTGTTCTTAAGTATTTACTGATTAACTTAATTTGTGTAAAATATTTTTTTAAACTTATTTCAGTTAAAAGATGTTCGCTACACACTTTAAAAGTAATGAATTATGAAGATGTAAAAATAATATTTCCAGGCGAGGAAATCGGGTATCGCATCGATTTCATCATTAATCTAACTGAATGGAGAACTACAATGGTAACTACTATATTTATATAAAAGTTATATAGTTCTATTCTACCAAAAGACACCTCCATTCTCAGTTTGGTTCTGCATTTTTTCGTGCGTGCATTTTGATCGATCTTTTTAGGCGTATGAAATCTTTTTTCTGAACGTTTATAAATTGATATCTAATTAGGGATTAGATTGTGATAATTTACAAAACACTTCAGTTCAAAAGGCTTGTAGTGGTTCTACGGACACCATTTCTAACTGTTCCAACTGGTCATCTACAACAAGTGGCTGGAGCGGAAATACATCTGATTGACAATCAGTTAACGATTTTTTGGAAAATTTTACAACAAGTACAATTATTGGGCGCTCTCTTGTAGAATTCTACAATAACAATAAAAACAATTTTGATGAGTATCACAGAAAACCCTTTGTGGATAACTTCATTAAACTATTTATTACCAAATATCAACGAAGGATGACAAATAAAGAAATCGAGGAAACTTCTAAATTAATAAAAAGTAAATTTCCTAATGAGAATATTGTAAGTAGAGATATTATGTACACAAGTTTTTTTTATGATTGTTGAAGTATCTGTTTATTTCAAAGGAGCTTTGGTACATCCCAAGAAATGGAAAGAAAAACGCTCGTGGGCTCTTATACGGCAAAAATGTCAACGAAACATCTAAATTAAGGAAACTCAGCATCTTAAATTGTGCGAGCCCAAAAACAAACCCGCCTCAAAGCGCAACAAATTCCAATTTTGAAAACTTAATTAATTCAAGTTGTGAAGGAAGTAGCATAAATAATGCTGACAATGGTATGTATTAACATTACAGTAAAAAATGAAAATATATCATTAACGTGCGATTTGAATTACAAATGTAGAAACGAACAGAATGTGGTTAAAGCACAACATCGAACCTTGGGCCGACATAACAGAGCGTTGGCGGTTGACTTTTAATTACCGAAGAAAAGACATTTTGAAATCAAATACAGGAGAAATAATACAAATGTGGCCATTATACTGCAATTCTTTAGGCCATAATTTAATGGAAATAGATTTTTACCTACTGTTTCCTGGCAAGAAAAACAATTTCCTTAATAACTGGAATAAGTATAAGCGTAAAGCTAAAACAATATTCAAAACTATAAAAAATAAAGCGGTTAAGAAAGAGTTTGATAAGTGGGACGATGAAATTGAGGGTAATTATAATTATTAATTTTTTAAAGAGGGATTCGTAAAATAATGCTTTTTGTTTTCTTAGGAAACCAGGATTACTTATCAATCATCCTTCTAGCCGGGCTTCTAAAACCAAAAAAAATATCCATAAAAAAAAATATTTGGCAGCCATCCATCACCGATGCCCAACTAAGTGTAATTATACACGTAACAACCCAAAATGAAATTCATGGAACCTTATGTAAAATGAGAGAGAAATATTTGAATCTAAATATGACGATGCAGCCAGTAATTGTGGCAGTTGGAGATAACCTAAACAATTTACAGGACATTTACGTATTTTTTGATTTCATCAAATTTAAACTGCCCACAATTCCGAAAGCTGTAGACGTAATTTTTAAAATATATCAAATTTTTAATTTAAAATACCCTCATGAATCTGAGCTCATTTGGACTTTCATTCAGCAGTATTTGTACGACATCTATTTGCCAACTGATACAAAGGCATCCAGTTTATCAGGTGTAATTTTTGAATTTCAGAAACAAAGTTAAAAATTTATGTACATTAAGACATAATTTGTAATTAGGGATACGAAATAAAATGGAATTTATGTTTAAGTTTTGAGTTGAAATTTTTGTATTATTTTTATTTATTTAAGAAAAATTTAATGAAAATAATCGAACCTACCTCACAAATTTTGATGATCCAAATTAAATATTAAATTCATCACAATTTCGGTTGTAAAATGTATAACACATATTATGTTGTAAACAGTATAAGCGCTTTCGGCATAAAATACATAACAGTTTTGGTCGTAAATTCTACTCCTATAATATTTTTCGTAGTAAAATGTATAACACACTCGTTGTAGAAAGAATAAGCGACTTAGATTAAACAAAAAGTGCTGTTTTTGAATTAATTACAATCAATAGTTTGAATCAACTATGATTATGGATAAAAAGTAAAAATAATCTATGAAATTAACTACTTTATACGTTATAAATTCGAAATGCGTGGTAATAAAATTAAATACTTTTCTGATGTATATTAATACTAATATATGTGATTAAATTTAAAAATTTTAAATTATAAAAATTATGACACTAATTTATTGACTAATTTTTATAACAATTTTTAGTTGATTATAAAACGAAATTTTTAGTTTTTACTAAAATTTTTTTTGAGTGTACTTGAAAATCATATTCTATAATTTTGAAAGCCAATCCTTTCAAGGGGCCGATATGTTAAGTTGTTATGTTTGTTACGTAATTTAGTTATCCATCCACACCACTAAACAAAAGTACTAAAAACTTCAAGAGGAAGGTAACTGAAGATTAAAAACTCAAAAATAATCAATTCAACGGAATAAAACTTCAAATTGTAGTGATTACATTGGCAAAAGTAACATGGATTAAAATCTCTTGGATTATGAACCCCTCTAAAATTTTAAATTTTAATTAAGTCTGTTTTAATTATTATTTTAAATTATGTATAAGAAATTATGTATGAATGTAAATTATTGTATGAGTTGGCCTTTTGAAGTGCCACCCTATATATTCAAACTAAATAGTGAGGCTCACTTAAATCTTCAACACTAAACTGCGGAAATTTACCAAAACCTTTAAACAATTCAAAAGTTTAGCTAATTTTTTTAAAAGCTCAAGCTTAAAATAAAATGCGATACTAACCAAATAAGATTTTAAACTTTTTGTTCAAATATTGGATTGGGTTTTCAAACTAAAAGGGAATCATATTACCACTTTATCATTAAATGCATAATGTTTCTATTATAAAATTAGTTTAATCCTTTTCAATAATAACTTTCGTACGTAAATTACGTAACAAGCAATTAAACTTTTGGATGAAGGTTATTGCTTTGAGACTGCAAAAGCCAATCAAGCTTTATTGTACAAAACTTCATTATTTAGAAAATGTTAAAAACTAAAAAAAAGTTCTAGTTTTCGTAATATTTTAAAGTAAAAAAAACGCAGTGGTACACACACTGTCAAAATGGATATTTCTATATCTGTAAAAAAAAACAATTCGTTACAATGATTTACATTTTTTGTTCTTATAAGCATAATTCAAAGCCCAATCTCAAAAAATATTAAAATTCGTTTATCTATTTATTTCGACGTTAAACCTTATGTTCGGTAATTTAAACTTTCAAATCTTTTCAATCCGGCTTTAAAAAGGTGAAAAAAATATATAAAAAACAAACATTCAAAAGCTATAAAATGATAGAACTGTCATAAGATTGTTTCAATCAAAATTTAAATGGAAAAGCTTCATAGTCCCAAAACTCATTAAAAGAAACATTAAGCAAAATAGTTCAATTTGAAAGCTTTTTCTTTTTTCATCTGTATAGGTATGAATTTTATGCTTTTCAAATGTGTGATCCAAAGAAATAAACTTTTCACAAATTAAAATCTAAGAATAGAAATAAGTTGGATTCTGGAAATATATTTCGTTATTTTCTAGACTAGATTTTTATCATAACAATCATAACTAGGTGAGAAAAATCAATTTAAATCTTTATGTGTTCGACATGCGACATTTTAAGTGGGATATAACATAGCCATTATTGCGTTAGCATATTCGGCTCGTAAAGACCCACCTCCACCCAAACACCTACTCTTTAACTATGAGTACATGGAAAAAATTACTTTTTCAATTTCATTTTATTTTTATTTTTATTTTACCCAATTTATTAATAGGATTAATATAAAATGTATTTATTATTAAAACAAATAAGCTCGTAAAAAAGCACAAAATGATTTTTTTTATATTATTGTATTATTATTATTTAATCCCATTATGATGTTAATTGTGTTTGGTATGATTGTACGCATTCGGCGAGGGAGTAGATTTATACTTGTAGCTTTATATTCCAACCAAGTAAATATCAAATACAAATTATGAATGGCCATCAAAAAATTGGTAGTGTATAATGGAACAGAAGGATTACAATCATTTATTGAAAATTATAGTTATTTATGGTACTAATGAGCAAAACGAGATATTATCCATGAGGGATAAGTTTGTCTCACGAGGCGATAGCCGAGTGGGACATTATCCCAAGTAAATAATATCTCTTTGCTCACCAGTGGCATACAACGTTTTATCCACTTTTGTTGAAATAAATTTCGTAAATTAATAAGAAATAGTTCCATTTTTTCAGTTTTCACACTGTAGCAGTGATTTTTGAAATAATAGTGACCGTTCTTTAAATTGCCATAGTGTACTTTGATTTAACTACTTTTTATAATTGAATATAGTTTTTCATTCAATTTGGCTACAAATAGTTTTACATTGACTACTCAACATTTTGTTATACAAAATATAACTCACGTTGCCCCTCGCAGCATGGGTTTTACAATACCAATGTGGTATTTTACATTTTCTTTATTTGAAAATAGCATAGTTATCGGGCTATTATATATTAAAAGTGGGTAAAACGTTTCTATTGCTAAACATGGTTATACCACTTTGATCAAAAAGGTGGGTTCCGGGAACAACCACCGTGTGGCGCTCCCATCGTTCCGATTTGAGTTCTGTTTATTTTGTTAATATGGTACATCTGTTGTTGATATTCCTTCTAAATCTTAGCGTCATGGCTTGACATTTGCAAAAGTTACGTAGTCAAGAGTACATCTATCTCTGTGCGTGTTGGCGATTATTTACAATTTTAGAAATGGATTTAAATTTGCAACAACGAACTTGTATTAAATAAACGGCGTAAAAAACGGATTTAATGGTGCGCGAACGTTGGATATGTTTGAAAAGTGTTTCGGCAACGATTCTCTAAAGAAAACGGTCGTTTACCAGTAGCACGAGCGGTTTAAAAGTGGTCGTGAGTCAATCGAAGATGATGAACGCAGTGGCAGACCATCGACATCGAAAACCGACGAAAACATTGATATAGTAAAAGAAATGTTGGTCAATAACCGCAAATTAACCATCAGAGAGATAGCGGAGGACTAGAACATTGCCTATGGATCCGTCCAAGATATTTTGGTTAATGATTTGGGTTTCCGTCGTGTAGCAGCAAAGTTGGTGCCAAAAGATCTCAATTTCATGCAAAAAAGAGACCGTGTTGACGTCGCAAAAGACATGATTTGCGAGGCTGAATCCGATCCCACATTCATCAAAAGGATCATTACTGGAGACGAGACGTGGGTTTATGAGTACGACACGCAATCCAGACGTCAGGCATGTGAATGGCGTTCACCAAATGAGCCGAGACCAAAAAACCACATCGTTTTCAGTCAAAAACGAAGGCAATGCTCACGGTTTTCATGGATTACAACGGTGTAGTGCATCATGAATTTTTGCCAGAAGGCCAGACCGTAAATAAAGAGTATTATTTGGGCGTTATGGCACATTTGCGTGAAGCAGTTCGCCGAAAGAGACCAGAATTGTGGGCAGAAAACTCGTGGATTTTGCACCATGATAACGCACCGTCGCACAGTGCCATCATTATTCGTAATTTTTTGACGAAAAATGCAACAAATACCATCCAACAGCCACCGAATTCACCTGATTTGGCTCCCTGTGACTTCTTTCTGTTCAATCGAGTTAAAAAACCATTACGGGGAACGCATTTCAGCAGCCGAGAGGAAATAATGGAAAAATCGCAGGAAGCACTGATGGACATACCGAAAACCGAATATAAAAAATGTTTCAAGGATTGGATCAAGCGCTGGCATAAGTGTGTTGTAGTCGATGGGGATTACTTTGAAGGGGACAAAATAGATTTAGATTAATAAACTTGTATTTTAATTTTCTGAATAAATTTCGGGAACTTTTTGATCAAGGTGGTATATACCTATATACATAGCCGAGTATCTTCGAGTGCACAAAAAATGTATGGTGAATTTTAAAGTATTTCTTTTTGATATTCGCCAGGCAAAATTTCAAAGTAGGTTCAAAATAATAAATTTAGGTGAAAAAAAAATTAGAAAAGTTAAAAATTAGATGGTTTTCAACGCAAAAACATGCAAAAAAAAAATTGCCGGATTCTTGCCAATAAAATATAAATCTCACAAACGTTTTCAAAAAAAATTGATTATACCATTTGTTGAAGTAAAATTGTATGAACTATCGATTAAAACCACAAAAATTGGTTTTTTGTTATCATTAAAGGTAGTTTCGAGCACTTTTTTGTAAAATTTTATGACTTTTTTCGCATTTTCTGTAAAAAGCTTTGCAAGTCGTGGATACAACTTGCTTTTTTAAATACGGAAAATATACGTTATTTTAAAGCACTTAATAACCTTTCAAACGTGATATTACATATACTCTTTGATATCTTACATGGATCAAAAAATATTAATCATTTTCTAAAACAAGAATTTTCGATTGAAAGCAGTTTTTCGTAACATTTGTAAATGGAGTCTGAAGTTGGTGTATTTATTTTTTGATAAGGTTTACAATTAATATATTTTTGATGCATTAAATAACCTTTTAAACGATACTACACAGCAGTAAATTTTTATACATATTATGGGCAGTATAAACAAATGTAAATATTTTGTATTTCGTAAGGAAAAATTTTGAGTTTAACCTATTTTGAACTAAAATTTAGGTATTTTTGTCTGGTTAAGGACATCTTGCTATTACAAATACTTTTATTGACTACGGGCAACAGTTCTGTTTACAATGTTTTTATATGAGGAGTGGAAAATTTATTAGTAATAAAATTTAAAGGGCGAGGATAAAAAACCAAAAAAAAAAAATTCTTTATTTTTTAATGGAATATTTTTTTCGAATGACACTGTTTTATTGTACTATCCCAGTCCCAGTGTGTGTGTGCGAGGGTGAGAGTATATTTTTGTAATTTAGGGGAGAAATGATCGTTGCCATTCAAAATTATTATGTTTTTGCTTCAGTTCAACGGTAACTTTTGTGCGACTTAATTCAAATTGTCACAGGATAAAAATATTTATTGTGAAATTTTAACTTATTAAAAGTAAACATTGTTAAAAGTGTTTGTGATAATTATAAAAAATGCTAAATTTAAAAGTTTCGAGAGATATTTATTTGTTCAGTAAATATTAAATATTTTTTTAGTTGATAAATAATTATAAAATAATACACTAGTTTACAAAAAAAATTTGGAAAAAATTAAATTTTTCGGTCAAAACAACACCACTTTCTGCATTCTTTAACTTAAAATACGGAAAATTAAATTTTTTATAGGCCTAAAGAAAGAAAATTTAAATTATTGTTTTAAAAGTGTAATTATTTGCAATAAAAGTAAAAAAAAATTGGGTTTACTCTAAAATTTTGTTTTTGACTTATTTTAAAAGAAGTGAAATATTTTGGTCAAAACACGTCTATACTCATCATAAGAGTGTTAGTAATTTTGTGTGTTTTTTATGAATCAATAAAAAAAAAATATATCTTGAAGTCCAAGTTGAATATTTTTTGCATTACAGATCACACCTTACCAAAATTCAACCGTTATAATATACCATCAAAAGCTCAAGTTGTTTGCCGATTCCATTATATTCATTTGATCGACAAAGTAGATAGAAAAACAAGTGTAAAAGATATCACGAAAGAAATTATTGCATTATGGAAAGAAGCAAATATTCCGACTATGGACGATCACAAAATTGTACTGAAATTTAAAAAATTGTATGAACAGTACATTAAGTTTAAGAAAAATAGATTGAGAGATTGGTGTGCTCAAAAAAAAACGAAGAAGTTTTCAAACTCGATTCCAATAAACTGTTTGATGTTGCTCGAGCAAATGCACGATTTGATTGGCGAAGCAACAAAAGATTTCTTATTATGCAATAGAAATGACATTTCTAATAAAAGAAAAATGATTGCAATTGGTAAAAAAATTGGATTTCAATCCTCAGAAGAAATTGAAAATAGTGACTTGGATTCTAGCATTGTAAAACCGGTAGCAGCTCCTACTGGCTTAGGAAAAATGTATGAATCATTAGAAGAAACTACTGAAACCGATTATACATATTTATCAGAATATGAACCACCCGAAAAATCTAAGAAATCTTTTGAAAGAGCAAATTTACAAAGTATGAAAAGAAAGCAAGAATATTGTTACAAAAGAAATTGCTGAAACTTTAGATAGACTGGGATTAAGTAATAGATCAGCATTTATCATATTATCCTTAGTATCAATTGCTTTAGGACATTCCTTGAATGATTTAAAGCTGGCTCCATCAACTGTTATAAACAGCAGGCGCAAATATCGAGAAATGATTTTCACCGGTATTCGAGAAAATTTTAAGCCTGACACATTTCTGACTGTTAACTGGGATGGAAAAAAATGAAAGATTTAACGAGTAGTACATCAACTTACAATACTATAACAAATATGGATATTGAACGTTTAGCTATTGTTGTGTCTGGTGGTGGGAACTCTAAATTACTTATCATTCCGAAATTGGAAAATGGTTCTGGTCCCAAGCAAACAGAAGCTATTCTCGAGACTCAAAATGACTGGAAAATTGTTGATAATGTTAAAGGTATGTGCTTTGATACCACAGCATCGAACACTGGAATTGAAAATGGAGCAGCGTTTTTAATAGCAAACAAATTTTCAAACTCAATTATGTTTTTTGCTTGTCGACACCATACAGCGGAGCGTTTGCTAAGCAAAGCATTTGAAAAGACGATAGAACCATCAACAATAGGGCCTTTAATTTCCATATCCGATCGCTTTAAAAAACAATGGAATAATATAGACATAAGTTCGTATGTATCTGGTATGCAAGATCCACATGTAAAAGAATACTTTCCAGAAACTATTTGAACAATTATGAATTGAATGGGACACCTTGAAGCCAGTTACAACACACACCTGCAAATAAATATCATAATTAGAATTAATCTCAAATATTTAACTTAGAATTAACATAATATTTAGATCTAATTATCAATATTTTCTTACCAATTGTATTGTTTACATTCTTCCATTTGACATTTTGACAGTCAATAGGAAAACATAGCATAGTATATTTAATCGATGAGTCTAATTTTTGTTTATGTATTGGCCATCATGTATAAATCACAGAACGCAATTTAATGAGTACGTTCAATTCTATACATTATTGAACACCTTGCGTCAGTTACGAAAAACAGAAAATTGTAATTATTAGATATTAAAAACTAAAGTCTCTCTCTTGCGCCAACCATCGACTTGTGAACAACTAATTTTCAATACAATAAAATCATACGCTCGTGTAAAAATTAAACAATGTACGAAATTTAATTAATAATAAATAAATTGTTAAAACTATATCTAGTTTTCGTGAATGGCTGGATTATTTTTCATTGCCTATAATATTTTGTGCGGATCGAAAGCTTGCTTAATTCCTTTGTGTTCATGGTCCTTCGAGCCGGTCACGCGTTGACCGGTAAATCTGCATTATAGCCACTAATTGAAGCCAAATCGCTTGCTGAAATCATCGTCCGTGTTAGACAAAACACGTACTGTACGTGTAATTCGGCCATTTTGTGCAGCTGTTTTAACAGTGATTGAGTAATTGTGCGTCCATATTGGAGTGTTAAAATTCATTTATTAATTAAACAGAAGTAAAACAAAAAATAACTGTAGTGTAGTGGCTTAAAATATAAATCGTTATAGTGAAAGTTATTAATGAATGTTGTTGAGCGACAAACAAATATTAACTAACAAGTTGATGGTGCAAAGCGGTTCGTGGACATTTGTTGTCATTTTACTCATTGGAACTCGCTGAGCATATTAAATGGTGCTGTTTTATAACCTTACTATTAAATTAAAACGTGCTACAAAATGGCTGAAGCTGAACTCAAGCCTTTGAAGAAACAGCGAGAATGCAACAAGAAAAAATTAGTTAGTATCAACCAGTATTTGAGAGAAGAGGTAGATATGAGTACACCTGTAGAAAGTTTTAAGGTAAGATTAGCTCGTGTGGAACAATTAATGTCTGAGTTCACTACCACTGAAGCTCGCATTTTTTAATTAAGCGACACTGAACAACCTGATGATGATTACGAGGAAGAATACTATTCGGCAATAGGTGAAAACTCAGGATACCAAAATTCAAGGGTGATATCACAGAATGGCAAACATTCTATGACATGTTCATGTCAACCATTCATAACTCAATCAGACTTTCACCTGTGGAGAAATTTCAACATTTAAAACTGGCGCTGGAGAATGAAGCTGCATTCTTATTGGTGGCCGTGACGGAAAACAATTACATTGGTGCCTTAAACAAATTAACGGTGCGATATGAGCGGAAACGTCATACCATAAACTCATTTATTAAGACATTCGTTGATCAGCCAAGTTTTAGTCATGGATCCGTAGTGGCCTTGAAGAGATTCATGGATACATCAGATGATGTTATACGAGGTCTTAAAGCATTGGGAGAAACAGTGAAACACGAGACCCCTTGCTTATATACTTGCTATCGCAGAAGATGGATGATAAATCAAAATCAGCTTGGGCAGAGTACCCAATTGATATAGAAGAACCAATACATCAATACATTGGAGTCTGTAACCATAGTTGCGGTACGTAAATCAACTAATACGGAAGCTAAAGGCCATTTAGCAATTCATTGAACCGACCCCAATCTTACGAATGCTGCTGGTACTTGTAATAAACCTAATACATTACATTGTATATTATGTTCCAGTAAAGGTCATTGGTTGCTTAATTGCGAAATGTTTGTGTCGATGGATGTTGCAAAGCGCTTAGAATATGTTAAGGAGAATCGACGCTGTTACAATTGCTTAAGTCAAAACCATGCAGTATCTATTTGCCCAGTATTAGCCCGCTGTAAAATGTGTAGGAGGAAACACCACACATTACTACACTTAGAGACTGGAACTCAAGAAGCCAAAACACCAGATGCCGTTCTCGCTGAAGCCAGTTCAGATACTGCGGTTAAAGACCAACCAGTTAATGCACATTGTTATTCAAAGTTAGTATCTACAAGTGCCTTTTTGCCCACCGCGATTGCAAAGGGTATAACGAAGCGAGGAGATTACAAAAAATGTCGTTTACTGCTGGACTCTGGATCACAGTTAAATTGTATTACCGAGGCCTGTGCAGATAATCTTGGGCTTTCAAGAAAAACATCCGATATACAAATAAGCGGTTTGGGGCACTCACAAGGCCAATCAACAAAGGGCGTTATGTCACTGAGGATTAGAAGTGGAAATTCAAAGATGCATTATGTGGAAGCTCATATATTGGAGCAAATTACTTCAAAACTACCTAATTACACACTGCATCTACCACAATTGGAATCCTCAAAGTCGATCAAACTGGCGGACCCAACATTTTACAAACTAAGTAAAATTGATAACTTGTTGGGAGCAGGTTATTTTTTTTTTTCGATTTTACGGTGTGATCAGATAGAGATTAATAATTCTCAACTGATTCTACACGATACGGTGTTTGAATATATTGTCGCTGACAAACAAGCACCAGTTTGCTCATCTGATTGCTTATCAACGATGACTTCGGTAGATACCGAAGAAGATTTGAAATTGACTAAATTTTTGACCCGATTTTGGGAGACTGAGTCGATTCAATCAAATGCGCCACTTCGTTCTCCTGAAGAAGAATTTTGCGAGCATACGGCTGTCAATGCAGAAGGGCGATTTAATGTCAGTTTACCCTTCAAGAAATCACCATTTCAATTAGGCGATTCTTTGCAAATGGCAAAAAGACGTTTTCGATATATAGAAAACCGATTTGCACGAGATAAACAATTCCATGCTGCATACAACGATTTCATGATAGAATACTTGTCATTACATCATATGTTTCCGGTGCCTGAAGAACAATTGTCAAAGCATGCTTATTATTTGCCGCACCACGGAGTTTTTCGTCAATCTGAGTCTGGCTCCAAATTACGAGTTGTTTTCGATGGATCCGCAAAAACAACATCGGGATTGTCACTAAATCAATGCCTAGCAATCGGACCAACTATCCAATCATCGTTGTTCACCGTTGTATAGAGATTTAGAGAACATTGTTTTGTATTTTGCACAGACGTGGAGAAAATGTACCGCCAGGTCTTAGTGTCTGATGTTGATACACAGTATCAACAGATTTTATGGCGAGAGAATCCTTCAGAACAAATACAACATTATAAACTTGAAACGGTGACGTATGGGCTAGCTTCATCACCATTCTTGGCGATTAGGACAATGCAAGAAATCGCAAATTCAATCCAGAGGAAGCATCCCGAGTGTGCACGCGCAATTTCTGAAGATATATACGTTGACGAAATAATGACAGGAGCCGACAACATATATGATGCTCTAAAGTTGAAAGACGAATTAACGCAAACACTTGGGTCACATTGTTTCCGTTTAAGAAAATGGAAAGCAAACAATAGG
Source organism: Tipula vernalis (assembly GCA_958295665.1). NCBI lineage: Eukaryota > Metazoa > Arthropoda > Insecta > Diptera > Tipulidae > Tipula > Tipula vernalis. The sequence continues at coordinate 133,545,317 of OY282558.1, read as the reverse complement.
GAGCTACTTGTCGATGTACCTACAGTCTGTCCGTCTGTCACTCTGTCAGGCTGACAGTCTGTCAGTCTGTGTCCTCCCTATAGTCCGGATGGTTTAACCAATTGAACTGAAACCTCAGATTTATGCTTTTTTGATAAATTTGGAGGTGCCAATGAATTTTACTCCAAATCGGCCAACCGGAAGTGGCCGCTCACTCCCTTGGTCTAGGAAATTTATTTTGCAAATATCTTAAAAAGTATAAGGTTTACAATTGAACTACATAATACAAAATGTTTCCAAAAAAAATTTAAAAAAATAAATAAAATTAAGGAGTGCCCAACACATTTTCTTCTGCGAACAGGGAATTTTGAGAAACTTGTTACACAAACTTCTTACAAATTTATTATTTTGTATATTTTATTTTATTTTTAATTTTTAAAATTTCTGTCAGTATGTCTGTGTTCCGTGAACCAAAACAAAAAAAAATAAATAAATCTTAAGTTTGCAAGAAATTTGCATAATAAGTTTCTTTTCGCCACACCTCAATAGAACTGCCAGCGAACAATGTCCTTCCACCTTAACAGATCGATGTAATCTTTGAAAACTGCGGTTCTTGCGCGATATCAATAAGTCCCATATCGATTGTACCGAGTTATTCGCACGTCTAAAGATCTATGCTCTCGAACGTCGGATGTGTCAACATGCTGGGTTTGTATTCATTGATCAGGTGCCAACAAACTATAGTCTTTCGAAACCCACCCTAACATCATCACGGGTGTTCAATTCAGTATTTAACATTTTTGATTTTAACTTGTCGAGAGATTCATTAAAACTTGTTTTAGTTAAGTTTTTTTTTTTTTTTGAAATTCTAATTAATTGTAGTTAGCTGTAATTGTTACTACCGATTGTAATCACTGTAAATATCAAATAAATAAAATGTGAAAAACGGCTTTTTACACAAATATGCCCAATTGTGCCCTTCAAGACTTAAACCATCTGTCCCTTGGTAGCATTCTGTTAACTGCCTAAATTAATAAATTTCGATAATTTCCAAAGTAATTAAAGTGCTAACCTATCAAAATTTTTCAGGGCCAAATCGAATATCCCAACTAATTTTAAATACACTATAATACCCAAAATTATATTTTAATATACTTCGCATTTTTCTTCCATTGTTAAAACACACAACACTAACCCGCTTTTACAAAATAAAATTCCATTGCATGAATTAATAAACGAATATTTATGAAGTAATATTCTTGTACAATAATAGCTAATATATCGGTTGTGCTGAATAAAATTACCACCATATCAAATAATCGCTTTAAGTTATTTGCATTTAATTAATTTTCTATTTCCTTTGTTTTTTTTATGTTTTTAATTTGTTTGTACGAAAATATAAAATTAAAATTACAAAAATAACTTTTTTGTAGGTAGGTAGGTACACATAATATGTGAACAGTCGAGTTTTGTTAATAAATATAAGTAGCACAAAAAAAAGCTCATTTTAATTGTTATGAGCACCCAAAAAGCATAAAACTCATACACACAAATATACATACCATATGTATACATATGTGTATATGCTCGACAAAAGGTTTAAAATTATAAATCAAAATACATTTTGTTTTTCCGTATATAATTTCGGTACAAAATTCATTAACTTTATATGTTAATTGTAATTAGATAAAAACTTAAAATAAAAATAAAACAACTGTAAAAGCGTGGAACAGAAAAACAAAAATAAAATGAAAAGCTGGAAAGTTAAAAAAAAAAAAAAAATATTTACTTCTCTGTGTTATGATGTATAAAAATGATCAAATTTATGTATATTTATGTATTTTGCACATTTATGTATATGTGTACTGTATTTAAATTTTATTATGTGTGTGCCGAGTAAAAAATATTTCCACGAATGGAAATTGTTTAAAAAATATTTTTGGTAGAAAACAAAACAAAAAGTTTCCTTTTTTACGGATTCTATGCTTTATAACGGTTATTGGTGAAAGTTTTATGATTTTTTTTTGTTGGGTTCTCTATCATATTTTTGTTTAAGGAAAATTTATAAAAATCGTATAAAGTGATGCCTGCGAGGTAAAAGTTCTATATTGATTTTACATTAATTTAGATTTGAACCAAAATTTGAATTTCTTTACTTTCAAATGTTGTCTTCTATTTAAAGCTAAATCTTCAATAGGGCATTCAATTTTTTGCCAAAAAGTAATTCCGGAATTTCCGAATTGAATGTTCTCGATTCCGGAATTCCGGAATTTTTTTTTTTTTTTTTAAATAATCTTTCATTAAAAATTAAAAATCAATTTCGTTTAAAATGCTTATGTATGAACGATGCTAAATCGCAGTTACGATGAAGGTATACATAATTTCTAAAATTAAAGGACTAACATTATTATTAGAGTTTAAAAAATTTATAGAATTTATAAAGTTTATGGAATTTGTAGTATTTATATAAATTCTTTATATTTCAAAATTATTTAAACGCTCTAAATTCAAGCAATCCTGTAAATTCACTCAATTCTGCAAATTATGTAAAGTCTAAAAATCCAATAAGCTTCTTAAATTAATTAAATTCTGTAAATTCTATAATTCCTACAAACTCTGTACATTTTTAAATATTCTGTATTTTATAAATTATATCAATACTGTAAATTTTACAAAATTTATAAATTTTCTAAATTTTTCAGGTTCTTTGAGATCTATTAATTTTTTCAAGTATGTCTGTTTCCAGAAACTCAAATTTGATTTGTTTTATATATACAAAAATTTCGATAAATTCTATAACCTTTAACAATTCTATAAATTCTATGAATTTAATAAATTCCATAAAGCTTAAAAATTCAGTAAGTGAATGTATAAACTCTAATACTCAAAATTTTTATGAATTTCATAAATTCTATCAATTCTATAAATTATATAAAATAAATTCTTACAACAATTAATACGTAATGTGTTACCAATTCATTAGGTAACATGGAATAACCGTACAACAGAATCATATGACAAATTTACGTAACAATTTGTTTTCTTTATAATAAACAAATTTTAAAATAAACACGCAATTATACATTCAACTGTGGATACAGCTAAACAACAACCAGCAGATAAAAATCCAGCGAATTTTATCAATATCCAGAAAAACCACCAGATTCTATCGGAAATTAAGCAATGGAAGAGCTTCTTCAAAATGAAGAACAAATTGGAGCAAAAATCACCACTGTACAAACAAACTACAACAAAGATGGGGAGAGCAGAAAAACCAAAACCGAACAGCTAAAAGCACTTTACGTTGAATACGTAAAAGCATATGAGCAAATTCAAAAAAATGATCCACCACTAGATAAAGATCATGCATATAACGTTGCAAGAACAGTGATTTCAAATACTTACCAAAAATGTATCGAAGATATGCGACTTCGGCTCAACAGCGGTCCACCATATACGCCAACACCACAATCCAGTCTTGAGTTCGCCATTCCATTAATAGGAAAAATCGATGTTCATCAGACAACCGAAGTCTCAGATGCACCATCAAAGGAATCTTGGCAAACTAACAACAACTCATTGAAGCAAATACTTAGAAGACAGGACTTCAAAATGCGAGAAATGTACAGAGAAATTGACAATTCAAAGGAAATTCTTATAGAGCAGCAAGGTAAACAAGCAATGCAATTCTCTCTACAATATATGAAACGCGCAATGAAACAGATCATTGACAAACACGAAGAAATATGTGTCGAAGCATCAGACGATGACCAAGACGAGTTGGAGTATTAAGGAATATTATGAAACCTTAAGAAGAGAGTACACCAAGATGGCAATAAGAATGACAACTGTGATAGAAGAGAATACAACAAAGGATGATACAGAGATGTAAATAAAGCTGAAACCTATAGAAATACCCGTATTCTATGGAGATTATATGAAATGGGGTAGCTTCTCAGAAATCTTTAACAAACTGATAGATCAAACTCAGCAGCTATCCAATACCCTCAAAATCAACTATCTGAAAACACATTTAACTGGAGCAGCGGCTAAGCTAATTTGTCATCTACAATCGACCGCAGATAATTATGCAAAAGCTTGGAGTATATTAAACAACCGATACAACAACAAAAGACTGCTCGTCTCAGCTTACCTAAATACATTGCTGAACCAATCAACCATTGCTACTGAGTCATCATCTGCAATTAGAAATATGCATGACAACCACTATCGAGTGCCTAAACGTCGAATAAACGTCGAGTTCTGGAATTCATTTCTAATTTTCATTTTATTGAAAAAGTTAGACAATGAAACGCGACGACTGTACGAAAGTTCACTTAAAAACCCACGTGAATTTGAAGAAACAACCGAATTCCTGAAGTTCCTTGAACAAAGATTCAAGACTATAGAAATATCGTACTGTAACAAGAGTTATACACAACCACCTAAAAATCAACCAGTGAAACAAATATTCGCCACAACGAACGGTACAAAGCATTTGCATCTATTGTCAGAAAAATCATTCAATAGAGACCTGTGAAAAATTCAAAAAGCTGTCATCGTCCAACAGGAGTCAAATTATATTATTACATAATGTATGTAGAAGGTGCCTTGCTACAACACATCAAATACAACAATGTAAAAGTTATATAAGATGCTCAATTGATGCGCAATGGTCTACACTATACCATTCTTCATTCGTCAAACTCTCATCAACAAAAATTAGATGGCCAAGAGATAAAAAGTTTTAAACTCGAAGCAAAAATAAACAGTCAGCCCGAGAGTGTCTTATTAGCAACAGCTTTAGTCAACGCAGTCAAACATGATGGAAACCAAACAACATTAAGAGTCTTGATAGATCCAGGCTCCCAGGCAACTTTTCTAACCGAAGAAGCAGTACAAAGATTGAAGCTAAAAGGTAATAAAATACATGCGAAAATAGCGGGAGTTGGTAATCATGACATTGGAGAAGTACGAAAGATAGTCAGCCTCAAAATCCAACCAATTATAGCTTCCAAATTTGAGCTACGCCTCGACGCCTTGGTATTTCAAAAGCTGACAAAACTACTACCAGATCAAGAGGTGGAAACGGGAAACTGGCAACATCTCAGCAACATTGCCTTTGCAGATCCTAATTATAATAAACCAGGTTCAATAGATATTCTACTTGGGGCCGATTATTACCCAAAAATCATATTGAACAATATTATAAAAGGGGGCCCAGATCAACCAATGGCACAGAAGACCGAATTAAGATGGATTATATTCGGAAAGTGCAAGAACTACATCACCCAGAGACACAGAATACAATCAATGGTATCTTATGTCGATCTAGAAAACCAATTAAAAAAGTTTTGGGAAATTGAAGAAGTTGGACAAGAGTGCGAATTTACTTTTGATGAAGAAAAATGTGAGCAGCACTTTCAGAATACATGCGAGAGGCAGATAGATGGAACGTACCAAGTTGCATTACCATTCAAGGAAGATAACTTCACATTAGGCGAATCAAAGATGAAAGCGGCAGCACGACTATTTCATTAAACAAAAATTCAATAATGAAGAATGAATATACAAGTTTCATTCGAGAATACATTCTGCTAGGCCATATGGAAGTAATAAACAATCAGGGTGATGTGGACAAAGGTTATGTTTTTGCCAAAACATTGCAGTCATGAAACAAGACAGTTCAACAACCAAGTTAAGAAAAGTTTTTGACGCTTCTACAAAAACTTCAAATGGGGTCTCACTCAACGATATAATGTATACTGATCCAACAATACAACAAGAACTAGTAGAGATCTTACTAAGATGCAGAAAACATAAATTCATGTTTAAAGCCGACATCGAGATCAAATCTACCAATTAATACTATGGAGAGACCAACAAGGCAAGATCAGCACTTATAAGATGAAAACGGTAACGTACGGATCAGCAGCAGCCACACATTTAGCCACTGGAGTACTTCATCAGTTAGCACAAGATGGCGGTAAACAATACCCAGCAGCAAAAATAGCGCTCACTGAAGATTTTTACGTGGATGACGTATTATCAGGTGCGAACACGCTAGAATAGTAGTATTAATGCAACAACAATTAACAATACTATTAAAGCAAGGCGATTTGGAGGAAATGGACTAGCAACAACCAAGAAATACTGAAAACCATACAAAAGGATCATATTGACGCATGCAGCCATATGATAGAAATTGGCGAAACAATCAAAACTTTAGGTATCATCTAGAATCCTATAGAGGACATATTCCAATTTAAAGTCAAATCATTGGCTACTAAATCATCTGTTACCAAGAGGAAAATGTTATCCGAAACATCCAAATTGTCTGATCCAATGGGATGGCTAGCCCCCGTTATCGTAAAAGCAAAGATTACCATGCAACAACTATGGACATTAGGTTTAGACTGGGATACACAATTACCAAATGAAATCGAAACAAAGTAGATTTCATATGTCAACCAATTACAAATGCTACAAAGATGAGCTAGGTAAACTGCACGTTTCTATGACGTATCGGAAGATGCATATGCAGCTGTAGTTTATTACAAATCTGGTAAGGCCTATGATAGCAAGGTGATCATAGTGATTGCAAAAACCAAAGTTGCACCATTAAAGGCAAAATTAACAATTCCCAGATTGGGGTTGTGCACCGCAGTGCTTTTAGCAAAACTGCTAAGAATAACAAAAATAGCATTACAACTGCCTGATATCAAAACATTTGCGTGGACAGACTCTATGATAACTTTGGGTTGGGTCAGAGGAAAACCAAATAAATTTAAAACGTTTGTTGCAAACAGGATTGTCGAAATTCAGTCTATATTATCTCCACTACAATGGAATTATGTAAAATCAGAGGGCAACCCGGCAGATTGCGCATCAAGAGGCATAAATGCTTCAAAGCTACTAAACCACCAATTATGGTGGAGTGGCCCAATCTGGCTTAAGCATCCACAGGACACTTCGCCACAACTACAGATTGCAGAAGCCACAAAAGAGAAGATCAAAATATCTACACTAATTGCCACGATCAACGAAGAAAATGGTATATTATGTGCTATAGAGCGGTGTTCATCACTCACTAAGGCAGTAAGGATCATCGCTTATGTTCTTAGATTTGCAAAAAGGACAACTACGTCTTTACCAAGATACCTGACAACTATGGAACTTAATGATATCCAAATGTTAGCAATAAAACTAACGGAATAGTTAGCATTTAAAATAGAAAAAAACCAACTAGAACCTCAAATGGAATCTCAACTACGGTTACTACGAGTAGGCGGCAGACTGTCTAACGCCAGGATTGCTTTCAATTCTCAACATCCAATAATACTGCCTTATAAGAGTCACTTAACTTGGCTCCTAATAGATTATGCACATAAAATGACCTTACATGGAGGAAAGACGCTTACACTGGCTTTTATTCGACAAAGGAACTGGATTATTAAAGATCCATTATAGCAGTAAAAACTTTAGTGACCTTGTTTTCATATTAACAGATGGTACTGGATGATTTTTCCAATGTGATCCCTATGATCAATTTTACTGTATTAAGCAGAGTTTAGAGCTTTATCCAATTTGGATGAAAAACAAATAAGTAAGATGAGACTGCCACTTGGCCATGCTATCCGAAAATGTGGCCAAGACCTTGTAAACATCTGCACGTGAAGTATAAAGTTCATCACAATTGGATCAGGAGGACTAGCGTTTGGGCAAGCTTTCCAAAATATAACAACGAAAAATTGCAAAATTGGCAAACTACTTAATTTAAAATGATTGGTCAATCCAATTAAATCCTACTTGTCACAAAGATTTAGGTTTGACCAAACTCTACGAAAATGACGGCAAAATCTTGATTTTTGTCCAATGTAATAGCTGCGACTCCTATCGTGATAGATAGCCCCAAACAAAATTTACAATTAAAGTAAACCAGAAATGCAACTCAACTGGAGACAAATAGCAAAAGAGTTTCTCTTGAGATATCCGGGGTGATGTTAAAATTCGAACAGTCTCATCGCTTGACCTAGCTATCAAAACAATAAATCTGGATGGCTTAAAACCAAACCAAAAATCCTAATTGGAATATTTATTTATTGTTTAGCGAAAGTTTTGCTTAAGCTAATTATTTGTTTACAGTATAGGAAACTGTGGAGTTAAATCAGAGCCTTCTAGAGTATAGAGCCATAATCTTAATGACGTATTTTTTAGAAGCTTTTTTAGTGGTATAACTTTTCACTCATTTCCATAGGAATCCATAGTGAAATTGGTGTTTTGTAGCTTCAAGTTTTTCAATGAAAAAAGCAAAAATGTCATAAAATGTTTATATAAAAGTTTTCTACATATCTTTAAGAACAATATACAAAAAGGCCATATTGGTATTAAGTAAATATTAATTGCAGAAATATTAAAATTATTTCTAAAATATATTTATACGAACTTTCATTTTGAAAAATACATCAAAGTTGGCTCTGACAAATTAAAATAATACTTGCTAAATTTATCTTTAGTTCTACTAGTGTACGTAAGATGTCTAAAATGGTCACAGAAAAATACGAAAACAAATTATTTAATCGCAAAATTATCACACGTTCCTATATTTTGTGAATTTGTTTTGCTTTTTCTACAATTTTTGAACTTGAAATTTCCCCAGGTGGTAATTTTTGGTACGATTTTTCCAAATTTTTACGGCCATCACTGCCATCTATGTAATGTATATTGACTTAATGACCAAACGAACCGTAGTAAGCTTTTATTTAAATTTGACCAGAATGCTGTTGTTATGAATTTTTTTTAATATTTTGGTTTAAATAAATCAATTATTACAAGAAAATGAAAACGATTTACTTAAACGATATTCATGTATGTTGAAATTCGAACATTTATGAAGGTATTTCAGAAATCATAATTAAGAAATTGTAACGTTTTCATTTAAAAATTTGTCTTAGGAAAAAAAGTGATTTCCCATATGTTTTGTGTGTTTTACTATGAAAAGTTTCGTTTTTTCCTCGTTTCTAATTCCCTTATAAAAGCTCAGATTTTTTGATTATGGCTCTATAAAATACAGGGTGCTCTAGTTAAATGCCCTAACACTTAACCTAAATCAAAAGACAATCAGCGAGCGAATGAAATCTTTCGAAAAACTACTAGACGAATTGGGATTAAGTATACGGTGGGCGATCTAACTTTTTTTTTTTTTGAACTAACAGTTATTTTGAGTATGGTAAGGGTTATGTCACTTTTGATTTGACAGAAAGTTAGTTTTATCCTTCCGCTGAACGAAAATGTTTGTGTATTCGCTTGAACAACGCTGGGAAATATTGAAACATTACTTCGAAAATTTTGGCAAAAAAATCATTTTTTCGCATGAGGCGCATTTCCATCTTGGCGGCTATGTAAACAAGCAGAATTGTCGCATTTGGGGTACGGAGAACCCGCACGTGATCATAGAGAAGCCGATGCATCCTCAACGAGTGACTGTTTGGTGCGGATTTTGGTCCGGAGGCATCATTTGGCCATTTTTTTACGTTACTGTCAATGGTGAGCGCTACCGAGCCATGATAAACGATTTTTTGTTTCCGACGCTTGAAGAGGAGGACATAGGCAATATTTGATTTCAACAAGACGGCGCTCCGTGCCACACAGCACACGTTTAAATTGATCTTTTGCGCTGTGTCTTCGAAGATCGAATTATCAGCCGAAATGCTAATGTGATTTGGCCGCCTCGGAGCGGTGATTTGACGCAGTTGGACTATTATCTTTGAAGTGCCGTCAAAGATAAGTGTTACGCCGATAAACCAGCAATGATTGACGCTCTCAATAACAATATTCGCATTGCCATTGAAGACATAATGCCGCATACCATCGAAAATGTGCTCAAAAATTGCAGCCGAGGCAGTCATATGAATGAAATAGTATTCCATTAATCGGAAGGATTGTTCTTTACAATGAAAAAATAAATTTGAAAAAATATTGAGAACGTTTTGTTTTATTGCATTTAAAAAAAAAAATATTTGGCCCACCCTGTAAGTTACTAGCCTTCTCGGAACCTTGTGAGCGGAACAAAATGGAGCTGGAGAAACAGCTAAAGTGTTAGAAATGTGGTGATCGACTACAGTCAACACCTTGTATTACAAACTTGACACAGAACGTTTGGGCTCCGATATTCTATTCAGCTCACAAAAATCAAAAAACTTGAAGTCATATTGAAATTCAACCCATTCAGTCACCATACCATAGAAACTGCTATGTGATGTTGACGAAGCATATCTTAAAACCGTGCATAAGCAGCGGTCAGCCATTTCCGCCGTAGCACTACTCTACATAGAAAACAGCGAAGGTTGAACAAAAACCAAAGTGGCTGCACCAATGCAATGCTGTCCAATGCCAATTCCTGCCTTTTTAACTCATCTGGCATCGTCGATCTGTAAAGCTCAGGAGTTTTAACCAACTCGAAAAATATTTTGGTCCAACTCCATAGATACATTGGATCGTATCTCAACATATAAGATGTTGGCTGTTTGTGGCATTTCGTGTAAGTGAAATTTTCAAGACGATGTGTGAAACGAATTCGACTATATCACATTTTGTGATATAAAAATCAAATCTCCTTCCCGATGCATTGCACAGACTTTTTTGGACTGTAGAAAAAAGCAGAGCCAAAGCTGTTTAGAAAACTGACAGATGCTCCTGCAAATAGTTCGATTCACTGCAAGAGAACGCCAGAAACCGTGACAAAGTGTGTTTAGGTTCCGTTCAAAGGCATCCGTCCCTCGGGTGGGTGGGCCCTTGTTAGGTCTTACTTTCGTTGATAACGACTTAAAAAATGGGTCTAAGCCTTAGCCTTATGTTTAACTCTTTGATGAGGCACATACTTATTTAAGTATTTTAATTTCATATTCAGTTAGTACCAAGTGACACGAGTAACTAAAGAATCATATTTTCATCGTATTTGTCGAATCAGAATAATTGGTTCAAAATAGCCAAGTTCAATCATAAATGCAACTACTCCAGAATCCGACCTAAAATTATTTTAAGAATCCTAGTTTCATCTTTATTATCGAATTGCAACATAATCGGTGAACGACTAGTTAGGTTTGTCGTAATTGGCCATATTCCAGAACATCGTCAAAAATTACTGTAGAATGTAAAAAATATAAAAGTTTCTTTCTAATTGGCCTTATACCAGAACTTTATCTGTAAATCAATTAAAAAGTTCATTCCGCCCTCACCAGGTCGAATTTCGTCGTAATCGGTTACGAAAAAGTATCTCTAAATTACCATTCTTAACATATAGTGCGTCATAAGAATGGATCATGTGAATAATTTAGGGTTTAAAAAATATTTTCTCTGATCCGCGGAAAATTAATCAAATTTGAATTTTAGTAGCCTGCACCAAGAGAGAAACCGATACCAAAAATGTTCATATTGATGTTTAAAAATTTAGCGTGAATTCATATTTTCATCATACTATTGATCGAAAAGAAGAAAAACAACAAAATTTGAATAACGTTTCCGTTGTTGAGAACGAAAATTAATTTTTAATTAGTTTGCTCCCTATCGTGGTCGTCCTATAGTGGTCAGGTTTGAAGTTGCTCGGGGGATTCAAGTTGGCACTTGCGGTCAGCTCCGTAACTTGCAACTTTTATATGTTCTCGTGTTACCTACACGTTGTGGCCGCTGGTAACTAGATTGCTGATTCTTTGGCTTCTAGGCTGAAACACGGCGCTAAAGGAGTCAACATTAAACAAATCGCTGGTCTGGGTAAAGGTGTTAATCATACCGTGCCGATAATCGATCAGCCTGGGGGCCCAGCTTTAAAACTATCCAGTCGCTAACGGTAGATCCGGATACTTGGCGCCCTACAGATTAAGTAGCCTTGTCTGTGTACTGCGGATCTCTGCACAGATGGACATTTCTTTCTCCGCTACTCGTGGGAACAATCATGGATCCAAACAAAAACACACAACAACAAAAAAAGTCCGGCTCTCTAAAATATTCGGAAAATGTGGACAACAAGACTCGGGTATTTAGGCCTGCCCCTAAGTTTACAAATAATCGACGGGACATAAGCTCAAGCGAGGCTGGTCCCCCCACTCGGATCACCAAATCTGAGTATACAAATACAAAGCGGAACCAAAGCACGAATGAAGCTGGTTCCTCAAAACCAACCTATAATACTAGGAGGAAGGTCTGGAGGGCCCTGGTTAAGACCAATAACATCTCGCCAGAAGACAGAACGATTAAAGACAAAGCCACGCTTGCATAAGCAAAAAAAGTCACCGAGAAAAAATCGGAAGGCCTTTCAACTGGCTCACAGCTTAAAAGAAACAGATCTCAAAAGGAAAGTCCTACGATTGCAAAGCGAACAAAACTCCATGCCACCGCTATAAGGCCTTTTGAAGAGGTCCTCAAGGATCAGCTGGTTGTGGCAGTTATTGTCAAATCCTAAGAGGATGGCAGTATCACGCCCGCCAATGTGGAGGCAGGTAAAAGGGGCCTTAGCCACCACCTACCTCAAAGTCCTGTCGGAAAATCCAGGACCTGCTCCAACTTGTCGGGATGCGGGCTGGCACAGAAATCAGGTGAAACTGACTGCCTGTGCAGATCAGAGATTCCTGTTGCTTTATAAGAAGGCAGTGGCGGACTCGGCGAGGTATGGCCCGGAGCCAGCCATGCTGTGATTGATAGGGATTAGATCCCCTACAGACCAAAAGCTGGGGTGTACATCTCTTCGGAGTCTAGTTATTGCAGGTTGGCAACGAAGATTTACCAACGCACAATTAAAAAGTTGCCAAGGGTATTGGATTGGAGGTATTGGATATCACTCTTGTCTCAAGCATTTTGACGATTAGTCTATTAAACTGGAGAGTGTCGGACGACCACTCCTTTTCTGATCGTTGTTATCTTCAATTTAAAATGGACTTGGCATCTACAAAAAGTGCAATCTACAGAAACAGGAGAAAAACCAACTGGGATACCTTTAGAACTATTCTGGGTAATTCACTACCAGTTCCGGTGCCAAAACCTCCAAAAACTGCGCAAGAGCTCGATGGCTTGGTGGACGAGTTGTCGAGTGTCTTAAATAAAGCGATACTGGGCTCCAGTCCCTTTAGCAGGCCTAGGGGTAAATCTCAGCTACCCTGGTGGTCCAAGGAGATTCAACAAACACGTCGAAAATGCAAAAGACTCTTCAAAATAGCACGGAAAACAAAATCTGCTGTAGACTGGGACTCCTAAAATGAAGTCCTCATAATTTACAAATATCAATTGAGAAATGCCAAGAGCAGCTCTTAGATATTATACTGTGGCAAAATTCAGGAGTCGTCGGAAATGTCTAGGCTACGCAAAGTACTAGCAACTCGTCCTTCCATCCCAAGTTATCTTCAACAGCCGGATGGGATAGGGACCACTAATAGTGCGGAATCGCTGGAACTTCTGATGGAGACTCATTTTCCTGGTTGTTCCAAATCTGTACCTAGCACATCAGTAGGTAAAAGGGCAAGTAGCCTCATAGGCCAAATTATTAACAGAAAATAGATCCTGTAGGCGATAAACAGTTTTAAACCATATAAGTCGCCTGGACTCGATGGTAATATCCCTGCGGATATTCAACAAACTACAGATCTAACAATTTCCTGGTTAGAGGTAGTTTTCAACTTCAGCCTAGAACTATGTCATATTCCTAGTAAATGGACAGAAGTGAAGGTTGTTAGAATGCCTAAGGCAGGAAAACGCTCACACTGCAATCCCAAAAACCTTAGACCAAAATTAGCTTGTCTTCCATCCTTTAAAACACTGAAAAGACAAATAGAAGCTCATATTAGAGGCACGATTGTGTCGGAGAAGCTATGTAAATCACAACATGCCTATTGCAAGGGGAGATCTGTAGAAACTGCTCTTGATTCTCTTGTATTTTTCATTGAAAAATTGAGGGGGCATTAGCTCGGGCACTTTCAGATCTGGGAGTGGATGAATCACTCAAGGACTGGATAAATCAGATGCTGAGAGGCAGGATCATAAATGCCAGTTTTGTTGAATCCTCCGTCAGATGATTTTCAAGCAGAGGTACGCCACAGGGTAGGGTACTTACTTCCCTACTTTGGAACTTGGTCATAAATGACCTGTTGCTGAGACTGGAGGACGGTGGCTTCAAGGTGGTTGCCTATGCGGATGATGTTGCTATTGGTGTCCGTGGTAAATATCCAGGCACCCTTAGTGACCTTATGGAAAATGCCATGGGCACTCTTTCATTATGGGCCAATGGCTGTGGGTTGAATGTGAACCCACACAAAACCGAATTGGTTTTCTTTTCTAGGAAATATAAACTTCCTCACATCGATCCTCCCACTTTAAACGGGTTCAGCTTGACTTTTACAGTTGAAGCGAAGTTTCTGGGCCTCGCTTTGGATAGCAAATTATATTGGAAATCTAACATTCTGGAAAGGGTAAAGAAAGCTACGGTAGCGCTATACGCTTGCAAAAATGCCATTGGGAAAGGGTGGGGGCTGTAGCCCCCATCATATATTGGCTTTATACCGCAGTAGTCTGACCCATACTCTTGTATGGGGTAATAGTCTGCTGGCCTGCTCTGGACAAAACTCTCAACCAAAAGCTGTTGACAAAAGTTGAGAGAACAATCTCTCTGTGGATCAGTGGTGCACTGAGGAGCACATCCACTCGGGCACTAGAGACTCTGCTATTTTTGACTCCTCTAGATATCTTGGGGAAATAGTTGGCAGCTTGTACTGCCATACGGCTGAAATCCATCTTAATGTGGACCTGCAAACAATACAGGGCACCCATCTATTTTGTGCAACAAACAAATTCGCTAGACCACCGACTATACTGTCCCGTCATTATCTTTTGACACAAAGTTTCGGACTAGGATCCCATCCAGGGAGGACTGGATGATGGGTGCAGTTTTGGAACCAGAAGTTATAAACTTTTTCACTGATGGTTCAAAACGGGACGGGAAAGTCGGGGCTGGAGTGTTCTGCGAGGAACTTCTGTTAAATCTCTCCTTCCGTCTCCTCGATTACTGTAGCATTTTTCAAGCTGAAGTAACTGCCATAAAGGAAGTCGTAGACTGGTTGAGGTATAATGTAATATCAGTTTGTAATATTCGCATATATACGGACAGTCAGGCTGCAATTAAAGCACATCAATCACACGTCCTCACATCGAAAGTAGTCCAGAACTCTCTCTTATCTCTTAACGAGATGGCAGATCAGTTCAACATCCACATTTTATGGGTGGCTGGACAAGATATTGAAATGCCTGTTGCG
This sequence comes from Tipula vernalis, assembly GCA_958295665.1. Classification (NCBI taxonomy): domain Eukaryota; kingdom Metazoa; phylum Arthropoda; class Insecta; order Diptera; family Tipulidae; genus Tipula; species Tipula vernalis. The sequence continues at coordinate 133,530,045 of OY282558.1, read as the reverse complement.
GTATGCAAACTGCTGTTTCAGGAAGAAGCTAGCAAGCTGACGAATGACAGATGGTCAAATATCACCTCTTGCATAATAACTCGGCAGGTCTGGCCAAAGTTGGACTTGGCGAGATTCAAAAAGCTGATCTCACTTCAGCGAAATCAGATCAGTGTGGTTGTTGGAGTGATTACGGGGCACTATCGCGAGGACGAAGAGGAGGAAGAGACAGTACTTCATCTTCTTTGCACCTGGCCTCGTCTGACACGAAACAGACTAAAGTTTCTATTTGCACTCGTATTCAAAGACCTGGCGGACTCCTGTAGGATGGACGTCAGGAGTATCCAGTGCTTTGTTAACAGCTCAAAATGGTTCCAATGAGTTGGAGGAAATAGTTATTGTGGTATGGCTACGGACCATTTGTATGTCTATGCCTGGTCCTAGTGAACCGCCACCCAAACCTAACCTAACCTAACCTTGTTCCCTATGGAAAGAATATTTTAATTTCTTTTTTTATCGACCGCTCCAAATGAATAGATAGAAAAACAAAAAGTTATATTGAAATAAATTTTACGAAACATATAAAAGTGATAATTGATAAAATCATTTTGACCTTTATACAGATATATTCGATAGAGCTTACAAAATTTGGGAAACATTAAACAGCTAACGAGTCATAAATTCTTTAAAAGTTTCCAGTAGCCATTTTAAGACTTACACAGCTGAAGCCAGTACTGAACAATAATAGTCAAATTTCAAAGAAATTGATCCAAAAATTAAAAAATTTGCACAATTTGAGCTTTATGTACCATAAAATATATTTAAATATAAATTGCCCAAATAAAAAACATTAAAGCTCTTAACAGCAATCCTTCGCCTTCGACGGTCACGATTCCATTCCGAAATAACTAAATATATTTAACCGACTGTAAATAAGCATCACAACCATATATACACGCACGTACACACACTACCGTATAATAATGTTACATTTTTATTTTTATTATTATCTCTGATGGATTGAAAGCGTAATGGAGATCTGTGGATTTTGCCTTTTTTTATTGTGCTTTATTTTTTTGGTCGCTACAACTATTACTGGAGCGAGAAAGGGGGAACAGGAAACACGTTTCCGCGTTATGGTTTTTCACGTTTTTTATATGCAAAAAAATGTTAATTAAATTTAAATATTATAATGAAGTTTTTATATAATTTTATGTGTTTTTATTTTTAATTAATATATTTACACGCGTGTACTTACCACTTAATTGGTTAATTAATATTATGAATTATTGATGTAGGTAGATATGTACATACCTTAAAACTTTGATAAACGAATAAAAATTGATCATATTGAAAACGGCTCGTATTTTCCTCATACAAATTGCCCAGGTCGTGTAACTCAAGCGGATTCCAGTACCCCTTCCACAGTAGTGGCGTCAACCACCAAAATGTAATTTTTGATAAAAATACCGAATGCGGATGTTTGTAACCAACATTGCCGTTCACTAGCAACGAGGATTTAATACCTTTCGATGATTTTCTCTGTAAATTAAAAACAAAAGAACAGATTAAGAAAACGAGGGAAATAAAATATTATTTAATTAATATCATAAGCGTATTTTATCACGAGCTTTTTGTTTATTTATTTTTATGTTTTTGTTTTCGAACCATATATCTCTATACACTAAACTATATATATACCATATATTGATCTGGTAAACTTAAATTATTAAAAAAGATTAAAAGAAAGCACACACATATATACGCATACACAGACTACAAAACTTTTCCATTTAACGACAAAAATCTTTACAAAATTAACGAGAAACAAACCAAACAAAAATATACAGAGAAAAACCACACGTGCTTATCATTTCGTCTTAAGTAACGTAAAAGAAAGCTCATAATATGGATAACAACTTAGTTACATACGGGGGAAAACACAAAAAAAAATCAAATTTCAAATAAAAAATTAATTCCAAACAATTTTTTGTTATTTTGTTTTTGTTTTTGAAAGTAAAAGCATTTAACAAACCAAAAATTCCAATTATCACCATCTGCGGACGGGTTTCATTCGTTCCGTCACTCTGTACGAGTATATATAGTATTTAGAATTAAAAAATTTGTCATATACCAAAAATGTGATACAAAACGTAAATTGTGATACTTTGGAGCTTTTACGTTTATCGTATAAATGAAAAAGTTTTTTTTAAGCTACATATATGTATGCGGTATGTTTACCGGTTGCATGTGTTTGACTAATATTATAACTTGATTTATTCCCAAAACGTTTGTTAGGCATTAATTTTAATTTTTACAAGTTGAATACACAAAAAAAAATGTGATGTGGTTAAAATAAAATTCAAAATATGATGCTGACCTAGTTTTAGGGCAAATGTTAGGTTACATATTATGGAACGAAGTATAATGAAAACAATAACAGAACAAAACAAATAGTTATCAACATTGTATTATATATGTCAAATATAAATTTTTAATTAAAATTTGACAGTTGGCCAATGACCTCACAATGATTTTTGGATAAGAAATTTGATCAACTATATCGTAAAGAAATAGTTGATAAATATCATGAGGCCATAGCTCAACTGAGAAATTTTTATTAAAAATTCAAAACTTTGTAAAACACGGAGCTTTTCTACAAAAATTATGCAGACATCAAAGGGCGTTTACTATATTTATGGAAACAATCCAATGTATGTTATGTATTCCAAAAAACGATAAAGTTGATAAAGTATCATTTCTATGACATAAAATCTCTTGAAAAGTGTTCTAAAATTCGTGTTCTATTGAAAACTACTTTAAAGAAATTAAAATTCACATGTGACAAAAATCTTTTACTGATGCTTGCGTCAAATTAGTTACCATTAATAAGGGACCATGTTTAATTTTTCAAGACTTTGGAATGCAAGACATTACTGACCCAATAATGAGGGAATTAGGAGTAACTGTAAATACCAAAAATGGTAAAGATTTGGTGAATGAGAAGGTAAAACGAGATAAACGGACTGGAAGAAATCTTGAAGACTAAAGAAAAGAGTTTGGTGACAATGCAAACTGAGTTGATTTTATAATAAAAAGATGTTTTCTGCCTCTCTACAACTTACTTAACCCCAACTTAACCTAACTAAATCTTAACTAAACTTTATTTGAAGTTAGTTCGAACCATATCTCAACCCTCCATTCAACTCTATACTTGGCGGCCAACTCAATCCCAAAATCAACTAGACACCAAATCTACATACATGCGTATGTGGAACTCAACTAAAATCAATTCAATCTGAACTCCCACTAAACCCTAAACACGTTCCTAAATTAAACCCTAAAACCGAACCATCCACTAAAATCCAACTCAACTTCTCAGCTCCACCTCAACTCAACCCAACCCTAAACTTAACCTTCACTAAACCACAATTTAACCCTCAAATCAACGTCCATCTCAAACCCTAAATCAGCACGGCCCGTAAACTAGATGAGTAGTGTACTCGACAACTCAACGCTCGCTAAATAAAGCTCAATATATCTCACTCAATCCCTTGTCCGAAAAACTACATGAGTACGTGAACTCAACTCAAGCTAATTTCCAACTCAACTGGACCCTCAGTAAAGCAGCACTCAATCCCAATTCAACGTTTAACTCAACCACAAACTCAATCCCTAATGGATTTCTTGAAATATTACTTTATTTTTTACCATTCGCATTATGACTTTGTATTTTATTTGTTTGTTCAGCTGTGGTTAAGACAGATTGAACCCTTGCTAACAGCCATTGATTTGTTGGTAAATTGTCATCTTTTACGACGAAGATGTCGTTAATGTCGATATTTGAACGATTTTTATTTTGCCATTTGTGTTTTTTTTGGAGAGACGTTAAATATTCTATGGCCCATCTTTTCCAAAAATGTTGAGCATTTTGCTGAACCATTTGCCAACGTGATAAATACGATGGTTTTAGTGTGAGACGGGGTGAGCGCGTTCATGACATCTGACACATAGTGAACGTGAGTTGAGGATACTCTCGATCTCGGCAAATAGTGTCATCATTTCTTCCATTGTTAGAATTGAGTCTCCTATCACTCGCTTCAAGTGGAATTTTATAGACTTGATTGCCGCTTCCCAGATTCCTCCGAAATTAGGTGCCCTAGGTGGTATAAAATGCGATATATCATTGAAGTTCTTAATGCAATTCTCAAACGTTTTGTTCATTATATTGTATGCCCGACGAAGTTAGTGCCGTTGTCACTAAATATTTCCTCGCAATATCCACGGCGTGTGATGAAACGTTTCAGTGCTGCTAGAAAGGCATCACTAGTAAGATCACTGACCGATCGATGTGGGTAGCTTTGGTGCTCAGACATATAAATAGGCATATATAGGATTTGTAGGTCTTTTGCCCTCTTCCCTTGATCAAATGAATGGGTATTGGACCGGTAAAATCAACTCCCACTTTTAGAAATGGACGGCCTGCTTGCAAACGGCAGTTTGGAAGATTCCTCATGAGGTAATAATATTCTGGACGCAATGTCGGTGGGATTGTCTGGGGAAGGTACATGTCTCCAATGCGGCCTACTGAATGAGGTTAGGATTTGTGATGTACGATTCGCTATAAATGTAGGCCAGCGGCGTGGATGCGAACTAAGCCAATCCAACACGATTTTAGAATCTTTCCATAGACAGATTTTGTTGATTTTAAGATGAGTTTCTCGTTTAACTACCTCCATTAGACATGTTCAACGAACAGCACCGCAGAGTTCCAAACGCGGCAGTATCTGTTGCTTAATTGGAGCCACTTTGGATTTGGCGGTCATCAAATGTAAATAAATTTCTCCGGTTTCGGTGGTAATTCTGTAATAAATCACCGCTGCGTAAGCGATTTGACTAGCATCACAGAACCCATGTAGCCCAATTTGCTTTTATTGATGATTGTACGAATCGTGGAATGAAGATTTTCTCTAATTCTGGTAACGATGTTCGTATTTGCTCCCACTGATTTGCCTCCTTGTCCGACAAAGAATCGTCCCACCCCAAATTTAACATCCATAACTGTTGAATTAGTGTTTCAGTCAAATATTTTACCTGCATCAGACAATATCCTTTTTCCGAAATTTTTCCATTATATTGAAGATTGCATGAGAACGTCAATTCATTGGACGATAGGCTCCAATTTACGCCTAATACTTTAATTGTTCCTTCTGTATCTTCTTGGTCAATGATATCTTTCCGGTTTGATAATCTGTCGTTGATATTTACTGTGTCCAACACTGCTCTGGAATTTGAAGACCATTTTAGAAGGTTAAAACCATGTTTTTTCAGGAGTTGAGTACAATCGTTTGTTTCAATTCTAATGCTTCCTCTTCGCTATCGGCTTCAGTCATGAGATCGTCTACGTCTACATAAACAGTTGTTTTTATTGAATTTGATGCAGAGGGTGACGTTTGTTGTTCTTCATCAGCTATTTGTTGCAATGCTCTAGTGGCAAGGTAAGGAGTGGATGCTAGCCCTTACGTCATAGTCAAAAGTCGGTAGTGACGGATGGGCTGGGACGGAGTTTTTCGCCATACTATTTTTTGGTATTGTGTATCAGCTGGTTAGATAGTTTCCGCCCATTGTGCTTTAATCTTATCGTCGAGCTTATTCAGTATGATGAAGATCAGCCAAGGATCTCGTGCTTCTGCTTTGTCTCATAATGCACTCAGGCCTCGAACCACTTCATCTGAAGTATCCATTATTCGTTTGATATTGTTTGCGTTGGCGGTATGGATAATTGGTTGATCCATAAAGATTCTGATGAATGATTGAATGATGGGACGTTTTCGGTTATATCTCTCCTTTAATTTATTGAGAGCCCCCATGTAAAATTGACCTCGGTGATGCTCATGTGTCGTAACAAAACTGCCGGCTCACCACGTAATAAACCCTATAAGTACTGAAATTTTTGTAAAGGGTTTAAAGAAGCTGACTCATGTATTGTGGAGCAGTATAAATCGTAAAACGATTGCCATTCGGTTTATTCACCGGAGAAAATTGGAATGTTAATTATGGGCAATATTATTTCTGCGTGCTAACCACCTGTATGAGTCCCGTTTAATGTCGTGTCAAGATTAATGCTTGATCCTATAGTTGCTGATTTGGATCGAATCAAAGTATTTAATCCTGTAATAGCCTTATAATAACATTCTTCGTATTGGCTGTCAGTTTCCTTTTCTGGGTTGATGCCAAAGATGTTGACTTCGATCTCGGTGAATTCAGCCATTAATATTCTCGACGCACATCAGACGAGTTCTAAATTCACCCTTGGGAGTGTCGTCATGATTTTGGTTTATAAAGTTGACAATTTATTTCAACCTACCCTTGTTTGAAGCACGCTGTTTCTTAAGAGATGCCATTTCTTGTGACATGTTTCACAATCTTAACTTGAAACACTTGAGTCGGCTAAATGATTTGCAATGTGATATTATTCAATTGTTATAGCAGACGAATTCACTAATAGTTCGCAAAATATTTCACTAAATGGTTCATTTTGTTTTGCGTGTGCAAATATTTATCATGATTGTCCACTCGTGGTGTAATTATTAAATAAAATAAATACTTGTCCGATTATCACTATCTACAGCACTTGACTTCTTTAATTGTTCACTATACTGTTCACTAATATGCGTTATGACTCAGCACAGTAACTGTTACCGAATGTGTAGAAATATCTCGAACCTTTTTAATTGGACGATGATAACGATGTTACAACAATAGTTTTAGTAACGGCAACGACTAACTGCATATATTAGGCAGTCGCATCACAATGTTATCACCGTTGCTTAGAGTATCTTTTTATTCGCAGAAAATAAATTACAGAGCACACACAATAGGTGGCTCGTTTCCACCGTTAACCACGGGTAATAATAAGTGGATTATTGCGTCGACTATGATTACGATGTTACAGCATTAAGTGGGGTCAGTAACGACCAAGAATAACTGCACGTTCGATGGCTATTAAAACTGCAACCACGTTGTAGGTCTACTGATTTTCCCGTAGAAATTGGATTAATATACATAAGATATCACCAACAACACAATAGGTGGCTCCTTTCGACCGTTAACCACGTGTGATAACTGGATTAATTGTGGAATTGAATACAACGATAACTAGACGCAGTCACTTTTAAATCACTAACGCGTGTATATAACCGTGGAAAGTTATTTTTTTTTTCTTTCTTGTTATCTGCAACACTTTGATAATTATAGCGGACAATGGTTTTGGTTTTAACCGTAACTAACAGATATTGATATCGAAGGTAACCACAAGCTGACAAAATGTTTCAGTACTTTATTATTTTGTTTGTCAAAATGGCGAATTAGTACACTTTTCCTAACACGATGCAGATTTTTTCCGGAATATCAGGCTCGAAGGATGTTTGAGCACAATATGTAGTACAGGCAACGAAGACCAAAAAATATCAAATAGCGGAAATAATTCATGTAGAAGCTAAAATTGGTACAGTTGTAGGGGAAGGTGTCCTTAACAACATACTAAAAGTACTGACGGGTGGGGGAAGCTAAAAGTGGGGGGGGGGTCTCGAAAGATCCCTTTTTTCAATATTTTTTCTACTCGAAAACCACTGCTTCTATCAAAAAAAATGTCTATATACCAAAATTATTCTAGGATAGGATCAAAGCTTAAGGATATATGGAGGGGGTAAATAGAAAATTAAATAATAAACAGTTTTTGCTCGTGCTCGTCCCTTTATTCAGTTTACAATCATCCTTGTTGATCGTGAGTCTTCAAAATATCTGATTTTATTACATTAAATATTTGCACGCGTTTAATATAAGATTATTATTTCCAGTGTATGAAACTTTCATGAAAGCACGACTATCACAGTTCAACAAGAGCATTTTCTTGCTAATGAAAGAAACAATACAAAGCTGATTCACTCAGTGAAACAGCTGCTGCTACAGGGGATGCTGACAGCACTATTGTGAGGTGTGGGTTTGATAAAGCTGCTGTACATCCAACTGTAGCAATAGTTGAGGAGGATGGAGACTTGATAGTTCTCCTCATGGGATTGGCACCACCATCTATCAATATGTACTTCATGAAGCCCGGCCGTGACAATGTGGAGACCAAATTGTTCTCAGTGCGACAACTTCAACAGCTTCCAATTTCCAAAACGATTCTCCTTCTTCATAGCTTCTCTGGATGCGACACCACCTCGGCGATACATGGAAAGAGTAAAGTAGGAATCGCTAAGCTTTTCACAGAAAACCATGCCCTCACTCAAGACATTTCAGCAATATTCACAGACCCCTCTGCATCACCTGAGGATATTGAACAGACTGGCGAGAAGCTTTTTTTGGCTATATACAAAGCGCCTGCACATCAAAACAACCTGAACAAACATAGATACTTGGTGTTTTTGATGGTGTTTTTTAACTTATACTGTTATACCATTACACCAATATTATTATACCATTACCATTATAAAATTACCATTATACTATTGTCTTTATACCAATAACATTATACTATTACACCATTATACCATTACAATTATCCCATTGTACCATTATACCATTATACCATTACCATTACATACATGCATACAAACACTTACTTTTATATATGTACATATATAGATTTATGAACTGTGCACTAAACATTAACCTAACACAAACTCAACTTCAACTCAGCCTTAATTCAATGCAAATTGAACCCAACTCAACCCTCAACTTAACCGCAAACCCAACGCTCAACTCAATCCTCAGCCAGCATATATAAAAAACTGGTCAACTGCTCAGTATATAATAATCCAACCGCGACTCAACTCAAACTCCACTTCAACTTAACCGGCAAATTGACCAAGAGCTTAAGCCTTCAATTCAACCTTAATTTCAGTATACAACACAATATTCTAGGCAACATATGGTTTTTTTAGACCGATGTAAAAATTGGTAAGTATTTAAAATACCAAGTGGTTTTGGGGCAATTAGTATGGCAGGTAACCCATCCTCTTGATGTACAGGTTCCAAAAGCTTTTCAATTCTCCGCCTTGATCATAGAAATAGATTGGCGAAAAAAAAATCCAAATCGTACAAGCCGTTCTCGTGATATCATCGGTGCAAACATCCAGACGTCCAGACAAACAATATTTTTTTGTTTAATTTTCCGGCTCTGGGGGTTTCAAAACCTAGAGATAAGTGGTTTTGGACCAACCATATTTTTGCTCATTTTTTACAGGATTTCAATACTTTGGTCTTTTTAAACCAAAGTAATACATTAAAGATTTTGTAGTGGTTCACTCATTCGTTTTTCGCCACAATATATCAAACACAAATGTATATTGGCGTTCAACCTCACCCAATCACCACTATAACGTTTTAATCCGCTCAACACTCTTGTCATTGCTACTTCTGGTGCATTGTGTTGATCTCTTCTTTGTGATCTACTAGACCAATCGCGATACGACAAATAAAAAACACAAACCATAAAACAAAATAAAATTTTAATTTATGGCAGTCAGTTGTCATTTTGGTGCGTGCATAAAATGGTGTCGAACGATAAAAATAATAAATTTTTTCTTGTAGCTGCCTTGTTCTCCCCGTAATTTGTGGAATGCTGTTCGAGATCCAAAAATCGATGAACAAGAATTGAGATGTTTTCAGTGATGTATGGTGAATCAATATAGTCAAGAATAACATTTCCTATAAAGGCAACATCCAAAAGAACTCTTCTATTTTCAAGAGTGTAGATTTCGTAACCTGGCATCTTATTTCATATGTAGGTAGACGTGCCACATTTTCTTAATAAGATATTTCATAGTCATAATGCCAGTTAGTTTTCTTTAATAGAAACAAGAGGAGTTTTTTTTAATACTTTCAATTTTATTGATATGAATTGAATAGTAAGGATTCCAAACGGTTGCCGCATACTTTACTTGGGATCTTACACAGGCGAAATACATTGTCAATAATCTAGATTTCTTCAAATTAACTTATCTATCGTTTGATAAACGCAAACATTAAGTTCGCTTTGACTATTATGTTGCCTTTATGCCTACGAGTATTAAACTTTATATTTTCGTTGAATGTAAACCCCAGATCAATAATTTCACAAACACGCTGCAATTCAACACTATTGATTTTTTTTCCCTGTGAAACGACATTATCTTGCATTTTTTGATATCTTAATATAATTAGTTGCGTTCGACCACTCAGCGGTAATAGGTCAGTACCGCATTTTACTATGATGGTATGAAAAATTTTAATATCATCTGGAAATATGAGCACATCAGGACTTTTTATAAACTCGGGCCTTTTGTAGTCCTTCAAAAAAGGAATATCCAGGGTCGAATGTGTGATGCTTGAGGAACACCCGAGGTAATTCTGATAACTTTGGATTTTTTATATCCAATTAACACATATTGAGTGGGTTGCTTGAAGACTATCGATCACAAATAGGAACAAATGCTTTACTCAAGTCTGCGTAAACTACATCCATCTGAGAGTGTTTTCCATTTCGTTGATCATTTTACTCGTAAATTCCATTAAAATTGTGGATATTGATCAGCCTGGAATGAATCCATGTTATTTATTTAGCAGATATATGACGTGACAATATAACTTTGAAGGTGTTGCTCACAACCGGTTCAAATAGTTTTAGAATAGATGATGTCGCTGAAATCCCCCAACATGCAATGTCTTCTCGTTTATCCGATTTAAAATACTTTCCATTTACCTCGAAATATGCCGTATATTAACGACAGGTTGGAGTGGCCCCTCAATGAATACACCAAAGTGTTTCCATGTTTCTTTAAAATAAATGATGGTATGTTATCTGGGCCAAAACCGTCGCCAAAGTATGTCAGTGTAGATATAATAATATCTGCTACTATCACACCAGTTCCGTCGTTAGTCTGTTGGAAAGAGTCGCAGCTCCATAGCATAGCGCCGCGGCTACATAGATCGATGGTTCGATCCTCACCAGAGCAATCTATGCGATGAGTCACAAATGCAGAATGTTCATTATTCAGCAAAACACAACCAATGTTCGAGAAAAACAAAGTGTGGGGCGTGTGTATACATAACAAAGAAAAGGAGAAAGGAAGAAAGGCTTGGAGAGAGAGAGAGAGAGAGAGAGAGCAATAAATGGGCAAATTGCAATAATTACATCATAGATTTCGCTGGAATATAAATACACGCATACTTGGACAATTTTAATGCAACAATGCAATATGGAAATTTCGAGAGTTTATTGAACGCGCAACCAAGTCGCAGCGCAGCGTAAAATCAGTTTTAAATTCAACCAAGCTTTAAAGTGAACCAGTTAGATTGGTAAAGAGCTAAAAAGTGCTGGAAACAAATGTTGTAATTTATTGCCGAATAAATTGTACAGTGTTAATAAATTAATCGAGTGTTTTATTGCAAAATCCAATATAAATCCTGAAAAGAGCCTGAAATTCGTAACGCTACATACATACAGATTGAAAAAAAGAAGCAAACATATCAGATATTTCCTTGCCGTCAGTACTTTTGGTGTTATAGTGCGACAACATATTTTCCGGGTACCCTTCAATTTCTTTTTTTTAGGTCTAAAGTATTTCCAAAATTATTTAGGGCTAGTTTTAATTTTATCTTGGACACCAGCTAGATAGGAAGTGTATTTTAAATTAAAGTAACCACCGAATTCATCATTGTATTTAAGAAAGATGAGTTTATCCGATTCTAGCCTACTTTTTATTATTTTAGGATAAGCTTTCGATTTGCGGTTTTTTAAATTCGATCATCAAACCACGGAGGATTTGTAGTGGTTCCTTTGATACAGCCACCATCCTTTGTGTGTGGTTTGTCGATAATGACTAGTTTTTTTGGTATAAGATCCACAGAATCAAACATAATTTCTATAGACTTTTGATAAATGTTATTAACAGCAAATGGCGTTGGTGACTATACAACTTTAAATGTATCTGTTTCATTTGTGAAGAAAAGATCTAAAAAATGTTTCCGTTGAATTGAAAAAAATCCGTTCCGTCTCCGTAGTGTTTAGTCAAATATCCGGACGATATTTGGCAGATTGAAGCCACCAGTCATCAATACTAAATTCAACGAATTTGTTTTATTTATAGGTTCACTAAGTGTCACTTCCTCAATGGGGTGGTATGTATGTTGTATAGATGTATAGAATTATTTTATTGATATTAATCATCGAACTGCATAGTGAAGAATGTACGGCAATAAGAACACCTCCACTCGATATTTTTAATTAAGCTAGTTGCAGGAAAGCGGTCACGTCTATAAACGACTTAATGTACTTCAAAAAAAGTGCATACTGCAGATACCGGAGTTAAATGAGTTTCGCAAATTATAAAAAAATAAATAATTTGACTTAAAAACAAAGTTGGAAAACGAAGAAAAAAGTTGTTTACCCTATCAAATATAGCATGATCAGCACTATCAAATAGTTCACGAGATCTAGGATTTGTTCTTACACAAATAACATTTGGTGATGTTAAGCCTTTTGCTTCATGAATCGTCTTGATTTTATTAGTTGATAGTATGGTGAGTTCAGAAACTAATTGTTTATCTGCCATGGTACAAGTTAAGTGCTGATATTGGAATAAAATTTCTTTAGCGCAGATGTAACATCTATAGGACCTCTATGTGTGACATTTAACAGTTCTAGATTTGTTAAGAATTAATATGCAGCGGAAAACTGCACATTGACATTGTGTAATCTGCCAATGTACGGGGTTTGATGTTTACCACCAAAAACGGAAACTTTTGAACATTTGGTTAACCTTCCTGTCAACACGATATACCTGGGTGTGTATTTGGATTTCCAACGTAATGGAAATTTCCTGCCATACTGAGTTTTTCAGTAGTCACCAGTAAAATTGGGTCAATATTTACGATTTTCATTTACATAAAATGCACTATAAAATTAAATACACACCAGGGGATCAATCCTCGTTCTATGAAAAAACCTAATGAAAAAAATGTTTCCATTTTGTTTCCATCAAGTCTTTTTCATTTATAACATTTCACACAACGACACTAAGCGATTCTTGATGTCCAAATGAAAAAGAATCGTGAAAAATGATACGTGAAAGATGATACAGCAAATGGTTTAAATATTAGCTAAATAAATGATAAAGTAGATTTAGTTATTCAGTTTTCGTCATTGCCTGTCAAAATATAAAATAAATTATAAAAATGACCAAACTATTTTTAAAACTGTAATAAATTAATTATTTGAAGGCTTTTCTTAAATAAACGGAATAGTTTTTAATAGATTTACTTATTAGTTAAGTTTAAAGTGAATCATATTATAGTTTCAATGCACATTTAATGCTAAAATTACAAATTTAGTTTTTAGAGAATTTTATTTCCATGTTTATGATGTTCGGTGAGAAAGTTTTATTCATATGAAAAGATGTTAACGTCATTTTTTCCTTCTCAAGGAACATGAATCGGAATTGTGTATTTCTCAATGAAAATACTTTTCATTATACTTTTCACGGAACGAGAATTGACCCCCAGGGTACGGTCGTAACATCGATAAACCTTCTACAAAATGATATTAAAAAGAAGCATAACTATATATGTCAGCGACACCTCTTAGAGGAAAATATTTTGTGTTTCAACAGATTAGTAAAAAACGAAACACCTTTTCTTTATTTAATTAGTAGGCCAAACGCCGAGAAAGATACACCTTGCTCCAGTGAATCAACCCATATTGTTAGTCGTACGTATTAAAATCCACACCACTAACTCGAACCACTATAGTACTCAAACGGAAAATGATAGCGAAGAAATTGAATTTTTGAAATTAATTGTAAAATTAATTGTTACAACTGCCAAACATCGAACAATCAAACATATACTTCTCAAAACATCTAAAAAAGATAGAATAGTTCGCCTCTAAAGAAAAAGTTGCAGAACACCACCGGAAAATTTAAATTGCTGCAGGTCAGGTACAACAACATAAATCACAGCTTGACCCGACTTCAGATTGAAACGGGTAGTTTAATAAATATTTATCGTTATATTGAAAAATTAGACTCCTTACTTTATAAATCTGGTTTCACATATAAATATTTATGAGATAAATTATAATTAAAACTACCATCAACATCATCAATTTATATGGTCTCCAATAAAATTGATACCAGCAGGAATAAACAAAACTTTAATAAGCCAGCTAGCAAAAGTTCTCCAGAATATGTCAACACAATCAAAAATATGTGTTTTGATCAAATAAGCATTAAAAAAGATTTGACGGTTAATATTTATCTAGATAGAGTTGAAGGTTTTTGTGATGATGCGGCCGGGAAAGAAATACAGAGTTAGCAATATCAGCATTATATTTATGCTTCGCAGATTGGTGGAAGACTGGAAGTATGTTTTAAATTAATTTTTAATCAGTAATGCAAGAAATCCTAAATATTTAGCTTAGTTAATAAAGGATACTAAACGGGTTGCAAATGATGATATAAAATTTAATGTGGTTATGGTAACTTTTGCGACAGGCTGCTACTAATATCTCTACCTTCAAAATACTTGGTGCGACACATGATAAGCCATATTTCTTAATTATAATCATCATAAAATATTGGCACAATTTGATCCACCCATTTAGTTAAATCGTAATAGGTCGTACCAATCAGGACTGTTTAGAAAACTTCTTTTCGTTTCTACGGCAAGTCGATCTTTTTTTACTTTAATCGTGTTAAACTAAGTTAACCGATATACGATAAATACATTTTAAAAATAGTTAGTCAAGACTTAATAAGGACCATTACATTATGCAAGTATTACTCGTTCTCCTCAACTCGCTCTTAACCTTTGTGTCAACACGAGTATCGAACTACTTTTAAATAACACGACCATACCCTGGTGTGTATTAAATTTTATAGTGAATTTTATATGAAAATCGTAAATATTGACCCAATTTTATTGGCGACTACTAAAAAACTCAGTATGGCAGGAAATTTCAGGTGTGTCGTATTGACAGGAAGGTTAAAATAACCACAAATCCAATGTAACCATCATGCAGCATATACTGATCAATGAAAACCGTTTCATGCTTGGGGCAACAATTTATCAGATAAAAGGCTATTGTTTTGTGGTTACCTTTAATTTCGTTAAAATCAATATTTTCCTTAACACAACGAGAAGCAACTTTTAATTTAAAATCAGCCAATCACTCAGGTAGATTTACCCACAATCAGGAAAACACCTTTGTCATTTTCTAAGAGTTGGTACCGTGATGTTTTTCGACGAACAGAAAATGCATCTGATGAAATTGATGTTTATTGACCGGGTCTGCATGATAATGTTGAATGTAAATACATTTACTGACCGCAAGGAAGAAGTTGCATAAGGCAATAGAGGAATATGCTCACTGTACTGTTTATGCAGGTTGGTTTTTAATAAGATTACTTGAATGTTTCAGATCAAACATAAGTATATTTAAAATCCTTAATGTTACGGCATGAACAGTTTTGTGATATAATCTAAATCCAACTAACTTTAGGTATGTTGTGAATAAACTCTCATTAAATTTCGTCCTTCATTGCTTTATCAATTCGTGAATCGTGACCATGTTTTCCTCTTTTGTCTTATTCTATGATATTATCATTTATTAATTTGGAAAATAATTTAGAATAAATGTTTATTGGAAATTTTCAAAATTTGAAATTTTTAAATGACAAATCCAATTTTCGTAATGTTAAACAAACGGTTTAACATTACCAAAAATTGGCTTTGTTTGTTGTTTCCTGAATGTTAAAAATCATAATCCATTTCAACATTTGTACAGAAATTTAGTTACATAGACATACATAGGTTTGTATATCACTCACAAAAGTCGTACGATAACTGAATTATAAAACTGAGAAATGGACGTCACCTAACGTTTTAATATTTAACTATAGTTTTGCAGTAACAACACTGATGACAAAGTGTCATCTAAAATCGAATATTCGAACTATTATCGTAGATTTTAGTACATATGTGGTTCCATGGGTATTATTCATTATTTTTGTTGTTAGTGAATTTCAACCATCTGTCAAATTATATTTAAACAAATATATTACATAAAGTTGTAAGTACAATTATATAATGCAAATTAACTATGTATATTAATTCTGATCTTTTTCCTTTTAGGTAGGAAACACATTATATAAAGAAAGCCAGTGAAGCTATATTGAAGTTACGATCAGACAAGTGTATAATGATATTTTTTTAATAACAAATTGATTCTTTGTGTTTTTTTTTCTTTTCTTTTCAGGAATCGCCGCAATCAGCGTCAACATTCTCCGCACCTTGACGGAATCGTCCGTCAACACTAATTTCATCGTCCACTGGTAGAGAACTTAGCTCGTTGATAGCCTGTTTAAATTTACCTTTACTGGTATTGACTGTAGTCACTCTAACCTTATTGTCTATCCCTGGATGTAATTGAACGATTCTACCAAGTATCAATTTGCACGGTGGAAGATTTTTTTCCTTAATAATCACCAGTTGTCCTTCCTTTAAGTTAGGTGACTCGGTTGTCCATTTACGGCGGTGTTGCAGTGACGTAACATATTCTCTGTTCCAGCGAACCCAAAAATGTTGCACGAGAGCATCGACTAGTTTCCACCGTTTCAACAGGGATAACTTTTGGTTTGTGTAGTTTGGTTATGGTAATAAGATTAACGGTCGGCCAATCAAAAAATCACCCGACGTTAGACCACGGAAATCATCTGGATTAGATGACAGGAGAACTAACGGCCTTGAGTTGAGCACGGCTTCGATTTGCTTTAACGTGGTCAATAGCTCTTCACAAGTCAAATGTGCTTCACCCATGATTCGCCTTATGTGAAATTTCGCGGATTTGACGGGAGCTTCATAAATACCACCGAAGTGTTGGGAGCCTGGAGGAGCAAAACGCCATGTCACCATGTTTCTGAACACCGTCCATGTACTCGTTGCATATGATCATCGGACTGGAACAATTTATGAAGCTCATTCAATGTGGAGTTAGCTACAACAAAATTTTTGCCAAGGCCGGAGTAAATGAATCGACAAAAACCTCTTGTCGACACAAACCGCTTCAAAGCACCCAAAAATGAAGCTGTAGTTAGGCCACCAACTAACTCAATATGAACGGCTTTTACTGCGAAACACACGAACACGCAGACATAAGCCTTGACGGGAACTCTTCCTCTTGCCTTGAAATGAATGTATAGTGGCCCACAAAAATCGATACCTGTCGTGTCGTGCCTTAAAACACACTATGCACTTCTGAAATACCTCCCTGGCCAGACGCCTTCCATTGATTGGTCAAAATTGTTCACGTGTTGCTGCAAGAAGTGCCTGAGGGCCAGCATGGAGGTACCTGGAGTGGAAGAAAGACAAAACGGTTAAAGAGAAGCAATGATTCTTTGGGAGCAGAATAGGTTGCTTCGTTATGTATGGAAGCGTTGATTGCTGCAACCGGCCACCCACTCGCAAAATTCCATCTTGATCCAAAAATACTGACAGCGATTTCAATGGATTTTTCAATATCGGTCTTCCCTTTCGTAGTAGTTGAAGTTCATGACAAAATTGTTCATTTTGCACAATGCGGATGATTGTCAGTAATCCCGTCTCTATTTCGAATATGCTCAACATTCCAAAATTTCGTAGATTGACGTCAGTGCCCTTCAGCTTAGTATTCGCGATAAACCGACAGACAAACGCCATAACTCTTTGCAGTCGACCTTATGATTTGTGAAATTTTATTGATTTGATGAGGTCAAATTTTTCAATCGATGAAGATTCCATACAGATATTCCCCTTTCTTTCCGGGAAGTTAGTCAATAGTTCATTGACTATATTTTCAAGCCAATCATTGTTCATCATTAATATAGGAATGTTTGACCATGGGCCCACATTTCTGACTGAAGTAATTGTGTTGGATATAAACCACGCGATATGATATCTGCCGGATTATTTTTAGAATCAACGTGCCTCCATGAAGAAATCTCGGTCAGCTCTTGAATGACTGACACTCTATTGGCTACGAATGTCTTACAGGTAGACGATGCAGCTCGGATCCAATGCAGCACTATTGTGGAATCTGACCAGTAGTAAATATTTGAAATGTTCGTAATTATTGACGTTCTAGTTTTCTTCTTCAATTGAGTAAGGAGTTGAGCAGCACATAACTCCAACCGTGGTAGAACTGGTTGCCAATTTTGCATAAATAATTTTGCGACAGTGATAACTGGTGCCGAGATTCCAAGAGGATCAAACACACGAGCGATGTCTGATATCACTGATCGTTTTGTTATTGAATGTTCGGAAAGATTGACTTTTATATGGAACTCATCGCTGTGTGGTTGCCAATAAACGCCCAACGTTTTTACGAAATCACCCTCATCCAATCGTAGTAAAGTTTCCTGATCTTGGATTGGCACATCTTGAAGCACTTCTGTAGTATTGGAGTACCATTTTCGCAATTCCATGCCCGCTGAATGCGGAATTGAATTTGCACCAGTTAAAATATCATCCACGTAGATGTCATCTTTCACCACAGTTGAGCCGAATGGATATGAAGTTTGTGCAGTTATTGCTAACTCTTTGAGGCAACCAGTAGCAAGGTCATCGTTTGGAGTATCACGCCACAAAATTAACTGATACGTATCGATGTGTTCTGAAACAGAGTAAAATTGTAAACAAATCGTTTTGAACGACAGGTCTCACTATTAAAATTTCATTCAATGATTTTCCAGATGTAGACCTTGCAGACCTAACGAACACCACCCGTAGCCTTGTGGTTGAACTATCAGGTTTCAAAACACAATGATGTGAAAAAATATAGTTATGAAGTCGTACTTTGTCTGAAGAAATTGACGGCATATGGCCCAATTGTTGATACTCACCGATGAAGTCACAGTATTGTTGTCTCAAATTTGGATTACGTTCTAGTCGTTTCTCCAAATTAAAGAATCGACGTTGTGCCATCGAAAATGATCTACCCAATACTGATGGGGAATCTTTAAATGGAAGACGTACAACAAATTTTCCATCATTATTTCTATCATCTATCTCTTCTGAAGATAACGACTTAAGTTCATCATTCACTGTTTCAATTTTCCGAAATGCTTCGATTTTCTTCTCTAAGTCGAACGATGCAGATATGCATGACAACAAAGTAGTTGATTCTGATATATTCGGCATTTCGGGTGATTTAAACGAGCCTGATACCACTCAGCCAAAAACAGTGTTCAGAAGCACCGGAAGGTCATCAGCTAGCCGAATTTGTCCATTCGACAATAATTTCCAAAATACTTCAGCTCCCAACAATATGTCGATGTGTTGTGGTTCATTAAACTTGGCATCAGCCAACTTAATGTCGGATGGCAAGTTCCATTTTTGAATGTCAACCGAAATTACTGGTTGAGGCTGTGAAATCTTCGGCAACACTTGGACATCGATTGTAGCACAATAGTCTGATATGGTTGACAAAATTGTGATTGTACCACAAATAACTGAAGTAACTGTAGCACCTCCAATTCCACAAACAGTAGCCTTAGATCTGTTAGATTTGAGCCCTAATCTAACAAATAATGCCGTGGTTATAAGGCTGATATGTGACCCGGAATTCAGCAGTGCTCGTGCTAACACAGGCTCTCCGTTTCTTCTTAACACAGTGGACAAAAAAATGTAATTTTTAGATGTGGTAATTAATGAAGTATTCTGAATTATGCTTGCAGGGCCTTGAAGTGTAGCAGATGAAAGTGAAGTTTGAATATGTTGTGGTGTTGCATTAGTTGTAGTAGGTGAAGTTGAAGCGATGGATGTAGTCATTTGATTGATACTGTGCAGTAGTGTATGATGCCGTTTTGAACAAATACGACATTCTGCAGTCATATGTCCCACTCTTAGACAATTGTAGCAAAGTTTATGTTCCCTGACCTGATTCCATCGATCCGACATCCGAAAAATCGAGTGTTCCGATTTATTACACAATATGCAAAAATATTTTTCCGCAGGCGTTGATACGAATGAAATACTTTAAGTGCGATGACTAACATTTCCTCACGATGTTCTTTGAGCAGCTTGCACTACTTGAGGTTGTACTTCAAGTTTATGACAATGTGACGTAATGAATGTCAATAACTCTTGAAATGTCGAAAGTTTCTTTGGTGGAGCAGCAAATCTAGCCATTTCGATCGTGTATCTGGATCCAGTTTAGACACGAACAGAAATACAATGAGATCATCCCATTGAGCAGTTGCCCGTTTCATTGTAGTTAATGATCTCAAATTGGACTTGAAATTATAAACCATTTTTAATAATTTCTTCGGTGACGGCTTATCGATTGCTTTGTAGTTAAACAACGATCGTATGTATTCCTCACATATGTATTTTTCGTTGTCATATCTATCTATTAATAATTCGATAGCCTTGGAGTAATTTCCAGCGGTAAAGTCCAAAGATGCAATTGTAGACAATGCAGATTCCTTTAATGAATTTTTTAGATATTGGAATTTTACAATATCAGATAAATTTTAATTCAAAAAAATCAGACCATTGTAACAAATTGCCAGTAAATATCGGTAGTATGATATCAGGCAGCTTTGGGGAACTGTTCAAATGAGATATAGTCTCTAAGCTCCTTTTATCCGGCACTAGTTATTCTATTCGAGATTCGATATCAGGTCGAATTTCATAGTACATATTTTCAATTATCACTCGAGATTTATCTGAAGCATATTCTTCATCGGACAACAATAATTCATATGCGTCTTGTACTTTCACAAATGAATCGTAGACTTCTACTAAATCCTTTAAGAGCAATGTTAACGCGGCTTTAGAGGCGGTCTTCAAATTTGTCTTTTTCCACTCTAATGATCGAGTAATGAACTTGAGTCACAGTATACGGATCACGATCGAGTCACACTAAACGGTTCCTTTCGTTTCAAAAAAAAAAAAAAAAAAAAGGAAATGCGGCTCTCGATTAATATTCCGCTCGCCCGGTTTTGAAGAATAACCGCTATCACAGTTTACAGTTTTCTTCGAACAACTTTTCTAAATACGAAGTTAACACGAAACACTAAATCCACAGACATGGATCCCATTTCTGACACCAAAATGAATAGCCGAAAATAAAGTTTTACTACACAGGCCAATACACAGTAATTTTAATTTATTGGCCAAGGCCGGTATATCACTCACAAAAGTCGTACTATAACTCACTTGAATATTTTTACAATAATTTTCTTTTTGGAATTATAAAATTGACAAATGGACCTAACGTTTTAATATTTAACTATGATTTTGCAGTAACAACACTGATGACAAAGTGTCATCTAAAATCGAATATTCGAACTATTATCGTAGATTTTAGTACATATGTGGTTTCATGGGTATTATTCATTATTTTTGTTGTTGGTGAATTTCAACCATCTGTCATATTATATTTAAACAAATATATTACATAAAGTTGTAAGTACAATTATATAATGCAAATTAACTATGTATATTAATTCTGATCTTATTCCTTTTAGGTAGCAAACAAATTATATAAAGAAACCTAGTGAAGCTGTATTGAAGTTACGATCAGATAAGTGTATGATATTTATTTAATAAGAAATTGATTCTTTGTGTTTTTTTATTCTTTTCTTTTCGCAATAATCAGCGTCAACAGTCATATTCAAAACAAAAAATGTCGACTCGTTAAATTTTTGTTAACTAAAACTTGAAAACAAGGGGAAGCTACATAATTTCTTGTCATCGTTGCGCAGAGAAAACCAATGCTAATCAGGCTTGGGCAGTTCTATATCAGTATATAAATAATTATTAAAAACACAATTTTTTTTAAAATGTTGTTACATTTTCGCCTTGTCAATCAAGGTTCGTATCACTAGATTTTGAATAGAATCAAACACTTCAGTTTAACAAAAACGAATTAATTTATTTAACACCAACAATTAATTCAATTCAATAATTCACAACATCTCTTTATACAATTTTCGCACAATTTTTACTGGTCATTTTTACATTTTATATCTCACAAATTCACTTTTTAAATCACTTTTAACTCACTTTTTAATCTTTACAATATCGCTTACCAAATACTAATGATCCAATTCGATCTCCTTCGCCCCTTATATACTCAAACCAAAACTTCTGGGAATTTCATGATTTTTCTAGTAAGAATAGTCTAGAAACATTTAGAACAGTTTTATCATGGAAAATTCCATTTTAGTACAGTAAAATTTTGCGCTAATAATTTAACTTATTCTATTCTATCCTAGGTGTCACAGCAAAAATATTTCAAATTCTATGAATATTGTAACGGTGACATCTAGTGTGTAATAGAATAAGTTAAAATTAATAGCTCATTGTTTAACTGTACTAAAATGGAATTTGCCATGATAAAATTGTTACGTAATGTTTCTATGCTATTCTAACTCGAAAAGTGATGAGCTTGCTAGAAGTTTGGTTTGGGTATATAAAAAGGCGAACGAAGTCGAATTAGATTAGTAGTATTTGGAAAGCGACAGTGTGAAGATTGAAAAGGAATTAAAAAGTGATTTAAAAAGTGTTTTTGTGGAAATAAAAATTACAAGTGTACAGTAAAATTTGAGAATAATTTATATAAAGTGATTTTGTGATTTTTTATTAATAAAATGTATTCCAATTGTGTTGTAATAATTCTTGTGCTAAATAAATAAATTCGTTGGTGATAAATTGAATTGATTTTTGTATTATTCACAATCCAGTGATACGAACCTTGATTGACAAGCCAAAAACGTAACAATAATATAACTTCAAAAAATCGTCAAAGCGGGCGGGGGGGGGGGTCGATTTTTCGTTTTTTGTGATTATTTTATTTTGTAAAACGATACCAACACATACCCTAAATTTTACGAAAATTGGATTTTTCAGGCAAGTTTAAAAATTGTAAAGTGGTTTTTCATGTTTTGGGATAGTTTCCTTGAACAATTCGGTTTAATTTATTTCCCGAGTTATATTTTATAGAAATATTTAGAATTAGTATTTGACCATTAAAATTGTTAAATATAATTTTGAATTGTGCGTCACAAATTGCACTTCTGAAAGTAGTAAGCTTTAAATTCAATATTTTACACCAAATTTTAAATTTTAATTTTAATTTTAAAATTTACCTCTTACACTAAAGTTATCAGAGTTTTGGATTACTCCAAAAAAATATCCAAATTTTTGAAAAGAAATTCTAAAATTTGGCATCTTTCAAATTAGCCGTTTACTAGCATAATTGCCTTGCTAGTAAACGGCTAATTTGAAAGTTGCCAAATTTTAGAAATTATTTTAAAAATTTCGATATTTTTTTTTTTGTCTAACAAGAAACTCTGATAACTTTAAAACTGAAGAAGTATAAAATTTAATTTGAAAATTTACGAGGTATATTTTAAAATTAAAATTAAAATTCGGTGTAAAAGAATGAATTTATAACTCAATACTTTATAAATTTTTTTCAAATTTCTTTAAATTTTAAAATTCTGAAATTGCCCAAAAAAAAAAACAATTGAAAATGAAATTTTCAAATTCTGAAACTAGTTTATAAATTAAATCTCAACAAAACAATTTCTGAACACTTTGCGTATTTTGGACATTTGCTAATTTCGGGAAAGATTTTAATTACATACGTTTAAATTGTCAAGAGTCTAATTAAAAACCTTAATTATACAATTGTAAAAGAAATTTCAAAATGCCAAAATTTATTTGCTAAGCGTTCTATTACAAAAAATTCGATTCAAATTTTTGCAGGTAGTAATATATTTTCAAATTTTATTCAATACCTTATCCGCGCTGCTATGTTTAAAAATTTTAACCAAAAAAAAAGAACTAAGACTCTTGAAAAAGTTATACTGGGTAATATTCTGCTCAGACTGCGGTTTATTAAGACGAGTTTAGTGAATTTTTTCAGTTTAGTTTTAGCATGTCAACCTCAAATAAATAAACGGGTGTTAAGTAAGCAACAAATCTGTTAAGGTAATATGCAATTTCATACGTAGATTTTCTGAACTTTTTACGATATTTAGAAACACCGGACCAAAACTCAAAATATATTTCTGGGTTGGTATGGATGTGTAGTGATTATTTTGCAATACACTAATATTGCGGTTAATTTGGTCATAATACAATATTGAAAGAAAGGACTAAAAAATTTAATTCTAGTACAACATTTTTTTGCGTTCGCTACATCGCTTTTTATTTTGGTTATGCAACGACAGTAGACACAAAAATACTGCACCACAATAAATTTAATAATAAAATATTAATACTAATTAATACAATGTATTTATAATTAAATAAAATTTAAATCCAAATAAATATTAATTCTAAAGTTTATAAATAAAAATACGTGTATAGTTTGTTAATAAAATAATTGCAAATGTGTTTTATTTCTTTGCACGTAAATAATACAGTGAGCAGACCATTACACTGGTGACCCCGACGTGATACAGCTCATACATAATAATATAAAACGTTTAACTATTAAAATTGTAGACAATTAATAATAAAAATAAAAATCATAGTTCAGCTAATAATAAAAATCTAAAGACGTGGTGCAGATATAAATTGTAAATATTTAAATTGGTTATATCTGGTTATACTTGACGGCACGCGATCAAAATCTATATGCAGAAACCACAGGATAAACGAATTATTGGCAGATTTTAAGTCAGGTAGCGGATCATTATAGCGGATTATCATGTAGCGGATTATCATCATAGTATACTTTGATAATAGCGGATTAAATCAACCTTTTGAACGAATGTTATATGCATGTGTCGTCTGAGGCACAACTTCTACGGTGATTTATTTTGCTTTCTTCAATCTTTTGCAAATTTGATTCAACATCTGCATATGCAACCGGTATCCTGCAAATTATAAGGTTATATACAGACGATAACAACAACATTTACAGCAGAAATCAATAATTTTTAGACAAAATGACGACGATTATCCCGCATCAAGTCAAGTCGAACCAACTTTTACATTGAATAATATAAAATCCGAGGACCTTAAATACCATCACGTTTTGATCTCATTACCCGAAGACGTAATATTAACAATTACCGACATAAATAATCCATCAACCGTCGATCATTATAAATTTTTAAAAAATAAGAGCGGAGAGCGAAAATCAAAGAATTCGTATTCTACTTGATGGAATAGACATGGGTGATAACACACCATCGCAGTATCATCGCCGCCTACAAACCATAGCTGGTACTAGTGTTGGTGTAAATAAAGATTTGCTGGCACAAATTTGGTTAAATGGTTTACCAAAAAACATTAAATCTATTTTAGCGGTGTCAACCGATGATATTGATCAAAAAGTTACGTTGGCCGATAAAATACATGAGATGAGTATGCCAACGCAAGTTAGTGAAACAGTCGTTCACAACAGTTCAACCGTTTTTCAGCAAATTAACGAAATTGTAAACAACAAATTCAAAGAATTATGGGTTAACAAAAAGTTCAGTAGAGGTGGGTCCCCTTATCGTAATCAACGATATTCGCATAGATATTCACCTCATAATTCCCGGTATCGGCGAAATAGTGAAACACGTTCATAAAAGCAAGCCGATAAGTTTCCTTTTTATCATTATCACTGTAGATTTAAAGATAAAGCTAAACGGTGGGTGCGTGGACCCATTCAGTTACGAAACAAAAAAATAATTTCGACTACTACGAATGAGGCTACTAGTAGTTTAATGCCGCCGTTTATTTATTAAATGCAAAAATTTGAAAATAACTTTTTGGTTCGCATATTAGGACCTACGGTTCGAAACTTCTCAAGCTTGATTTATGGTTAAGTCGTAGTTTTTTATATGCATTTACTATTGCTGAAGTAAGTCATCCCATAATTGGTCCCGATTTTTTAACATTTTAATTTGATAGTCAGTTTAAAAGGTAAAAGAGTTTTAAACGAAAATACAACCTTATCGGCCAATGGTTTCGTTACACAGATTAATTCAATATCGCCCAGATTATTTTCGTTTTCTGATAAATTTGTGAGAATTATTAAAGATTACCCCGCAATTATGTCACCATAAAATTTCAATTTAGAAATTAAACACAATGTCGTTCATAACGTGCACATAAGTGGACAATTATCCTATTCACGTCCTCGTCAGTTAGACAAAGTTAAGTTTAGTGTTGCCAAGTCGGAATTCCTACACATAATCAATTTAGGAATATGGCAGGCTTCAAGTTCATCGGTTTGCTCATCCCTTCATTTAGTCAAGAAGAAAGATAAAAACGACCGGAGACCATGCGGTGATTACCGCCTATTAAATGCGTGTACAATTCTGGATAGGTATCCTTTGCCACACTTGCACGATTTCACTATGAATTTAGAAGGCTGCACATATTTTTCGAAAATCGATTTAATTCGAGCAAATCATCATATACCAATTGCAAGCGGTAATATATATAAAACTGCTATAACAACTTCATTTGGAATGTTTGAGTTTAACGAATGCCTTTTGGTTTGTGTAATGCTGCTCAAACATTCCATAGATTTATGAACTGTATTTTGAATGATCTGCCGTTTGCATTTGTATATATATTGATGAAATTCTAATAGCTAGTAAGACGGAAGACGAGCATATGTCTCATTTAAAAGCCGTCCTCGAAAGATTGAATGCGGACGATGTGAAGATTAAACCGGTAAAATGTCTATTTGGAACTTCTGAGTTAGATTTGCTTGGACATAATATATCCATAAAAGGAATTTTGCCAACAAAGGACAGAATAGAAGCCATAATATCTTTACCTAAACCCACATTAATTAGGCAAATCCAAAAATTTCTTGAGATGATTAATTTTTATAATCGGTTTATACCCAATTTAACTGGGGTCCTTGCTCCAATTTATAGTCACCTCTCCATGTTGATAAAACTATGTAACCAAAAGGCGAATTTCAGCTGGCCGATTTAAGTCAATGAAGCGTTTGAGGAAGCTAAATTCAAACTAGCCTCGACTACCATGCTGTGGTTCCCAAATGTAAATGCTAAATATTGCATAACTAGGGATAGCTGTAATATTGCCATAGAATCTGTTTTACAACAATACGACCATAAACAAGCTAGTTGAAAAAAGAAGCCATTAGCTTTTTACTCTAAAAAATTACAGCGTGCTGAGACGCGCTACTCAGCATTCGATCGTGAACTTCTAGGAATTTATCAATCCATTAAACATTTTCGGTATTACGTCGAAGGACAGGATCTCTTAATATTAACAGATCACAAACCTCTTACCACCGCATTAAATTCACACACCGAAAGGAGCCCACGTCAAACAAGACATTTGGAATGCATCGCCCGATTTACAGGCGACATCAGGTACATATCAGGTAAAGAAAATATAGTAGCAGATTACCTTTCACGACCTGGAATTGCCAATATTAATGCGATAAATATAGCCGGATGTGACATTAAAAAATTAATTATGCTTCAAAATGATGATGAAGAATTAAAATTATTACTTCATCGCCCGAGAAAGTCTTCTTGGATTTTGAAACAAAAACAAACTATAGAAGGACATCTACATTGTGAAACGTCTACCGGAATATCACGTCCTTATATACCTTTATCTATGCGTAGAAATTTTTGTGAAGATATTCACAATTTATCTCACGTTGGAATAAGAGCGACTCGAAACCCCATGAATGGATAATGTTTCTGGCCAAATATGAATTAAGACGTGGGAACGTGGGCTAGATCTTGTTTGAATTGTCAAAAACCAAAAATATACAGGCACGTTAAATCGCCTATAGGGAGATTCGAACTTCCAAATAGCAGGTTCGACAAAATTAATATGGATCTGGTCGGGCCACTCCCACCTTCTCATGGGTTTCGCTTTTTGTTAACCATTATCGACCGCTATACCAGGTGGCCAGAAGATATACCAACCATTAACAGTTCAGCAGCAACCAAATCTTTTCCGAGTTACTAAAAGTGTTAGGCAGTAATAAAGTTCGTACTACAGCATATTACCCAGAAAGCAACGGCTTAATTGAACGAGTTCATAGGCAATTGAAGGATTCGCTACGAGCAAGAGGAAATTTAAAAAATTGGTCTGAAGAACTTCCATTTGTTTTACTAGGAATGAGAACAGCAGTAAAGGAAGATCTAGTGAAGCGGAACTAGCTTACGGGCAGACGTTAAAAGTTCCAGGTGATATATTTGTCACAAACCTTAATAAGTCAGTTTCATTCGAAGATAATGCTACGAAAGCTAAATTTCACACATCGAACTAGTTGCAATTATTACGCGAGACAATTAGAATTTTAAAACCAACACCATCCAGAGTTCCAAAGCATATGTACATTAGCTTACCTAATTCCCTTGATAGCTGCGAATTTGTATTCGCATTCGTGTAGATCGTACATGTATTGGCTTAGAACCTCCATATGATGGCCTGTTTAAAATAATTCGACGGTTAAGGAAATATTACGTGGTAGACGTTAATGGTAAAGAGCAAAGTATATCAATCGACAGTTGAAAACCTGCATATATCGAAACTTTTATAAATATTAAAAACGAGACTGTTAATAATTTCAATGTAAATTTCTATTCATTATCAGTATAATTTTGTTTTTGTTAGGTGGAATTTAAAGTTTCATATAGTTGTTTGTTAATGGAGACGTGTCTGGAAGGGGGTGATGTAAACTTTATAGTATTGTATGTTGTATAGTTTGTTAATAAAATAATTGCAAATGGGTTTTATTTCTTTGCACGTAAATAATACAGTGAGCAGACCATTACAGTTGTAACCTAATAGAAAAAAATAGACGCTTCAAAAGTTAGAGGGGCTTAGGATGCACAAGGATTTTTAGTAAGAACAGAAATTTGTGAATTACTGAAATCTAACAAATCCTAAAAAATGTGCTCTTATTTGCGCAACAATAAATCAAAATCGGAAAATTATTATTTTGATTCTCAAGGAACAAATCGTCTTGGAAATTTATCTTTCAATTTTGGAAACAAAAAACAATTCTTAAAAAATTTAAGAAACATTTCCCGGTTAGTAAACATAGATAAAAAATTCTGCAGTTTTAATATGAAAAAAGGTCAATTCCACTCTCGCAACTAATTCAATATTAAACATTCCATGTACCCAATTATTACATAAAATACGCACAAAATGAGTACAAAAGTGAAAACAAATTTGCGAACATTTTAATTTTGGACAAAATCGACTACATCCCCATCATTATTAAATTAACGTAATTATTAAAGTCATAAATTATTATTTTTGGTAACCATTTAAATATTTTTAGATCACGAAATCCCAATAAATACATAACGCCTACACAGAACACACCAACAAAAACAACCGGATCCTAATCCCTTTACCTAAAACCCATATTTTACGTCAAATTTAACACAAAATTTACGATACGCTTTTATCCTTTACATTTTTTTGTTACATCCTCATAACTTTTTAATTTTATTCCCGAGATTTATTCGTTTTAAAAGCATCTATCAATTTTTAAATACAAAATGTAAAAAAAAAAAAAACAAATAAAAACTCGCTCGCAGCTTAAAGTTTGCGATCGTAGTGTCACGTTTACCTAATAAACTATAAACAATCCAAGAACAATATGTACTCATACTAACCAGAAAGCTCAATTCAAAACACAATAATTAATAATATTTTTATTTTATACTAAACCACGTCAAATTTATCACTTTGATGTGTAATTCTGTACGTGTTGCATTTTTAGCTTTACTGTACATAGATAGGTACGTAATGTCGAAAGGCGGACAATGAAAACAGCAGTGTTACAAAAAAAAAATGAATAGAAAATTGAAAAATCTACCACCGCTCGAACCATAAAAGATAATTGAATATGTTGTTGTTTGAAACCATTTTTTTTTGTTTTATGTTTTATTTTCCTATTAAAGTTCAACTGTATAGTCGCTTAAAAGCTACATACATATGTACATTTTAAAAGAAGAACAGTGCAAAAAATATAAAAAATGAACTTTGCAGAGAAATGGGTAAAATTAATTGGATAAAAGTAATTGAAAATGTAATGAAAATTCTTCTGTGTATACGTGTGTATAATACGTATTACAGTGAAATGGTTTTTAGTTAAGTAATTAAACGATAATCGGTGTTTTATGCTACCAATGGAAACTTTCAATTTTTAATGGAATTATAGACATTTTGTATTTGATAGTAAATAAAAACGATTTATTTGGCTAATTGACAATAATTTAGTTGGCAGATTGATAGATAGATCTCTGGTATACTGTAAAGGTACGTAATGTTTGATTTTTAAAACAAATTTGTTGTGGAT
This sequence comes from Tipula vernalis, assembly GCA_958295665.1. Classification (NCBI taxonomy): domain Eukaryota; kingdom Metazoa; phylum Arthropoda; class Insecta; order Diptera; family Tipulidae; genus Tipula; species Tipula vernalis. The sequence continues at coordinate 133,499,714 of OY282558.1, read as the reverse complement.
ATGTGGTAAAACTTTTGGTGTTGTGATTTATATCACAATTGAAGTTGTTTTATAATTAGAGGTTGAAAAGGTTGAATTACTAATTCGTTTATTTCTGAAATTGCGATATTCAAAGAAGTCATACAAAGATACGCTCAAAACTAACGAATATGTGGTTAACCTTGTTGGCTCGAAACTATTAAGCTTAAAAATTATGAAAAAGCCGATAGTTCGATTTGGTTTAAATAATATCGTAAGATGAATTATTCGGGTCGTTTCGAAATAAAAAAAAGCTTTATTTAAAATTTTTAAAATATTTAAAATTTCATTGAAAGGTTTTATTAAAAATAACATCAGAAAAATCATAGATCACTTCACAAGAATTGTCTCCTGTGGCAGTGCGCTTTTCGGTCATACAATCATTTAAGCTTATTAAAGAGTGCAATTTGACAATATTCTAACAATTAATGATTTACCCGAATATATAAAACTAAACGCTTAATTCAAATTCGTTTAATTTTGATATGTAGCTGTTTATATCAAATGAACACAAAGTAATATGAGCTTTTCTTATCGTTTTAAGGAGAAGATAAGCGCTTAATAGCTAAAAGTATTGAGTAATAGAAACTTCATTCATTTGAGCTTTGTGATACGAGCTTAGTGATATTTGAAAACAAAAGCTTTGTCTAAATTATTTAAATTTTGACCGGAAGATTTTATTCAAAATAAAATAAGAAAAATTATGTTTATTTCGAAAAAAATTTAAATAATTTCTTCCGTTTGAAAGAGGAGCTTTATTGGGTGTTACAAAATATCTGATCTACGATATTTTAAACTGTTAAACTAGTTAAAATGTTAAATTTCAGAATATTTCAAAACTTAAGTTTACTTAAATTAATCAAATCTTAATCAAATATAATTCGGAAGCTTTGTCAATAATAAAATCACAAAACTGCAAAATTAAAAATTTAAATAATTTTTTTCAAAATATCATAAGACGAGGATTTCTTTTATTTTTAAAAGAAGGTGGCATAAGCTTTTTGATTAGATAACTATCGAAGCTTATTAAAACATGTTCAATTTAGAAATGTTTTGACAATTGTTTTCTTTGGTAGATTTAAATAACAGGATCCAAAACAGAATATTTCAAAATTTTTCCTTTACTTCTCATTTGTTTAAGTTCTAGAATTATGCAAATTAAATGGGGTTCTTAAAGCTAGAGGTTTAGAATAGAACTAGGCCACATAGTTTTTTAAACAATTCTGCTGAAATACTTAACAAAATTTGTCTACACCTAACAGGATTTCACTTTTCAATTATTACTATAATTCGTCATAAACGTTATATAATATTCCGTTTTGCAATATGCCGTTTTGAATTGGACCTCTAACGAACTAATATTTTCTTCAGAAGCTTTTATTACAAAAAAGCTCATTTGAGCTTTGGAATATTTTCTTTGATAAACTTTAATTAACTGATTTATATCTTGATTCAAATTTTTATTAAAAATAACTTCACCAAAATAATAATCAGCCAAAATTGTTTGCTGAACTTTTCTAATATTTTTAAAAGGAAATCTAAGCGTTAAAAAGTTTTCAAATTAAAAATATTATAACAACTGCTCGTTTGAGGTTTGAATAACAGCCTTTACACGAATAATGTAAAAAATGCCTTCCCAAATAGTATCGCTTTCCTTTTTTCTAATTATTGAAACGTACGAGTAGGTCGAAAGTTCTTTTTTTTTTTTTAAATAAAATCAGAAAAACTAAAACAGAAAAAAAATCTTCCAAAATAAATGTCGTATGATAAAAAGCTCCTGAAATGGTTCGATCAGATATTCATCGAAGCTTATTAAAACGTATTCCAATTAAACTGATTTTAACAGCAGCACATTTGAGCTTTGGGATTATATTATTTTAAGCTTTATATGACTTTCGTAAATTTCGATTGGAAGCTTTTAATAAAAATTAAATCACAAAATTTGTAAAATCCTTTCAAAATGTCGCCTCGCTTGATGAACGTTTTGATTGTTTTAAACGTGGCAATTGCTTTTTGATCAGATAATCGTCTAAACTGTTTATTTTAAAAATGTTCTAATAATTGGTCATTTGAGCTTTTTTGCTTTTATTAAAATTTTTACCGGAGTTGTCTCCTTTTAAAAAATTATGAAAGCCATCAGCAAGCTGGGAAAACTCATTGGATGGATTTAAAACTTTCTCACTATAAATTAGTCGTGGGCTGTTAAATGTTATCACAGTTAATACCTGATTATCCAGAGCAAGTTAGACGCTAAGTAAGTGACAAAAACTTTAAATTTTTTAATTTGATCAATTCTGAAGTTTCACTCTTTATTTCCAGTTGGGAAACTTAAAAATTGATTAAAATACTAAAGTTCAACTAGATTCTGGCATTTATTGAAATTTTAGAAACCACCCAAATTCACTAAAACTGTCAAAATTAATTTTAAATATGAGAGTAATTTTTAAATTGAAACTCTACACTGCTTTTGGTTTAAATATGCCAAAATCTTAAATGTTTTTAGTTACTTGATTCAATTTTAAAGATTTTTGAAAATTTACTTTTATTATACATTTTAGTCCAAGTAAATCGTCCTATTCCATTATCTTATTTCATCAATTTCGTCATTGAGCTTTATTGAATCTAAATACATAAATGTAGTAGTTATCAATTTGTTGTTTGTGTCAACCATCGCTAACGGAGCTGAATTATTGATTTTAGATGGTTGGCTAAGAATTTGACAGGTTAGCACAAAACTAAAGGCCCCAAAACCTATTATAAGTGCAATTGCAGATTGTAAGTTATACCTCATGTGAGATTCTTTATTTGGATTAGCTAAATCATACGAGATCTGATACATTCATCAAAATAATAATATTCAACTAATTGTTTGGATATACATATTACAAAATATATAAAATTGAAAGCTTTGAAAAATTGAAAATATATATTTGTGTTTTATTAAGATGTTTTAATAAAATAAATCGGATAAAATTTAAAAGTATTAAGGCAAAATTTAAAAATATTTTAACAAATGTTCAGAAGGATCCAATTTTTTAATGAACTTGAGGTGAAATGCTTTACTTTCAAAAGGTTTTATCAGCTCATTTGCGCTTTGGGATAATTTTTTCAAGATTTAGAACAAAATATTTCATTGAAATTATTTGAATTTTGGTCGAAAGGTTTTAATGAAGATAAAATCATAAATATTCCTAGCTTATTCAAGTGTTCTCATTTCAGTCCTCTAAAATTTTCTTGCCACATCTAAATTTTTAAGCTTATTTAAATAATTAACATTTTGATAGGAAACTGTTATTTGAAAAGAATTTCATAAAAATGTTAATATCCCAAACTGTGTAAGGTGAGTTTTTTTTATCTCAAAGAACGTGCTTTTTCGACAAAAAATTTTCAAATGAAATGTAGGTACAGGTAAATTTATGTCAAAAGTTTTTATAAAAAAAAAATTACCAATAGGTTGTTAGATAAGCTTTTTTATCTTTTAAAAATAACGTCTAAGTTTATTAATGTGATTAATTTAAAATTAGTTAAATAGTTATTCATCTAAGGGTTGGCATATTTTCTTTACAATATTTAAAATTTAAAGCATTATTTAAATTAGAAAAATTTTGGTCAGAAGCTCTTATTGCCAAAATGTTGTGTACAATTTAAAACTATGTAAACAACTGTCTATGGTAGAATTAAAATTAATTCGAGAGCTTTTTCCTAAGATAAAAACGAAAAATTAAATTTATTTCGAGAATATATAATTGGTTTCCACTGTATTGTTGCAATTGTAAGATGGCTTTTCATCAATTTAAGAATTTTCCAAAAAAAAAAAAAATTTAAAATTAAAACTTAAATCAAAAAAATAGAAAACTAAGAAATTATTTAATTTCTTCCAAACTGTCGTATGATGAGCTTTTCTCATATTTTTTTAAAGAACGTGAGATACGCTTTTCGGTCGAATAGTCATTTAATCTCATTAAAGTGCTCAACTTAAATATGTTCTGGCAACTGCCCATTTTTTGCAATATGTGAAACTGAAAACTTTATTTAAACCAGTAAAGTTTTAATCCAAAGCTGCTACTATAAAATGGTACAGAGATGAGCTTATGCGGTCGTTTTGTTGTAAGATAAGCTTTTTTGGTATTTTTTATGAGCTCGAGATACGCTTCTCGATCAATAATTTTCTAAGCTTATTAAAACGTGATCAATTTGAAAGTTTTCTATCAACTACTCATTTGTATTTTGGAAAAAAAAATTTGCTAGATTTTAAGCCAAAAGCTTCATTTAAATTATTTAAATTTTTCTCTGCAGCTTTAATTAAAAAGACCACACATATTCAAAATAATTTCGAGAAAGTGTTAAATAATTTCATCGAAAACAAAAATAGGTGAGCTTTTTTGATGATTTTAAAGAATGCGAAATGGATCCTTGCGTCAGATTATTATCTTATCTCATTGAACTGTACAAATTAAAAAAATTTTAACAACTTTCCTTTATATTTAGATTTAAAAACATTATTTAAATTTCTGTGAAAAGCTTTAATTAATATTAAAATAAAATAAAAACAATTATTTCAAAAAAATTCTATTCCTCCTTAAAATTCTATTCCATCTTTTAAAATAATGTCAAGGCTTGGACCAACAATTGTTCATTTAAAATTTGGTATATTTTCTTTGCAATATTTAAAATTGAAAGCTCTACTTACTGCAAGCATTTATTGCGAAAATGCCTTAATAATTTAAGCTTTTGTTATTAAGTGTACAATTAAAAAAAATTATTAACAACTACCAAATGAGCTTTAATATAGTCTCTTCGCTACAAGATATTATTACAATTATCGGAATAAAAGAATTCAAAATATTTAAAATTTAAAAATATAACAAGAAAAAGAAATAATTTAACTGTTACTTAATTTTATCCAAAATGTCGTAAGATAAGCTTTTCTGAAATTTTAAAATGAATTTAAGAAACAGTTTACGATCAGCGCCGAATTATATTAATTCATGTTCAAAAACGACGCATTTGAGGTTTGGGATAAATCCTTTGCCAGATTTAAAGTCATCAGCTTGAATTAAATTGTTTAAATCCTGATATTAAACTTTTAATAAAAATAAAATCATAAATATTCAAAATTATTTCGGGAAAATTTTAAATAATTTCTTCCAAAATGTCGTAAGCGGAACTTAAAATCTTTTGACAATGCCTATTTGAGCTATGAATATTTTCTTTGCAATATGTACAATTTATACATACATACCATATTTATCTTAATGTCTACGTAATTAAGCTTGTGCGACACTTTTTTGCTAGATCGTAAATTTAAAGTTTTATTTAAATTATTAAGCGTAGGTGATCAGAAGCTCTTATTTAAAGTAACGTCCAATTTATTTTGAGATATTTTAAATTTTTTCTTGTACATTATTGTACGATAAGCTTTTCTGGTATTTTTAAATGAATTTGAGATACGCTTTTCGACCAGATATTCGTCGAAGCTTAAGAAAACGTACTGAATTTTAAAAATGTACTAACAACAACTCTTTCGTACTTTGGAGTAACTTCTTTGCTAGATTTTAAGCCAAAAGCTTCGTTTAAATTATACAAATTTCGTTCTGAAGCTTTTAATAAAAAAATCACAAATATTTCAAATTATTTCGAGGAAATATAAATTATTTCTTTCAGGATTATTTCTTTTATATTTACTTGTAAAAGTTTAATTTAAATTTGTGCCTGAAGCTTTCATTAAATTTAAAACAAATCGGTTATTTCAACAAAATTGTAATCTCAAAAATATGTGCTCAATCAAAATATTTTGTTAATAAATATTTCTAATCTAGGTCTGAGCTTTTTAGAGCGTTCTGTTTAGAAATAGAAATACAATTGTTCATTTTAGCTTTGATATATTATGTTTGCAATATTTAAAATTTAAAGCTTTATATAACTGAAATATAATTACAAATTAATAACAACTGTTCAAATAAGCTTTACAGTACCATCTTCACTAGAATTAAAATAAAAACCTTGATTTAAATTATTAAAATTTTGGTCGGAGATTTTAATCAAAATAAAATCACATAACCATTTTGTTGTAAAATGAGGTTTTCTGAACAGCCTAATACAACGAGCAATTTAAGATTGTATAAAAGCACATTAATCAAATTATCCAGATTAAATTTTTTTTTAATTAAATGGACCATAAAAAATATTTAAAAATTTTATGTATAATTAAGCTTTTTAAACAATTTTAACAGAATGTGAGATTCGATTTCGATCAGCGCCGAGTTCTATTAACACGTGTTTAATTTAAAACTGTTCTAATAGCTACTCATGTGAGGTTTGTTGCTAAATTTAAAGTCGAAAGCTTCAATTTAATTCGTTAAGTTTCGATCTGATAATAATCTAAGCTTATTAAAGCGTCATTTGAACTTTGGATACCTTATTTACAATATGTAAACCTGAATGATTTATTTAAAAAAGTCGAAAGCATTAATTTTAAAAATACGATAAGTTGAGATTTTATGGACGTTTTAAAAAAACGATTGATATTTATTTACATTAAAACCAAAATCAGAAAATTTAAAAATTATTTCGAAACGATTTTAATTTCCTAAAATTTTAATGCGAGCTTTCCTTATCATTTAAACTGAACGTGGGATTCTATTTTCCTTCAGACATTCATCTAACCTTACTGAAAGGTACAGTTTAAATTGTTATAACAACTGCCCATTTGGGTAATGGGATAATTGAAATGGCTGTTTTTATATTTAAAGTTAAAATTTTATTTAAAAATCAGGAAAATTACAAATTACTTCGACAAGATTGTAATCCCCCAATAGGTTGCTCTAAACTATAAAAATAACATACAAACTGATTAACAACTGCTTATTTCAGATTTGGTATATTTAAATTAACCAAAATATCCTAATCATCTACGCTTATTAAAGTGTACAACTGCTCAAACGAGCTTTGAGACAGTCTTTGCAAGAATAAAAATTAAAGCTTTATTTAATTAAGTAAATTTTAATCGGAAGCTTTTATTAAAAACCATATATCCAATTTTACAAGATTTAACCATAATGTTGCAATATTGATTTTTCAAGGTGTTTTAAAGTACAAGAGCCACGTTTTGCAGAACCACCTAAGCTTATTAAAATTAACAATATAAGAAGATTCCAAAAAAAGCTTTATTTAGATTGTTAAAATTTTAATCGTAAGATTTATTAAAAATAAAATCAGAAAACACAACATTCTTCAAAAAGTTGGTAATCTGAGCTTTACAGATATGTTTAAAGGAACGTGAGATAAGCTTTTCAATCAAAAGTATAACCGTCCCAGAATATTAAAATGGGTTCAATTTAAAAATGTTTTCCGTTAAACAACTTTATAAATTATTCAAATATTAATCTTAAGTTTTTTTTCGAAAAATAAAATCAGTAAATCGCAAAACTAACAATTTTGTTAATGTCTTGCAAACTACCGCAAGATGAGCTTTTCTGATATGTTTGAAGTTATTATTTTCGAGATAATCTTCGAAACTATTAAAATTGATTTAGTTAAGAAATATTTTAGCAACTACCCGTTAAGCTTTGGGATAGGTTATTTACTAAAATCATGTAATCTTTCAAAAAGTCTATATATTGAAGCTGAGAGAAACCGTTGAATGAATTTAAAAGTTTCCCCCAATATCAAGTACTTTGGTTTTGTTTTGAATTTGATAAATTCTGAAGCATTTCAGTTTATTTCCAATATATGAGGAATATTGTACGGGCGTTTATCCAATTTCTTGAGAATCACACAACTTCAATAAAATTTACCAAATTTATTTTAAATATTAGAGTAATCGGCCTAGAAATTTTGACATCATCAACAAGTTAGTTAGTAAACTGGACGAACTTCAACTGGAAAATAAAATATTAAAAGAAAGAGTATGTGACTTGGAGTGGCATATCGACTGCATCGATCAGCTAAATAGGAGTACTTCGCTGGAATTAACTGGCTTGCCGGATCCATTCACTACGGATGCTAACCGTCTAACCGCAAATACGGTTATATTAATGGAGCAAGGGCTCAATATTAGCATGGGCTTGGATGATGTAACATTAGTTAATATTGTAAGTACACCGCGATTGAAGAAATTAATCATTAAGTTTAAGGAACAACACATCCGAGATTCAATTTTGTTGCCCAAAAGGAAGCAACGTTTATCTACAGAATGTCTAGGGGTATCACCTTCAGTCAAAATTTTCATAAACGAGAATTTGATGAAATATCGCAATCATCTCTATGCTGAAGCGAGGAAGCTGAAAAAATCAAATAAGATAAAATATGTCTTGGTCCGTAATGGAAATATTTTAGTTAGGAAATGTGAAGGTGGTCATGAAAAGTTAATTAAATCGTTATCTGACCTTGTCGAAATTTAACAAATTTCACGTTAACTTTATTGAATGTCTTTTATAGTTCGTGAAGGTGATTGCGATTTAATTAACGTTTTTAACTATATTGTATTTTCAAAGTTATATGTCATGCATTTAAATATCAGAAGTTTGCGGTCAAATTTTAGTTCGTTTCTGGCCAATCTGTCTGGCTACTCTATCGAACCAGACATAATCTTTCTAACAGAAATTTGGATCAATAATGATGAAGTGCCCTTCTATAAAATTCCGGGTTATAAGTTTTATAGTTTTATATTACGGCTGATTACTTACTGTAATCATGATATAGTAACTGCGGATTGTATGGAGCTTAATTTTACTGTTGGTGGTATTTTATTCAATAGCCTGTTTATTTATCGTTATCACTCTTACTCTATTGATGAATATTTAATTGAAATAACTCTGATCTTAAATAAGCATCGCAACTCTAAATATTTCCTATTAATTGGTGATATCAACATAGATATATTATCGACAAGCTCATCGATAGACAATTATTTAATGACTCTCTCGTCCTTTGGACTACGACCACTGATTGATGTACCTATTCGTATCGCTGGTAACAGTTCTTCATGTATGGATCACGCTGTTTACCGAGTCCGTTCTAAAGATTTAAATATAATTGGTGAACTGAACTGGGTCCTCTGCTTTTTTTATTTTATGTTAATTCATTTTTTGATTTAAAGCTAAATGGTAAAGTTGTGGCCTTTGCTGATGACTTTGCATTGACTTATTCAGCAGATAGCTTAGATGAACTGGAGCGCAAAATGAATTCCGATTTAGTTGAATCGCGTGCTTGGTTTTCAAATCATCAAATCAATAAGAGATTTGAATGTTTTCTATCATTATGGGCATTGTTGCATTATGCAGGGCATTCTGATAAATGTCTCAAATTTCAATTTGTACAGGAATTTAAATATTTAGGAATAACAATTGATAGTAAGTTAAATTTTAAATCACACATAAAGAATGTTAAGAAGTACCTTAATCTTGCTTTAAGAAATCTGTACTTACTGCGATCGATATGCCCGCTAGATGTAATGCATAAAGTGTATTATGGGATTTTTCGCTTATAAGGTTTTAAAACTTTTTTTTATGCGTCATGGATACAAAGTGGTACAACACCATTTGTATAACTTGCGTAATAAAAATTTTTATATTATCCCATTAACGCGTAAGGAATATTTTAGACACTTTTTATTTCAAGAGCTCCGCTATTCTCAGAATCACCTACCTACATATATTCAACACAACGCACTTTTGATATTTATTATATTATTATTTTATATATTATTTTTTTGTTTGAATATTACATTTGTATTGATTAATATATTGTTATATGGGGCTTTCAGAAAATTATCTGTCAGACCCAGGCGTTTAATATACTTTTAAAAACAAAGAAGTGTGATTTATATGCCGTCGACCTGATTTGCAAATTGAAATATTACCAGGAGTGCCACTAACAATACCTTGTTATTAGAAAATGGTCTTGAATGATACCTAGGATGGAACTAGACTATTTTTTTAACAACAATGGTAAAATTCGAGATGGATGCTAAAACGTTTTTTTGATAAAGTTCTAAAATACGTCCAACATGATGTATTCTGAAAATATTGGCAAAAACGAATCTTAAGTATTCCTCAACCGAATATTTTATGAGAATGGGATTTTAAAATGATTTCTTTACCGTGAGTATGTGACTGATTTATAAGAAATAAGACAACATCAGTTGGAATACGATTCTAAAATGTTTTTTTGATAAAGTTCAGGAAAATGGCCAAACTTGATGGAAACGCCAGGGTGTCCGGGTTTGGGATGCTAATCCATTATGGAGTGATTCCTTGATTCATTCTGAGAAACAAATCGTATGTGGAGGGGGGATCTATTTTTGACATTCTTTGAGATACAGGGTGTTTAAAAAATTTGGTTCAGAAAAAAAGTACACCCAAATATTAAACTGTAACTTTAAGTAGTAGGTAGTAGTAAGTTTAAGTGGTTATCTTGTATCTGCATCCGTTTGAGAGCTATGGTGATTTAAAATAAAAAAAAAAAATATTTGTTTTTTATAAAATCGAGTTTTTCTCAAAAAAAAAACCGTTATAATTTTTTCTTTTGTTTATTTAATTTTAATTTGTCATGCTCTCCTCTACAATCCCCCAATACATTACTTGTACCCACGTGCCCCCGGTCTCCGATAAATATTTTGAAAGTTACAGTTTAATATTTGGGTGTACTTTTTTTCTGAACCAAATTTTTTAAACACTCTGTATCTCAAAGGAAATCAAAAATGGATCCCCCCTCCACATACGATTTGTTTCTCAGAACAAACCAAGGAATTACCCCATAACGGATCAGCATCCCAAACCCGGACACCCTGTAAATATATATATATATATATATATATATATATATATATATATATATATATATATTATATATATATATATATATATATATATATATATATATATATATATATATATATATATATATATATATATATACATATATATATATATATATATATATATATATATATATATATATATATATATATATATATATATATATATATATATATATATATATCAGTGGCGTAGTATGGCTTTTGGAGGTAGGGAAACACTTGACGTAAGGTAGTTTTCAGCTTGATCCCATTCGCTAAAAAACAATTATTAATTATAACACAACAATTAGGATCATAGACTAGTGGCCCTATTCTGGCTATTCCCTGGGAATTGGGAATTGGGAAAAATCTTTATTTCCAAACTTCAATATTTCCCAATTTTTTATTCCTTAATTCCCAAAACTGTATTCTGTAAATTTTCCAGCCGCCATTATTTAAAAATTTTAACTACGATACTACGTTGTAAATAAAATAATGAAAATACACAAAACAACCAGTTTCTTTTAATTTCCAAAAAAAAAATTTGGGAAAAATAACCGTCAAAACTTACATAAAATGGAATAATTTTTTCCCTACATTAAAAATTCCCAATCGCCAGAATACACTTTTGGAAAAAATAATTCAAAACTGCTAGAATACTGTAAAAATAGTTTAATTCCCAATTCCCAGGGAATAGCCAGAATAGGGCCTTGTTTTCCCTGGGAATTGAGAATTGATTTATTATGACTTTTTAGTCTATTTTGGTATAAGTTTTTCAAGAGCATAATGTAGCAATCAACACGGTATGTTTGGATTCTAATTGGATTCGATATTTTGTACTGGTTTCTTATTTGAAATTAATCAGTTTCCTTCGTTTTTTATTTTTAGAAGAACTTTGTACTTTGAATACATCGAATCTTGAGCTGAATACGTTCGAAGACAAATTCACAAATACCCTCGCAAATTAAAACTGTTGAGTACAGTTTCATTGATTTTTTTTTATTTATTTCTGTAAAATTATACAACTAATAACCATTAAAAAATCAAATAAAAATAAAAATTTAAAGGAAGCCGCAAATTTGGTAAAGTAAAAATTGTGTCCTCCGCAAACAAGTTCCTGCATGCTCAAAAAACAAACAATGTCTGTATATGTGAAAAATATTTTGCGAAAATCGTTTTGCAACTTTGTACTTTCGATAAATTACACACATATTCACACACACACAATATATTTTCAACTCGAAAAAACGAATACAATCAACTTTGCTTTTATCGAACACCTTCCAGTTTAACGAAACTTTTAGTGTAACGAATTTTCATTCGCTAAACTGGAAGTTTTATTATAATAAAAAGCCCTGTGTACTAACCAAATGAGTAAGGAAAGAAGGAATCTGTTTGGGCGGTCACAAGTGAGCAAGTAAAATTGCAAGCGATCCTACGCCAACCTTGGAAATTACCTTCATGCACCTTGTGGAAATCTATCATTGCAAACTTCTGCTAGTGCCTCCGTTTTGTTCATATTTGTGACTATCAGAAAACTAAATCTTATAAAATAGAAAAGTAATAACTACCAGTCAACAAAAAATAAAGGCGTTTCAGAAGGAACGCAGCGTCATTACTGATGTCATTTCAGATATTTTTGATATATCTGTTCGTCAAAAACGCACCTATAAATTGTTAAAAAAAATGTTAATGAAGTGGAACGGGAAATATTTTTTATAAGCCATGATGAAGCCTCGGGAGTTCATATATTCGAAGACATTTAATATGAGTTTAAATACAGATTCATCATTATTTGATACCTCAATAAATATTGAAAGGTCTATACACGTGAAACTGACAAAAAATATTGTTCTTCCATTTAGCGGAGAATACACGGAATGGCAATTATTTTATGACCATTATATATGGGCACTATCCACGAAAATACGTCGCCAAAAGTTTCAATGTCTGAACGGTTTCTCAACTAACCTTCGGAAACTACTAGATAATTCAGACGAAATTATTATATAGCTGCCAGCATTGGTAGGAAACTGAGCAACGGGATTCTTGACTCATATGCTACTAAATAAAGTCATGCAATGTACAAAAGACGTGCGATGAACATTTTCCAACTATTGACGATTTTTTGAAATTCTTAGGCAAAAGATCAGATGCTCTGGAATCCCGTAAGTCAGAAAGTGAAAGGACTGGTCCAAATTCTTATGGAAAACTTTTACGATCGTTTGCAATCATTTCGGAAAATGTGATGTTTGCTATTCTTACGAACATTTTTTGTATTAGTGTAAAAAGTACGCGAATAAATCTATAGTCAATCTATAGCGGAGAAACGATAGTAAGGAATCAAAGCGTGGCTTTAATTGCCGCTTGGATACTCGCTCAGTATACCAATATAAATCAAAAAGAAAGTGTCAAATATGTACAAAGAAGCATCATACATTGTTACACTTAAATTCAACAGGGTGCTTCATGCGAATTTAAATGCACAGTTTTTTAAAATGTGCATTTTTGCATAAAATTAAATTTCTCTTTAATCATTAAATTAATTGAATTTCGACAACTCTGAATTGATAAATCGATAATTATGATTAATTTAAATATAAATTGATATCAAACAACATGTTAAAAATGCACATAAAAACTACATCGCATGTAGTTTATTGAAATGTGTCTTCGCTAAATGCACATTTTCCATTTCGGACGCACCCTAAGAACCGCACCAGGCATCGGACGAGTTAACAAGGAAATCTGAAGAAAAAATTAGGTACAATCAATGCTACTAACGGCCTTGGTTATGGTAAAGGATTGATGTGGAGCTAGGGTTACATATAAGGTGCTGTTGGATACTGGATACCAACTCTTGTTTATCTCGGAAGCCTGTATGAATCGCTTAAAATTCCAAACCTGAATGGACGTATTTCAGTGTCTGGTATCGGAGACCAACACCACACCAAAACGAATAAGTTTATTGACTGGCACTGAATTAGTAGATCCCAAAACAAATAAATCAAACACAATAGACATTTTATTGGGGTCATATGTAATTTTGCAAATTTTAGGCTATGGCAAAATTCCAAATAATAAAGGTTAAATTATCGTATAATAGACCTTATTTGGATGGGTTTGGTTGGACGCCAAGGTGATATTCTAACACCGCTCTTCATTGTCTACAATATCAAAATATTCAGCTGATTTCAATATTGACAAAAAAGTTGAGAGTCTTTTGGGAAATTGAAGGAGATTCCAGAGCCATCCAAATAGACAAATTCCTCAACGGAAGATTCGTTGTGAGGTTGCAGTTTAAGGAACCCAAGCCGACCCTAGGAATATTGCACGCCAGGAAGAGAAAATTTGTCAAAAGCGAAGAATAAGTGCAAAAGATAAAGAAATCGTTCATGCAGGAATATATTGAACTCGGACATGTGGTGAAAATTAGCACAGAGAGGGTGACCTTGTGTATTTTTACCACATCACGGTGTTTTAAAAGAAGATAGCGTCAGCAACATGTCAATATTAGTATTCGATGCACCAGCCAAAACCAGATCGACCGCTTCGCTCAATGATGAATTCCTAATTGGACCAACAATACAATCAAGTATCTTCGAAATAATTTTGCGGTTTCGGCAAAATGCCTTTCTCATGAGTTCAGATATTGTCAAGATGTACAGGCAAATTGTTATTGAATGACGAAGATCAGAAAAACCAATGTACGTACAGAACTTATTCACTTATGGTACCGCTTCTTCCTCATTCTTAGCAACAAGGGTTAGTTATGAAGGAACTAGCCAGACTAAACCAAAATATATACTCGGCTGCGGCAATTTTACTTAATGCTAACATGTATTTTGAAGGACTGATGACTGTGACCAACGATTTGAGGGAAGCAATAACTTTGAAAGATGATATAGCTAAAACTCTGAAAGCTGCGACTGAGTCGCTCAAGTGAGCGATGTTAAAAAACAGAAAAAATTTAATGAATTTTAAAACAGTGAACTATCAAAAGTTTTATTTTTCTTGGAAACAAACGAGCAGGTTAAACTTCTGTATCATACCAATCTCGACCATCGAAAGTTACCTGGCTTCAACAGTGATTTTTAATGAAAACTTTCACATATAAATACTACACATACACGACATCTCAGGGCTACGGATCAATAGTCGGGTTAATTGTTCTTTTACCTACTTTTTAACAGTGTACAGGGCAAATTCAAATATTGTACTAAAAAGTTGAGTAAAATATGAACGAATGAAAAACAGTAAAAATATTTGACGTTTTTTCTTTGCACCTAATATCCTGCGATGTCAACCCCCCAAATCATAATTTGTGCACATCAAACTATTTTTACTTATAGAGAATTGGTACGCCAATTGAGGTAAATGTGTACTAAAATTAAAATTTACTGTGATAAATGATTTACTATTGGTCCGCAGTCTGGGTTCTGAAAAAGTAACTCATATACGTTTTCAGATATTTCGATTTTTCTGATATCTTTATGTTAATGAACGATCGTATGGTTGTAGAACGTAAAGCAATCGATAAAACCAAGAAATAGAAGCTAATGTAAATGAAGATAATTTTATGCAGTGTAATATTTCTTAGTAATTAATTTTGTTTCAATTAGTTTTTTACATTCAAAGCGGGTAAATAGTTTTTTTATTAGAAAACGATTTTGTTTGCTATCCAGCCAATAGGAAAATTTTAAAGATCATGTAATGAAGCATATTAGCATTTTGAGTTAGAATTATAGAGAATCAGTGCTTCCCTCGCTTCCAAAAACGCTACGCCCCTGATAATATATATATATATATATATATATATATATATATATATATATATATATATATATATCCGTATAATACACTTTAACTTCAATTTTCAAATAATTAAAAAATATTATAATAGAAGACACGAGTTTACTGAAAAAAAACCACAAAACATGCCCAATTACTAAAATATGTATATTGTTAAGTTCTTATTTCTAACTAAACCGAAACCTCATAAACTAATTTCTAAACATAAATAACGCAAACAATTTTTTTTGCTGTTTTAATAATAACCAACTCATAGAACTAAACATGTTAAACTTTTTTCTCAGTTTTCCCTTCAACTCAGTACTTTTATGGTGTACAGTCTGTAGAATATTAAAATTTATTTCATTATTTACATAATAAAGTAAGTTTTTGACCAAAACAATATTGTAAAATTTATCTCATTTTATTATCACATTTACAGTAGTTTGTTCGTTCGAATTCCAATTTAAAAGTTTGAAAATTAGAAAAACTGTAACTAATATCACGTAATTTGAATTTACCAACTTATTATTATTTTTTTTTTTTTTTGGTTTTTGTAACAAATAATAACTTTTACAAATAATTTAATATTCTATTTGCTCTCTTACCTCTTTAAATACACAGTATCCATCGACGATTCCAATTGACAAAAATATGAGTGCGGAAGCGGTAACCAAACTTGGTTGTAAATCATACAACTCTTTAGCGTCGGTTAGCTTAAGTAATTTGCATATTTTCAAAACAAAATATATTCCCTCGATTAATACGATTAAGTACAGCCAAACTGAAAATAAAATAAATTGAACAAAAAACTCGTTTATAATGTACTCATAAAATTCACAAAAGCGTAGAAAATTGTATAATTTTTCTAAAAGTATTACAAAAAGAGGGGAATTTTCTCAAAAGTTAAATCCGTTTGTAATTTTTCTTATATTTTGTCATTACGAATAATTTGTTTTAATATGGAATAGAACAGTGATTCTCCAATTATTGACTGCGGTTCCTTGTTTTTACTGCCTATATTGAAACAAGTTCATTGTAGTATACATGAATATTTCTTACTGAGGAATTCCCCTTCATCTTCCTACCAAGTTACCCGAAAACAAAATTAATCAGCTGAGGTTAAACTAAGCAATCGCACAAACAGTTGTTTCATTTTCAATTAAGAAGATCGATCTTCTCGACTGAGAAGATTACTCTCAGAGGACCATTTTGAATAATTCCTAGAGTATAAAATTTAGATGGAGTACACTTTGCAGTAAATCAAACTGTTTATTGAAATCTGAATTTTCCTTTGTATAATTTTGAATAGTAAATTTAGTTCAGTGATCTTTTTCGATCGACAACCTGTTGATACGATCAATTATATATCGCGTCAGGATTTTGGGATATCCAAATCTAAAGATGTCTTTACTAACCTAGAATAAATGTTTAGGACAAACGACGATATTATGAAGCCCTCAACAAAAGTGGGTTTACTCGCTTTAGCCGTATTGCTCAGCCAGAAGCTGTGTTATATACGAGTATCCAATTGCATTGCGACTTTTCAATGTAATCGCTTGTGGAGCGTTAAATTGCCGCGCAATGCAAACGATCTATTATAGACAAGGCAAGAAAATCTTGTTTATTTTCGTTACTATATATAAGCTAATGGGCTCTTAGGTGGGTACCAGGAGGGATGTTAAGCTACAACACGCTTCAAATTTGAAACGGTTTTTTCAGTATGCAGCAGGCGATGGCTTCGCAACGATGGCTGAAAACTAAACTTTCCACCACAAACATTACACTAGTATGGGGTTTCTCCGATGTTAGTACGAACATACATAGATAGCTCTTGACGTAAGTTCAAAATTTATGTTGGTTTCGTGGTTTATGCAGCTCCTTATGTAAATATAGATGATCCTGTGCTACGTTTATTACAAATATCATATTCAAATCGCCTTGTCTCGAGATGAACGATATGATGTTGACGTAAAATGGATAATTGTGAGAATCGCTTACCATATAACATAACGATCTAAATTCTCTTGGTTGTGTAAATTTTATTGCAGTCATTGCATTTATAGCGATTTTCCTCTCTATGGATTACTAAATGGTTTACTGGAAAACTTTTTTTGTGGGACGAGTTTTTGTTTCACTATTTATATGGAAGTTTACGACAGACAGTTGGAGGGACGGACATCTAAAGGCTTCCACGCTTGACGTTTGCTTGTTTTCGGTTTAAGTGATGTATGTGTCTATGTGTTTAGTTTTCTAATGTTGAAATGGCAGAATATTTCCTGAATTGCTTTTCAAATTACAATATTACGACAATTACAGTATGTAGGACAAAACGGGATCCGCTCAAAACGCAATATTTAAAAATGTGACATGAAATGAGATAAAGTATAAAACGCGATATTTCATAACGCGATATTTCAAAACGCGATATGGTACAAAACGCGATATGGTACCAAACGCGATATTTTAAATCTTCCTTAATTGCAAATATAAAATGGTCCTTCACCTTTATGACGAAATTGAACATGTACGCGTTTTGTACCATATCGCGTTTTGTACCGTATCGCGTTTTGAAATATCCCGTTTCGTCAAATCGCGTTTTAAAATATCGAGTTTCAAATGGAACCCGGACAAAATATATTTTACGTAAATCAAAATCATTTTTTAGTACAATACATCAAATTACCAACATTTTTTTCATTTTTTGCTGTTGCATTGAACAATTCTAACACGCAATGCGGCAATCGTTTTGCTGTTGATTGGTATTGTTATGCCAAATAAATTACACATTTGAATTGCACCAATTCTCTTCGGTTAAATATTTAACAGTACTAATTTTTCACGGATCAGGCAGGACTGTGTTGTCGATACAACTACCTATATCTTTGACCGCTAGTTTACAAATGATAAGTTATTTGGGTCTAAGACATGAGGGGTTTCTCGATGGTGCAGTTATGTTTGGCATATGAGAAATTAGTAATTGGGCTATTCTTTCGCAGGTCTGCCCGGTCGGTTTATTAAAATTAAACAGATTTAATAAAAGTAATTTAATTATCCTTTTGCAGAATTATATTCAGTGGGTTGTTGTTTCAAATTGGGCCATTACGTTTCCCATTTAAATTCCCAACAAATTTTCCAAAGAATAAATTCGCAATTGTTAGATGGAATTTTACTTATATTTGAAATGAACGGTACTTGAACAGTTGTTACGGTGCGCATTGAAGGGAGCAGCGCTGCGCTGGGTCGGCCAAGCTTGAGAGAGGCATATTGAGGAATTTTTGATTTTGGATTGACGGTTATATATGGATGGTACTCAAACTAAAATCAATATAATGCAATTGGGAGACTTGAGTGAAGGAACCACACTACTGCAGATCTAAATTGTACAACTATCCTTCCATCGGGGAACAGTGAAACGGAAATGACAGCTAGAACTCGCACATCGGCTATAATTTCTAATAAACCTTAATATAATCCTCCTTCTCAAGTTTATTTTAATTCAATTTAGCTCCAACCTAAAAACTATTTTGTATATATCTGTCTATATATCTATCAGACTATACCTGAAGCAGTAACCAAATGCGGAATTGTAGATACTTAATTTAATTGTTTTACTGAGATATTTCATTTACACTTTGTGTCAAAGTGACTCCGGATACTAGGCGACCTCCGGTTTCAATCAGCCTTACCACGGCAAGAGGCGCTGCCGTGGTAGACCTTTCATCCTCAAACAAATCAACACTGCATGTATTTAATTAAAAACGGAAAAAATAGGGGCGGTGATCCTTCAAACGCAGAAATCTTAGAAGATGTCAAGGACCATTCAGGCCCTGCTTCTGAGATCAAAAAATTATTAAAAAACTCTAGCACGGACGTAGTGGTGAGCTCTCCTATATAAGGCACTCTCTTGCCTGAAATGGATACCCAATCCACGTCGACAACGGCCGAAATAAATAACGATCTTGAGGAATTGGAGCTCGAGGAGACATCAAGTCAGGGGACCCCTGCGACGCTACCTTGCAGCAACGTAAGAAGAAGATCAGGGACATAATTGTCTCAACAAATAAGAGAAATAGGTCGGATGACGATTCTACCCCCAAAGGCATCGCGGCAAAAAAAAAGGAAAGTTTCCAGTCCTTCACCGAAGGCATTGAGGAGAGTTGCCCCGAGAACAGGACTGATACGGCCACAAGTTGTAGTAATGCAGTGAAGGCTATCAGGTTGGAGATTACCGACTCAGGCTTCCCTGAAACAAAACTGGGCTTTTCCCAGATTCTGGTAATATAGGATGCCATAATGGACACAGTGGCGGAGCTGCGTATAAATGGTGTTAGCCCAAATTTCCTGGGATATCGCACCAGAAACGGTTGGCTCACGGTCAACTGTACCGATGAAGACACGGCTTAGGGCCACAGTGCCCTCACTTAAGCCATGGGACGGAGTATCCCTGAAGACAGTCGGGGAGGAAAGGAGTTGCCTCGCCCAAAGATCATATTTGTCTACCAGAATAAGAACCTAAGAGACGCAGATTGGAGGATTATGGCGAGGAAGGAGCGAGAAGGCGACCTCCTTCAAATTACGATGTCCGTTTCATACAAAATGGCGGAAATACTCAAGGGCTCCAACTGTTGAGTCAACTGGATGATTGGCTCTGTATACTCCCGCCCAAAGAAGGAGGGGGCGGTGGATGCAGTCAAGGGGAGAGTGGCAAAGCCGAATCTGCCGGCACGTCAAGGGCAGCTTTGGCTGAGAACGCTGGCCGCGGTGGTGGGGTAACTGGGCCGGGGGAAGGCCAGAAGACCTGGCACCTCCGGAACAGGGAGACCGGCCAAAGCGGGCCGACCCCTAGAGAAAGGATGGCACAACAGCAACAAAGTTAACCAGGCTCTTCGGAGCCTAAAAAATGATAAAATATACATCATGGTGATACGCACCAAACCTAAAATAACAACGAAACTGAGATTCGTGCAGATTAATCTGCGTCGATCGAAGATGGCTACAAACAACCTAAACCGTCTTTTTATGATTAATGATTGGCATATAGCGCTCATACAGAAGCCTTGGCCCAACAATGGGAAGATTAAAGGTTTTGCAACCAATACAAGTAAGCTAGTCTTCGACATGGTTGCAGATAGGCCGCGAGGACATCAATTCTCTATCGCTCAAGGCACAATATCCTCTCTATTAACCAATTTATTTCTAGGGACATCACGGCTGTTTCAATATAAATGTCCTTACCAAAACGAGGCAGGAGGGTGATTATATTTTCCCGGGGATGAAAATGACCCCCCTCCAGAATTGATACAGATCTTCGTGAATTATTGCACGATTCATCACCAAAAATTCATCATTGGTTGCGACGCTAATGCACACCACGTAGTCTGGGGAAGCAGAAACACCAATTTAAGAGGTGAGCAACTTTTTGAATTCTGTGTTAGTAACAACTTAGCAGTAAACAATAAAGGGAGTGATGCGACTTTTGTGAATGCGGTTAGGAGAGAGGTACTGGATCTTACCCTGTCTGACATTGGAACCTCCAGTGCAACTCTCGACTGGCATGTGTCCAAGGAACCATTCCTCTCAGATCATATATACATCTAGTTTGATATCAATATCCCTTCGAGACAAGAGTTGATGTTAAAGATACCAAAACGTACCAACTGGCCAGTCTATAACGATAGACTTTTGGATAACTTAGCTGGTCTACAGACCACGATAAACTCGTGGCAGTACAATAATTAATTCCTACGACTCAAGCTCACCCCTGGTGCGTATTAGAGGTACAAGGGATGTTCCTTGGTGGAACCAAAAATTGGAAAACATGAGACAAATTGTCCGTAAACTTGTTAATAGGGCTAAGAGGTCGAACGATTGGACTACCTATCAGAATTCCCTTACGCAATACAACACAGCTCTTACGGAGAGCAAAAGCTAAGCTGGTAGGACTTCTGTAAGAAAATAGACAAATTCCCTATGGCGTGTAGACTCCAGAAGGCACTCTCCTTGGAGCACAGAAATCGCTATGGCGTGTCGACTCCAGAAGCCTTGGAGCACAGAAATCGCTTGGGATCTTTAAGGAAACCAAGTTGAGAGACAACCACAACCAGGGAGGAGACTCTGGAATGTCTAGTGAGAGGTCACTACCCAGAATGTGTAGTACTGAGGGATCAGGAAGAATCCAACGCAAGTAGCGTACATCCGTATCTGATTCCAAAGGGGGCTCACGAGTTCTCGAGGCAGTTTCTTATGCCGGAAGCTGGGCAGTCAAATCATTTGGCCCTTTCAAATCACCGGGAGGGGACTGCCTATACCCCGCCTTTTTACAACAAAGCCTGAAGACTTTGCTGCCTTATCTTACTATACTCTTCAGAGCTAGTTACAGCTTGGAATATGTTCCAAAATGCCGGAGGGAGGTTCGACTGATTTTTATCCCAAAATCGGGGAAAAGATCCCCAGAGGAGATTAGGTCTTATAGACTTATTAGCCTTTACTGAAAACCATGGAGAAAATGCTGGGCATTTGTATCAGATCCAACACTCTTCCATATCCAGGGAGCTTTCATAATACAAGTTTTGTGGTAATTCAGGAACAATCACTAACAAGGGCTATAGACACCTACATCGTAAGGTGGATTATAAACATACTAAAAAACAAGAGGATTACGGCCTCTTTTGAAGACAAAACCATCACCATAGCGGCCACCAGGGGTTGCCCCCAGGGAGGTGTTCTCTCTCCCTTATTGTGGCTGATCGTGACGGATCAATTACTTACCAGACGACCTAGTCTTGATGGTTAGGGGCAGATTCGCAAATTCAGTAGAGGTAAGAATGCAACAAGTCCTAGAAGTAGTCAATGATTGGTGCACGAAGGTGGGCCATACGGTAAATCCTAAAAAGTTCAACTTCATTCTCTTTACTAACCGGAGAAAAACTGTCCTCCCGCAGATAGCCCGGGGGAGGGCAAGGGGTATCTCTCCAACTGTCGACGGAGGTTAAATATCTGTGTGTCGTACTTGATCAGAAATTGACATGGGATTCCCACTTAAATCATATCACAAACAAGGCGAATAAGGCCTACTTCACCTGCCAAAGAATGATTGGCAAAACTTGAAGACTGAGCCCACAAATGGTTGGTTAGGCTCTTCCGGGCCGTCATAAGACCTATGGTCTCTTTCGCGGCGTTTGTATGGTGGCCAAATACGGAGCTGCCTGGTGCACGGAGAATACTGGACAAGATCCAGAGGTTAATCTGTGTGGGTGCAACTGGAGCAATGAGGACTTGTCCAATAGCTGCCCTTGAGAGAATACTGGGGCTCTCACCACTGCACGTACATATTAAAAAAGTAGCCGGTTCTAGAGATCTGAGCCAAAAAATTATAGCCAAAATTAAAACCATAAGGCCAGGACAAAAGAGTATCCTACATAAATTAAATTTTAAGGAGGAATTGATCCAACTATCAGATTTGATGGTAAGGACAATATAGTTTGCCGGATAAGGCACTGGTAGAGAATATTATATCCTCCCTTCCCCGCCATGCTTCTGTAAGGTATACGGATATGTCAAATCAGACAGAGGTAACAGTGCAGGGATAGTCGGGCCCGATCTAGAACTATGAATACCACTGGGTAGCACCCCTACAGTTTTTCAGGCAGAGACCATATCTATTGAGGTATGTGTGCTTCAATGTCTTAAAAAGAAATATATGAAGACTGAGATCTATTTAATCTCGGACAGCCAGGCAGTTCTGCTAGCCTTAGGAGCTTCAGTGTTCAACTCGAAATTGATATGGAGCTGCTACTGTAATTTATTAGAACTGAGTAAAGCAAACAAAGTCACCCTTTTGTGGTCTCCTGGCCACTTCACTATTAGAGGAAATGAGGCAGCAGACCGATGTGCTAAAATGGAAGCAAGCCGAGATTTCCTGGGTCCCAGTCCTAGTATTGCTTTCCCCAAAACCACTTTCCAGATAGTATAAGGGAGTGGGAGCAGACCTATATGGAATTACTCTGGGGGTGCTCCGTTGGGATGAGACAGGCCAAGAAATTATTCAGTTATAATATTATACGTCTGGCAGAGGCACCGAGGATGAACCGCCACTCCCTTACCTGATTTTTAACAGGACACGGCTCTTTGAACGGCCATCTACATAAAATGGGAAGGTCCCTTACAGACCAGTGCAGATTCTGTGAATACGATAAGGAGATATCGGAACACATACTCTTCACATGCGATGCTATCATCCTAAAAGGATTCAAGTTCCTCAATGCGTATATAATCCAATGGCCTAACGCCGACCCACTGGATATGCATCAAGTAGCGGCGTTTATCAAGGACATAGACCTACATTTCACGTAGGAATCTCTAGGGATGCATTAAAAATCTTTGAATTGTGCCGCCTTGTGCTAACCTTTATCTTTTCATCATGTATAACACTAACAACATAAACTAACTATTGACTAGCCGTCTGTCAACGAAACAAGTAAAAAGCTGTTTTATTTTTATTGTCATGCTGGAATACCTATGATACAATTTTACAACCCTTGCAGGTTATTATATTAAGGCTTATTAAATTTAGGGATTAATTTGCTGTCCTTGCAGGTCTTTGCATTAAAAAGGAGTTTACTAGCAAAATAGAGAGTGTTAATCCAAATAAATGGCATCAGATTATATGGTTCCAGTTACTTGCTATATCATAGCAATACCACTAAGCTTAGAGTGTTTTAATGCCTCAACGGTTTTCTGATGCTCCAACCTACCACACAACAGCATCTACATATTTTCCAGCAGTGTCACAGTAGGAATCAGCCGACAGATTCAGTTACAAAATCAGTATGACCGTTCATCATCCTGAGTATTGACTTTTGCTGTCCTTTCCTCTTTAAACAAACTGCTAGGTCTAAGTTAGGCATCAACTGCTCATATGTTTATTTGTATGTTTCACTACCAAAGCGATTCAATTAGAGATAGTGATGAATCTATCAACAGAATCGCTCATTACCTACCTTCTAAAAAAAGGCCACAAATTTTATTGGCGCTCGTTTCGATCTTCTTGAATTTAAAAAAATATTTTTGTCTGAATAGTTTCAAGGAAGAACAATTCGATATTTTATTTCGCATCACATCGAGTGGCTTACTACTACATCGCGACTCTCCACACTGTGGAGGATTGTAGGAAACAGCTAGTAAAGCCATTTACAGTGGAAGAATTATACACATTAAAAGCACAGACCGAGCAATTGAATTCTCGCCGCCATGCCCAGTGATCCTTCAGACATAATTGTCTTGTCGTCAGGTCATTTTCAAATTGGACCAATATTAACTTCGTTGACGGAACCATCACTGCTTGAATTACACATAAACAAATAATCGAGGTTTCAGTTGATTAGACGACATTTACGGGGTTTCTGGAATCGATAGCAATTGGAATTCGATAATTGGGAACACGAAGGAATTATATTTTTAAAGGAAAAAATATTTTGAACTGATTTTGAATTTTCCGCCGCACAGCAGAAATGAAGGAAGACGCCGACAACTTTGTTAGATAGATAGATAGATCAGAGCGACCCACCATCAAGGTCAACAATGACGTTTTTGAATTATTTTACACACACAAGTTTCCACTTATAATTCAGTGACCTCGAAGAGAAACGCCACCTGAAGTAAATTTCGTAAAGCTTCGCTTAATAGATCTTGCAAATATGCTACTTAGTTTGTCCAATGAATTATAAGCCAACTGAAAAATGATAGATTAGGCTCAGCTGGTTTTGACGAGCATTAACTTTCCGGCATCACCAGCTATGACGGCCATCATTTCGCTCTAAACTAAATTTCAAATTTTAATTTCCTGTGGTCATTATACAAAATTATTTGCAAAACACTGTACGAAACTAAATAATTTTATTCAATTTCCGCAACGCCAAAAAATAGTCTAAATTTAGAGGTAAGCACGAAAATATGTATATATAAAACAAAAATATAATTACCTGGTTTATCTCGTACTTCTATAATCCTTATACATATACAGATTAAAATCACAGTAGTTAATGTTAGCGCTGTTTCGGCCGTTGCGTACGGTTGAATGATATAATTTTCGGCATATTGCTGTGACAAAATCGATTCGGCCACCTCGAATACACCGATTAAAATTAAAAACAATGCAAATGTTGAACGTACGTTATGCAAATACAGCAGTTCGTGACATCTGAAATGATAGACACAAAAAAAAAAATTATTCACCATACGTTAAGTGATTTATGTATGTTGTAACGTGTGAAGTGAAATGTAAACAAGTTGGCACATTTTACATACGTACACATTATTACATACAGAAATCAAATACCTAACAAATTTGTTTACAAATCGAGATGAATAAAAAAGTATTTGAAATTAGATTGATAAGTGGGGCCATATGGTTTTCATTTTAGTATACTAAAAATGTGTATGTAGCTCATTTTCCAAGGGTAAAAAAGATTATTGTTTACATTGCGATCAATCGATCCACCCCTGACCCCTCTTAACTGCTCAAATTTATATGCGTACATTTTCCATCGTGTATCATTATTTCGAGGTATACATTTATAACGCATCTGTATATACAAACAAACAATATCGATATTGAAAAATCCAACAACAAAAAATCAATTAAACGAAAAAATATACAAATTGGAAATAATTTTTCAATTTTCTCTCTTTTCTCTTGATTATAGTATAGGTACCTATATTATACATATGTACAATTATTGCCCGTTTTGTTTATAGTTCTAAAAATAATACAAATATGTGGTACTTGTACTTGTAAAAAATTCAATGGATTTTTCATGTACCAAAAAACATTTATTGTTTACAATCATGACATGACACACGTGAAAAATAATAATTTTCTTTGATTTTCCTTTTCGTTTTGCTTTACTAAATTGTGTAAAATGCAGTGCACGAAATAAGTATAGCTCGTCGATTTACTATCAGTTAAAGTTAAACATAACCAAGAAATGGTTTTCATTTAACGATTTTTACAGGAACTTCATTGTGAATTTTGCAAATTAAAAATCCAGGTACCTTTAGAACATCCCGTTGATGAATAATCGGTTAAACAACTGGAAGAAAATTTTCTTACAAAAATGTTCCGAATTCACATACATAAGGTCAAGGTCACATAAGTTAAAATGCAGTCCCTATGGTAGACTTGACCCGAAAAACAATAATGACAAAATGAGACAGTGAGAAAAGATTGGCCTGACACCGATTGTTGAGCTTTAAAAAATGTGCCAATACGTGTTTGCCTTTTCGGACATAAAGTGGATATAGCTAGAATGAGCATTTTAAGTACTTAATATCGATTTAGCGGTACTGAGTAAACTATTTTAGTTCTCCCCCAATTAATGAGTCGATATTTGTAACGTAAATGTTTTACTTAATAAATCCAACTTCGGCTGCAATCATATGGCCCAAGAATTTTTTCAGGATGTGATTTAATCGCTTATCTTAGGTTAGGAACTGTTAATAGAATCGAATTACTGCCTCAGATAAAATATTTCACTAAAATCTATCTACAACTGTTAGTTTTCACATCTGTGAGTTGATTTGGTGCTGGAAGCAGAGAATTTTTTTTTGAAAGGCTGTGTATGGAAAATTCAAATTGAAATTTTAATTATTGATTTAAGAAATTGACTAAAATATCATTGACAGTAATCTGCAATATTTCTTGAATTTGGACCATTGTTTACTTAAAATATCCGACCTCAGATGATATGGCCAAAGAAATTTTTCATATCTGGATCTAATCAATTTTGTATTAGAAATTTCACAAAATATCGGCTTCATTTCTCAGATATAAAATATGGAGAGGTAATACACTACCTGGATTGATCCGTATCATCATTAGCTGGTTTTAAATTTTGTTCAGACTTCATCCAGGTTTAGTCGTTTTTGGTACTAAAGTAGTCCATATATAGTATGAGATGGTCAATAGCAAGACAATATAGCGATAACCAAAGGAAGGCTTCTTGCAGAACAAACACGAATAATAGTTGATAATTTCTCTCGTCATAATTCCTTTTATCAAATAACTCCAGAAAAACCCAGACAAACGGCCGACGAGGACGAAATCTCAACAATCACCTTGTTCGTGTCGCCTTTTAGGTATTGTCGGCATTTTGTCCATATCGGCCATTTATCGTACCTCCTTCAAGTTGCCTTCAATAAATAATAGTTACCCAATAAACCCGCCTTTACATTGATTTTTACTGATAGCTGTGTATGTCGTTTGAAAAAAGTTCATTCGACCGGTTTGACATTTAATAACTTAACTATTTTTTGTCAAAATTGAAATTGGCCATCAAGATCATGGAATTTAATTATCATCACGTCTTGTGTAACATCCCATATGATACAGCATGGCACAGGACAGTTTACGCAACGAACTGTTATGATACGCCAGAGAATGACCCAGAAGTTTGGCTTATGGCAATTTATTTATAAATTAGTACCGATGCGAAATTGTTTTACTTATGGATGTCTTGCCTTATAATTGCCGTCACCTCCGGGTCCACGCTCATTGAGCGGGTGTTAATAAGTGACCTAGGTATAAGGCGGGTCACGCTAAACTATGGAAAATTGGCCGGATTAAGGTGTAAAGTGAACCGTGCTGACGATTTGCCAGGCTAGGGGCCCATTTAACAAAGCCCTGGCGACCTCCAGTTGAATTTAGCCTTACATGCGTATACGGATCTCTGCGCAGGCGGACCTTTATTTCTCGGATACTCGTGGGAATCATAATGGACAGATCTAACAATAAAAAAACCAAGGGCACCGGCTCTCCTCAAAAGCCGGTATCAGCGAAGGAAGACACCTCGGGTACGAGACGGGTGGAGCCTCTAAATTTGCAAAGGTGGTTGACACTAGGGCACCAGTCCCGGGAGTTAGCGGTACCAACACAGCAAAGGGGAGTGGGACGAGAGACATTCCTTCGGCGAAAAGGCGGTACAGAAATCGCCGCTCGGCATTTCGTATTCTCGAGAAGTGGGCAGAAAACATCAGTAGCTTGGACAAGGAGCACTGTGAGCTGCGGAAGCTCGGAAAGGGACCATGTGTCGAAAAGGCAGCGGTCCCAGGACGAGGTGGAAGTGGTCGATAGCAAGCGAGCCAAGTTGCTGACTGACACGAAGCCGAGCACTAACATAGGGACAAAGCTGTTCAGCGATGTCCTGAGGGAGCATGTGTTGATGCTAGCCGTAATTGACGAAAGTCAAGAAGATGGGAGCATCACAACGGAAAAATGGAGGTTGGTGTATAATGCATTCAACCTCGTCTTTTTAAAGGTCCTGGGAGAAAATCCAGGACCACCCCCATCCTGCAGAGATGCGGGATGGTATCAAGGGCGTGTGAAGATGACTGCATGCTCGGACTATAGATCTGTGGATCTATAATAAAAGGCTATAGCCAAACTAGGGGAGGTGTGGCCAAGCGCAACGCTTGCCTCCTGCACAAAACGAAGGGAGTAATTGACTTCGGATGCGGGTCAATTATTCTCAACGTTTATAAAAAGGATGGATGGTGGCAACCCATACCAGCAGCATGGGAGAAGAAGCTGAGGGTTGGGGGAAGAGTGAATCCGGCGACCTCGGTCTGGCAACGATCCACTTGGAAGATGAAGAGGGGCACATAAGCGAAGGAACTGGTGTAGCGATGGAGTAGGATTGTCGGCAGCCCGGCCAGACGGGGGGGTACTGACAAGTTCTCTACAGAGAGTATGAGAATTAGCAAGACGGGTGAATCCGGCGCATCCCAAAATACCGAGAAATAATATTCCTGTGGTAGTAGGAATATACCATAGAGTCAGGTAAAGGTTAAAAGGTTATGATTAAGATAACTCAAATTAACCTTCACCATTCTAACGCTGCTTTGGCAGCTCTACTCCTCAGGCTAGCTAGTTCGTGTGAGGATGTGATACTAATCCAAGAACCTTAGATTAACAACAACAGGATCTGTGGCCTCAGAACCAAGGGGTACAAAATTATATCCTCTAGTAAGTCTGGGAAGATCAGATCTTGTATTCTTGAAAAAAATAATATTAATATTTTCCTTCTCTCTCAATACAGCAATGGTGACACTACTGCAGTTACCCTGGAAGTAGGCACTTGTAGATTCTGGCTAGTTTCAGCCTACATGGATCGGGAGAAGGAGGTTCTCCGGATAACCTGGAGGAGCTGATCCGTAAAGCGGAACAATCAAAGGTAGGTGTGGTACTGGGAGTTGATGCTAATGCGCATCACACTATCTGGGGAAGCACGGACATTAATGAAAGAGGTGAGTCACTTTTTGATTATTTGATGAGTACTAACCTTTCAGTGTATAATATTGGACAAAAAACCACATTTATTACTAGTAACAGGCAGGAGGTTCTAGACGTGACCCTTGCCTCAAATAATTTTCTTCATATGGTTAAAAATTGGAGGGTGGATAAGGAACACTCTTTTTCTGATCATCGATATTTAACCTATAGCCTCGATATTCACCCTGCTACCCGGGAAGCCTTCAGGAACCCTAGAAGGACCAACTGGAGCAAATATGGGGAATTATTGGAGGATTTGTTGCCGACGAGGGCTCTGGAGCCTCAGGTAACTGGAAGCCTATAGTAAGGCTTGAAGGACAGCGTTTAATAGAGCCAAATATACAAGGAAAGCTAAGGATTGGGACTCCTATAAGGAGAACTTGGAATTTTTAAGAAAAAATTAAGAAAGGCAGAAAGCAGCTCTTGGAGAATATTCTGTGATAAAATGGAAGAGGTATCCGAAACCTCCTGTTTTAAGAAGATTCTTTCCAAAAGTACAGCTAGTCCCAGTTTTTTTGATAAAACCGGACGGATCTTGGACAGCTTCTAGTGGAGAATCTCTGGAGCTTCTCTTCGAAATACACATCCCAGGGAGCTGTTGGTTCGTAGCAATCATCAGGGATCACTGTCAGTGTTCACAGAGGATATCGTAAACAGGAAACGGATCCTATGGGCACTGAGGGGTTTTATACCATTTAAATCGGCTGGTCCGGATCAAATTATACCAGCGGAACTTCAAAACAACTCAGTAAAAATTCTTCCTTACCTGGAAGCTATATTCAAAGGGTGTTTGAAGCTGGGCTATATTCCTAGGTACTGGACGGAGGTCAATGAGGTGTTTATACTGAAAGCGGGGACAAGCTCACATGTCTATCCTAAGGACCTAAGATCAATAACTCTATCATCCTTTTTTTGAAAACCTTGGAAAGGCTGCTGAATGTATACATTAGAGATAAAATAGGTACCAGAAAGTGGGCACCGTCTCAGCCTGCGTACACAAAGGGTAGATCTGTGGACACTGCTCTGCAAGCGTTGGTGTGTACGGTTAAGAAATTGATTATTTCGAAGGAATTCTGTTTGGTGGCCTTCCTAGATATAGAGGGCACCTTTAATAATGTGAAAGCGGAAGCAATCAAGGAGGATTATCATTTTTGGAGGTCGACGTTCCTCTGAGAAGGTTAATCAATTATATGCTGGGGAGAAGGATTGTTAGCTCGAAGTTGGGGGGCTCCACAATCAAGAGGCAAGTAACTAGGGAAACCCCGCAGGGGGAGGGGGAGGGTTCTATCCCCCATTCTTTGGAACATAATGGTAAACGGGTTACTACTTCAATTGGAGAGAAGTTATCGCTTACGCAGATGACGTAGCTTTAGTTGTTACCGGGAAATTCCTGGGCACGATTGTAGACGTAATGCATAATACGCTTACCATCGTTACGAAATGGGCTGGCAAATGTGGACTTGGTATTAACCCGTCCAAGACAGAGCTGGTACTATTCAATAAGAAATTCAAAATCCCGGTAGTTGTTCCTCCTACCTTAACTGGCACGAGACTTGCTTTTACTGATAGAGCTAGATATCTGGGCTATATCTTAGACAGTAAGCTTAGTTGGAGGCCCAATCTGTTGGAGAGAATAAACCAAGCTACTATAGCTTTGTACTGCTGTGGAAACGCCATTGGTTATAGATGAGGTCTGAAGCCGAAACTGGTACACTGGCTCTACACCGCTGTAGTGATACCTGTACGGGGTGGGTGATTGGTGGCCAGCTCTGGACAAGGTAACTTATAAAAGTAGAATTGAGAGGGTGCCAAGAACGGCCTGTATGCTTGTTAGCGGGGCATTGAAGTCGACACCGACAAGTGCCTTAGAGGTTATGTTGCAGCTTCTTCCGGTCGACATTTTTGGCAAACAGATGGCGGCAAATACGTCTGTACGACTTGCAGCCGTCTCTCAATGAAGGTGTCTTAGTACAGGACACTCTACGATCGTTAGATCGTTGTAGGATGATCTTGCAAATATTGACTACATTAAACCTACTCTACGCTTCGAGAAGCGATTTCAGACCTTCTTCCCTTCAAGGGAATCCTGGAGGGACAGACCGTTATTGGAAACCGAAGCTTAGCAATTCTTCACAGATGGCTCCAAGCTAGACGGCAAAGTAAGAGCTGGAGTATTGTGTGACAAATTAAATGTAAACATTTCTATTCGTCTCCCTGATTACTGCAGCGTGTACCAAGCTGAAGTTGTAGCGATTGAGGAGGTCATGACGTGGTTGAAGCATAATGTGGTATCCTCAGATGATATCGCAATCTATGTGCACAGTCAAGCGGCGATCCGGTCGTTAGAATCAGTGTCTTTGGCGTGACGGGTGGCGTTGAGTTGTTACTCATCTCTAAATAAGATGGCTGAGCATTTCAATATCCAGGTAGTCTGGGTCTTAGGTCACTCGGGCGTCATGGGGAACTGCAGGGCGATGAACTTGCTAGGCATGGTACGATACTCCAGCTCCAACAGGAAAGGGTAAGTCTCAGAAAGCATATTACAGCGCTGAGACAAGTACTTGGGAAGCAGGCGCTATCATCAGCGGGAGGTTAGGTGGTCTAACACCCTCACCTGTAGAGTTGCAAGACAAGTTTGGCCAAAACTGGACTTGGGGCGCACTAAGGCATTAATATCCCTACGCAGACGTGAATTAAAAACGGTCGTAGGAATTCTCACGGGACACTGCCTTTTTGGAGAACAGGCAAGAAGGCTGGGTCTGGAGCCAAATGACTTCTGCAGAATCTGCTTGGGCGAGGAGGAGGAAGAGACGTTGGTCCACTTCCTTTGCTCGTGTTCAGCATTGGCACTCAGAAGGCACAAACACTTGGGTAAGTTCAGGTTTGGACTCCCTCTCAGATCTCGAAAACATTAAAGTGCGGGACGTCTTATACTACATAAGTAGCTCGAAATGGTTCCAATATGGGTAAAGGGGATATATTCTGTGGTATCACAATGAACCGTCATCATTACAATAAACCAAATATTTATTGGTCCAATTTCAATTCAAAAATATCAATTTGTATCGATCTCAGATATGCCCTCTGAGTTGTCCGCCTGAAATGAGGTACGGTATTCTTAGCAACACTTATACAATTAAAAACATGGCCCTCTTTAAAAAATTGCTTTAGTGCTAAGAAGTCGGGTATCATAAGCGATTTCTGGAGGACATATCTGAAACCCATGCAAGATATGCGGAAGTTAAAATTTAATCTCTTAGCGTTTACTAACTATAAACTTATATTGTGTCCCAAGTAAGTATCAATAAATATTTAGATATCTATAATGCGGTCAAATCTCAATCAAATTCTGTGCAATTATTGTTCGGGATGAATACCGTTTGGTTAAGAGTTTTGAATATGTTTTTATCTGGATATAATGAAAATGTCCTTAAATTTTAGCCGAGACACACATTTTGGAAAAAGCCTTTTCGGGATAAAAATTAGTGCTTAGTTCTCATACGAAAAATAATTGTAAAGAAAATAATTGAGATTAGATCGCATTTTAGTAAACTAATTATTTATTGATAGTTCCCGTTGAGCAAAATATGTATTTTTAGTGAATAAACAGTAAAAATTAAATTTCTTAGCAATCGAATGCTCCCGCCTCAATTAGAAATTATGGGACTTTAGCTGAAAACTAACCACAACGTAAATATATTACGAAAATTATTATTTACAATGAAACACGGCCATAGTTAATTACTTCGGTCTAAAAAGACCAAAGTATGCAAATCCTGTCAAAAATTACCAAACATTTTGTTGGTCCAAAACGACGTTAACGACAAATTTGGCGACGTTTTGAAAATCCCTTAGTCCGAAAAAGCAAAAAATAAAAAAATGTCTATACTCATGGTATCTCGAGAAGTCTTGGATTTTTTTTTCGCTAATTTGCTTCTAACGGCAAGGCGGATAACTGAAAAACTTTTGAAACCTGTATGTCAAGGGGATCGGGTACGTGCCATACGAATTGACTTAAAACCACCTGGTTATATAGATATTTAGCAATTTTTTATACATGCTGGTTTGAATATTGAGTTGGGCATTGAGTTTGGAGTTGAGTTGAAGGTTAAATTAAGGGTCAATTTGTGGGTTGAGTTGGGGTTGGATTAGGGTATTGTGAGCAGTTAACCAATTTTTTCTATATGATGGTTTGAGGATTAAACTGGGCGTTGAGTTTGCGGTTGAGTTGAGGGTTGAGTTGCGGGTTGAGTTGGATTCGAGTTGGCATTGAATTGAGGTTGGGTTAGGGTTTAGTGAGCAGTTGGGCGATATATATAACAAATCCACACGTTGAAATGTCCAAAAATGTCATGCTGAGTTGATTGTTGAATGGAGGTTGACTTAAAGGTTGAGTTGGGGTTCAATTAGGGTTGAGCTGGGGTTGAATTCCGGTTAAGTTTAGGATTGGGTTGCCTTGAGGTCTAGTTAGGGTTTAATAGAGTTTTAATTGAAGTTGAGTTAGATGGGAGTTAGGGGTTTGATTAGGAATTAATTTGAGATCGAGTTGAGGTTTTAGTGGGAGATTAGATTAAGTTGATTTATGTAGCTTTTGAATCGAGTTGATTTCGGGATTGGGTTGGGATTGGAAATTTGGTTTGCGCTATGTTGTGTTGAAGTTGAGTTAGGGTTGTTAGATTTGGAAGTTGAGTTGGAGGTTAAGCTGGATATTGAGTTAAGAGGTTCAGTGATTTTAGGGGTTGTGTTAATTTTCGGGTTCAAAGTTCGTTTCAGCCCTTAATATTTTTCACCTTTAAGACCCGTAATTTCTTAGTAGGTTGTAAACTGGAAAATTGTTTTAAGTCGGATACCATACGCCATTCCATGAAGACATCTCATGATTCATTGTGCCTAATATTCATCCCTCTAAGCCCAGTGTTTCCTAATACGGGTCGAGTTTTAAACTGCCTAAGAGTTGGGAAGTCGGGAACCATACACTATTTCAGGGGGCATCTCTGAAATCACCGCAATGAATGTCGATATTGCTCGTGATTCACTGTGGTGGCTAATTTTTACCCTTAAGCTCCGTGATTTCTTAATGCTGCTTCAGTTTCAGTTTGCTTAAGGATTAAGAATACGTGTATTATAGGTTAGGCGTTATGGTTAATTTTCAACCTTAAGTCCTGTGATTTGAAAATGGCCATGGTTTAGTTTTAAGTATGACTATATGGTTAAATTCATCCTATAGTTCGGATTTAACACGCCATTCGAAAATGGACGTGATTCATTGTAAGTATTATGATTTCTTAAAGAGTCTCGAGTTTTAAATTATCTATGGGTTAGAAGTCGGATTGAGAGGATCAAATGAAAATCTTCATTAAATTTTAGACGAGGCACGCCTTTTATGATAAGCATTTTCAGAATTTAAGTCTCGTGCTAACTTCTAATACGTTGTTGCGGAAGGTCTTAATCGAAAACCATCAGGAAAAGAATGATTGTGAAAATGATGGATTAAAAGGTTGTTTTGTGTAGTATGTGCACGCGTACGGTACCAGGTTTTAAATATGACTGACTGATAAAGCCAAAAACCGAAAAGATAAACAAAGAATTATAAAATATAAATCAGGAAGTTTTACTTGTTGTTCTTGTTATTGAGTACGCATACTGTGAATACAAGAAGTCTGGTTCCAAATAACTTTCGGAAGTTATCGTTTGTGATAGTTGAGATAAAAGGAATACGTGCGTATAACCATGATAAGTAAACTAAATTGCAGTGACGATGATCGATTCAAAAATAAATTATAAAATCGAATTTATATTTTGAATTGAAAATAATTTATTATGGTGGATGAAAGACGCCACTAAATTAACCGGTAAGCGCTGCTGGTGGATAAACCAGTTTGATCACTTTTGGTTTACCACACCAATAAAAATTCACGATGGTGAAATGAAAATCAAAATATAACCATGTCTTAGTGAACGTCTTAAAGAATGTAACACTTGAATTTCTGGCCCTTTATTCATCATACGTGAGAATTTTTTCCTAAACCTTTCCCAAAAAGCAAAAAAAATACTTAGGAATCATTTAGCAAATAATTCACGAGCCTTTTTTAAAACGTGAAATTTTTACTAAATCTAAAATTGTAAATATGTATTAGTAACGTATGTTGTTTCACAAAAGCCAATCTAATTCAAATTGAAAAGATACCATTCAATTTTGAATGTAAAAGATCACTACAGGTTTGTAATCAAAGGTTAATGTTCAATAATTATATTTCTAAACCATATTCAGTACATGGTCCGGAAATAAGACTAATTACTAAACCTAGACAGTGGTCCATAGTCGACCTATATAGATACTGGAGAAATTTTCTTGGAGCTAAAATGGTTATAAGGGAAATCAAAAATTGAACGGCTAACCTTCAATGTTTGAAATTACTAAACGATTTTGAGTCCCTCCAATGTAAATTTAAATATGGAACGTTAGTCATTCAATTTAAATTTTGGTTGATTATCATCAGATCTAACCATCATAGCTCCAAGAGAATGTCCCCAATATTTGCATAAGTCAAGAATGGACCATGGTCTATATTTTATTAGCAGATTCATTTCCGGACAAACTACCGAAAGTGGTTTAGTAAATTTAAATATTCAACGTTAGCCGCTAAATTTAAACTTTGGGTAATTATCGAACGATCTAACCATCATAGCTCCAAGAGAATGTCCCCAATATTTTCATAAGTCAAGAATGGACCATGGTCTATATTTTATTAGCAGATTCATTTCCGGACAAACTACCGAAGGTGGTTTAGTAAATTTAAATATGGAACGTTAGCCGTTCAATTGAAACTTTGAGTGACTATCGTCAGTTGGAACCCTCATAGCTCCAATAGCATGTCCCCAATATTTGCAAAAGTCTAGAATGGACCATGGTCTATATTTTATTAGCAGTTGCATTTCCGGACAAACTACCGAAGATGGTTTAGTAAATTTAAATTTTGAACGGTAGCCGTTCAATTCAAACTTTAGGTTACTATCGTCCGATCTAACCATCATAGCTCCAAGAGAATGTCCCCAATATTTGCATAAGTCAAGAATGGACCATGGTCTATATTTTATTAGCAGATTCATTTCCGGACAAACTACCGAAGGTGGTTTAGTAAATTTAAATATGGAACGTTAGCCGTTCAATTGAAACTTTGGGTGATTTTCGTCATATCTAACCCTCATAGCTCCAAGAGAATGTCCCCAATATTTGCATAAGTCAAGAATGGACCATGGTCTATATTTTATTAGCAGTTGCATTTCCAGACAAACTACCGAAGATGGTTTAGTAAATTTAAATATTGAGCGTTAGTCGTTCAATTTAAACTCTGAGTGACTATCGTCAGTTGGAACCCTCATAGCTCCAATAGCATGTCCCCAATATTTGCAAAAGTCAAAAATGGACCATGGTCTATATTTTATTAGCAGTTGCATTTCCGGACAAACTACCGAAGATGGTTTAGTAAATTTAAATTTTGAACGGTAGCCGTTCAATTCAAACTTTAGGTTACTATCGTCCGATCTAACCATCATAGCTCCAAGAGAATGTCCCCAATATTTGCATAAGTCAAGAATGGACCATGGTCTATATTTTATTAGCCGATTCATTTCCGGACAAACTACCGAAAGTGGTTTAGTAAATTTAAATATTCAACGTTAGCCGCTAAATTTAAACTTTGGGTAATTATCGAACGATCTAACCATCATAGCTCCAAGAGAATGTCCCCAATATTTTCATAAGTCAAGAATGGACCATGGTCTATATTTTATTAGCAGATTCATTTCCGGACAAACTACCGAAAGTGGTTTAGTAAATTTAAATATGGAACGTTAGCCGTTCAATTGAAACTTTGGGTGATTTTCGTCATATCTAACCCTCATAGCTCCAAGAGAATGTCCCCAATATTTGCATAAGTCAAGAATGGACCATGGTCTATATTTTATTAGCAGTTGCATTTCCAGACAAACTACCGAAGATGGTTTAGTAAATTTAAATATTGAGCGTTAGTCGTTCAATTTAAACTTTGAGTGACTATCGTCAGTTGGAACCCTCATAGCTCCAATAGCATGTCCCCAATATTTGCAAAAGTCAAGAATGGACCATGGTCTATATTTTATTAGCAGTTGCATTTCCGGACAAACTACCGAAGATAATTTAGTAAATTTAAATTTTGAACGGTAGCCGTTCAATTCAAACTTTAGGTTACTATCGTCCGATCTAACCATCATAGCTCCAAGAGAATATCCCCAATATTTTCATAAGACAAGAATGGACCATGGTCTATATTTTATTGGCAGTTTCATTTCCGAACAAACTACCGAAGATTTTTTAGTAAATTTAAATATGGAACGTTAGCTGTTCAATTTAAACTTTGGGTGATTTTCGTCATATCTAACCCTCATAGCTCCAATAGCATGTCCCCAATAATAGCAAAAATCAAGAATGGACCATGGTCTATATTTTATTAGCAGTTGCATTTCCGGACGAACTACCGAAGATTGTTTAGTAAATTTAAATATGGAACGTTAGCCGTTCAATTTAAACTTTGGGTGATTTTCGTCATATCTAACCCTCATAGCTCCAAGAGAATCTCCCCAATATTTGCATAAGTCTAAAATGGACCATGGTCTATATTTTATTAGCAGTTGCATTTCCGGACAAACTACCGAAGATTGTTTAGTAAATTTAAATATGAACGTTAGCCGTTCAATTTAAACTTTGGGTAATTTTTGTTATATTTAACCATCTTAGCTCGAAGAAAATGTCCCGTATATTTGCATAAGGTAAGAATGGACCATGGTCTATATTTTCTTCTTAGTTTCATTTTCGGACAAACTATCGAAAATGGTTTAGTAAATATAAATATTGAACGTTAGCTGTTCAAATTAGGCTTTGAATGATTTTCATCATCATTTCGTCAGAATGTCTCCACTAATTGCAAAGTTACTGTCCATGGTTTACATTTTGTTCATATTTTTGTTTCCAGACATAGTTTTACAGTTAATAGTATGTATAATTTAACAGTGTATTATTATCTCTGATTTATATTCAATTTTTCATTTGTTTGTTTCAATAAATCATTATTGATTACCATTAATTGATTGGTTTACTAATACACTAAAATGTTTTTAAAATTTAGGAATGTTTTAGGAAATAATTCACTATCGTTATTCATTAAATTCACCGTTATGCCGCTCCAGGTAAATTTACTTATTTGGTCACCTTCAGATGTACTTAAAACTTCTGTAAATATCCACCACGGTGAAGTAAAAAGCTTTCAGTCGAATATAACCTTTTTGTAGCCGAATACAACCGTGATGTATATCGTTGTAAAGGTCTTGAAGAATACAGCAATTTTGCGCTAATGTTAGATATATATTTTGTTTCATTATTTTTGGGTATAATATAGACTTGAAAGTGATATATTTTTAAGGTCTAACTATTCTCTGAAATGAAATGAACCATATCGTTGTAAAGGTTTTAAACAGTCCAACAAATTTAATTATCCAAGCCATTTAGCGTTGGCGACAAATTTAATGTTTGCTCACTTCGATCTTAAGGTGCCAATAGAAAGCTCTTAATTTGAGAACCTAAGGTGAATCAAATTAGTGCACATCATGACTAGAAAAAGTCACCACGGAAACTTGAAATTAAATGTTTTACTATACTGTAAACAGGACCTGATTCCTCATGGAGAAATTAGTTGTTCTGTAAAGTTGCTTCCGCTGGTAAGGTAGAGATTTCCAACAAATCCTATTTTTAATTTAAAATATTCCATCGGAGGCAATATTATTTGCTATTACCAATTGCTACTGTAAAAATACAATTTTCTTTTTATTATGCTTGGACCTCTTCCGTTAAGTGTCACAATTCTGTTACATTAATGAACAAAAAATTCAGGCTTTCGAAAATAAGGGTCGATATACTTAGCTACATAAAATTCAGCATTTTTGAGTCAAACACCATTTTTTCATAAAAGCATTTCCATAGCAACAAACGGGATTTACAAACTGACGACTGTGAAAGTTGGAGTAATAATGCGAAAGCCGACAACTGAAGTTTTCGCTATCTCGTAGCCTTCATTTGCTGTCAATGATGGAGACGTTGTTGAAAACGAAATTTAAGACAGTTTATTGACTTTTGAAGAAGCATTAAACACACTTTACGCTTCTTTCGTTTCCTGTGAAGATTCTTTGCAAAACGAGCAACTACATTTTAATATTTTAACATTTTTCTGCACAATTTAATGTTCTGTGCAAAAATCTGTGTAATCATACATTTTGCAAATTTAAGTTTAAAACATAAATATATGAACAATTTATTAAGCTTTGAACTCAAATTAAACTGTATAACTTGGGGTGGGATAAAATTTACAAACCAAAATTCTTGTCAATATCTCCCTGATTTCGCTCAAAATCAATCTATACCGTATATAGTCAGGGCAAACAGTTTCATATTCTGGTTTTCCAAATATTTTAAATTAAAATTTGTTTCCCTGACAGCAATATAAACGAATATACGTGCAAACAAACGTCCAGAATTATATTTAAAAAAAAAAAATAGTTTCCAATTATAATTAAAAAATGTCCACCTATCAATTCAGTTTTACCGTAACGCACAATATACAAATAAAAATTGAAAATTAAATTGCTTTGTGGTTTTTTTAGCTCATGCTATGAATTCGAATAATGCTGGTGCTGATGATGATGATTAAGTCGTTATTTGTTTGTATACAAATAGGTCATACATATTTATGATCATATGCTCATCGTTGTTATTATTTATATAAATTGGAGAGATGTGACCTAGTATAAAACGAAATAACTTTATTACGTACAAATTCGTGTAAATCCATGTGTGCTAATTACTCATGATTACGAACGAGTATATACACAGATGTTGAATAGAGAAAATCAGAGATATTTTTAGATAGGAACTTTTTTGTCAGTATCTCAAAAGTAGAATCAAATTGAAATTATAAAATTAAAACAGAAAAGTTAATTATAGTTTTGTGAAAATTATAAATTTTTTGTATTTTTTGTTGCGTTTTAATAATTTCCGGGAAAAGGTACTCGTAGACGAGTGAAACGATGATTTCATTTTTTTGTAATTTATTATTGTATGAGTGGGCACTATAAACAATTTTTTTTTTCTAATTTTCATTCAGTTTTTGTATTAATTCGAAATAACTTCCTAGAATTGATTGTGTTTATATGTGGGCGTTAAACAGCCAACCTAGTTGTCTGAGACGTATGAATGGGTAACCACTCAAATCGTAATGCAGTTTGGATACACAATATCTAATATTATGGATATAATTTGATAAAAAATTCGATATTTCTTATTTTTATTTAAGAGACAGATACATTGATTCACTCTAAATTATAAAGTAAATATGCAAGATGATGGGCATCGCATAATCAAAAATTTAAAAATTTTCAGAAATTTTATGATGAGATGAATTTTTTTTTATGATTATGATGGAATTTTCTGGTTTAGCCTAATTAATGAGACCTATTGCTAATTAAATTTCAAATGAAATCCTTAACTCGTTTCTGAAAAAAAAGACGCCACTCAAAACTACTAGTAGAAGCTCCAAACTCGAATAGAAAATGAAATTAATAATTTGGATACAATACAATTGAAAATGCAATTCAATACAATTTTCAACGTGAATTTTATGTATAAAATTTGAAAAATTAATTCCTCCCTCCCTCCTCACATATCGCAACAAAAATACCGCAGTAAAAATACAGCAGCCAAAATAATCGCTTGACAGAAATCTCGAAAGCGTTTTCTTCAAAAAAATGTTGCTTACACAAGCATCGCTAGACAAAAATGTCGCAAAACACAAATATCGCAAGCCAAAAATATTGCAGAGGTCATCAAAAATGCATGTTTTGATGACATATGCAATATTTTTGAAGATAATAAATTTAAGACAAAATTAAGTAAATCAGTCATAGCCATAAGAATCTAATATTAAATAAAGTGTTACCGCTGTACATATCGTAAATATGTACAATATTTGCAATTGTCTTAAATATTCAACAAAATCTTCTTTACCACGTAAAAGCGAATGAATTTGTGACGAAATATTTGTATGCAATACTTTTTGCAGTGAGAATTTTTGTTTGCGATGATGGTTGTATGCTAATTTATAAAGTGTAATTTTGTATTTCATTAAATTTTTCTATTTGCGAAATATTTATCCTGCGATATTTTTGATACTTCCACATTTTTGTAGCTTTATTTTTTATTTTTTTTTTTTTCGAAAATGAGGTGGTCTCCCAAAAATTTCTCATTTTTCTAAGTAGTCTGTAATGGAAACTAAAATACGATAAATTCATTGACGATTGTAAAAGTCGGAAAAGCGCCGTTCGCGGAAAAATAAAAAATAAAATAAACATGCATAATGACATTTGTCTCAGTAGTAGTCACTCTGGTATGGTTGATATGCTTTGGACATAATAAAAACAAATTCGAAACGTCAAATGACATGCATGTCCTGTTTCAAATTTATCTGCTACGTGGCGTCCGTAATCCTGCAGTCGTCAATAGCTACTATAGGACAAAAAAAATATTTTCAAAGCAGGTCACATTCCGCTGTCTGTCTATGACACAGATTTAATTTGATTTGTTTATTTCCAGATTTACGATGTTATTTGTCTTGAAACATGGTCGATAATGAAACAGATTTACGAATCTTTTTTTATAAAATGGTAATAAATGCTACGAATGTCCTAAATTCAAGATTTTTCTGTTCGTAGTAAAAAAAATGTCATACGTGCAGCGCGAGTAAGTATTTTTTTCTTTTCTTGGTGAACCTGTAGCCCTCGACTTCAACCATTACTGAACACTTTCCGAAATTTGATAAGCAGGTTATATTAAATCCGATGAAGATTCTGGCATTTTTCCCAAAATACAATTATTCAAAAAAAGATTAGAAACCTTTAAACAAATTTCAAATATATAACTCCGGAATTTTATACAATTTCTAAAATTGAGAAGCGTACCAGACAAGGTGACGGCAGTTATCAAGAAAATAATCTATTTCAAATCTAACAAAAATACTGTTAGTGGCTTAAGGCCAACTCGAATTTAGTGTAATCAGCCCGATTAACTTTATTTGGACAAATTACGGATTTAATTTTGAAGAATTTTTCAGAATGATAACTACGAAAAGTGAGTCAAGCTTTTGGATCGAAAGAAAATATTTTAGAATTTCGATATTTTAAAAAATTTCGAAGATGTGTTGTAAATTTTATGAATGTATAAAGTTTAAAAATTTTATAGATAAAAACGCGGAGGTTCTAACTAACTTATGCGTTTTTATTTATGTGTACGTTATTCATATACCATATATCGTACATATAGCGAATTGTTCAGAACACCGGCAGTCACAAATCACTCAAGTTAAACAACACTTGATCCCAATAAACACATTTAATAAACTAACACAAATCAAATTGTCTTTTGTTTAATTGTTAATTTATTTAAATTAAAATTATATTTTTTTTATCTCAACACGCGGACGATTCAACCACACTGTTCACGTTCAAAACTGTATCTGGCCTTTTTTTATTTTTCCTCGTCATTTACATCACAAGTACATAAAACGTAAATACGTAAGTACATAAGGTAAATACAAATTATTACATTTAAACAGTATACTAGCTATATACAGTAAAATAATCATGTACTATGTACTTGTTACTGAAAGAAGAGAGAATAATCACCAAGCTATATTTTATACGTAAATACAATTAAACGATACTTAAATATATTGGGAGGGACCAAAAGTCTTATATAAACGTATATTTACCCCCCCCCCCCCCCGTTAACATATTTGAAAAAATATTTAACATGATTAAACGACATGAATTTCTTAAAATTAAGTTTCCTTTTCCGCATCATCATGGTTGAATGGTAGACGACATAATTTTACAATTGGTCGTTTCATCTCTCCGTATGCTGTTTTTACCGTTGCGACACGG
Source organism: Tipula vernalis (assembly GCA_958295665.1). NCBI lineage: Eukaryota > Metazoa > Arthropoda > Insecta > Diptera > Tipulidae > Tipula > Tipula vernalis. The sequence goes on along the minus strand of OY282558.1, from coordinate 133,455,753 downwards.
ACCAAGATATCCTTAACAGGGTGGAGTTGAATAATTATCCCTAATAACCATTTGGATGGAGGCATATTGTCTTCTTTAATCAGTGTGAGGTCTCCGATAGCCAGATTTGGTAGTTTCCTTTGCCATTTAGGCCGCTGTTGTAAGTTTTGTAAATACGTGCGACCATTGTTGCCAATAACCTTGCACTCGTTACTGGATATTTTGGCATCTTGACTGTTGTGACATTGGAATATCGATTAACGAAGGTTCAGGTAGTGTAGTTGGCGCTTCTCCAATAAGGAAATGACCTGGTGTCAAAAAGTTTAAATTCTCTGGATCAAATGTCAATGGACCAATTGGTCACGAATTCAGTAATGACTTGATCTGGCATCAGAGGTGACTCTTCTAAAATGATACTTAATCGATTTAATATTGAACTCCCATAACCCGCCGAAATGGGGAGCACTCGCGCGATTGAATTTGAAGGTAATTCTTTGTTGTTCTAGGAACTTAGTAATATGTTCGTTTTCAAATAATTCGCATAGTTCAGCAAATTCACGTTTTGCACGTACAAAGTTTGTTCCATTATCTGATATAATTTCGGTTGGTATCCCCCGTCTGGCTATGAAACATCTCAAGGCAGCGATAAAAGCATCAGATATCATATCGCTGACCAATTCTATATGGATGGCCTTTACGGTGAAGCATACAAAAAGCGATATATAAGCCTTTGTTATTGGCGGGCGCCCTCGTCCATGTTTTGTTTTTAGCAGAACCGGACCAGCAAAATCGACACCAACAGTTGTGAACGGTCTATTCATCGTAATTCGCTGCTTTGGCAAATTTCCCATTAATTGCGCTGAGAGCCGTCCCTTGAAACGAAAACAACGAATAAAATTTTGAATATAATATCTTACCACATTTTGCCCGTCAATAATCCAAAATCGCTGGCGCAACAAACTGATCATTAACGACGGTCCCGGATAAAGGTTTTCCAGATTAAATTCCCTAAGCACAAGCTCAGTCATGCGATGTATCTTAGGTAGGATGATGGGATGTTTGACGTCGTATTTGCACGCTAAATTTTCCAATCTTCCGCCCACGCGTAGATTTCCTTCTTCGTCTTAAAATGGTGCTAATTACGCAAGAGAATTCGCTTTGTCGATTGTTCGGTTTTTTTTCAGACAGAGAATTGTGGGTTCAAACACCTCAAGTTGTACGTTCTCTACAATTAGTAGTTCAGCTTTCCGAAATATGTCGATGTAAGACATTACCCCATCACCATAAACCTTTCTACGAAATCGTAACAGTTGAGCAACAATTTCTATGATTTTTGCCAAGGAAAACCATCGATTAAGCAGGTATGTAATGAGACCATTCTGCCTGTAATGAGACCATCACTGTTGTAACCAGTGCAGTAGGTCAGGGTCGGCGTTCCTCCAGGATTAGTGATGTATCAGTTGGGTTGTAAGATTTTGGCCAGTAGCCAGATTCCTGGCTTAACCACTTCGGACCAGTCCACCATAAATTATGTGTTAAAAGCTTTGGTGGATCAATGCCACGCGAAGCGCGCCATGTTCGATTAGCGATGAACTTTTACCACCTTCTTGGATCGTCTGACAACAATGCCAGTACAATTTTGGAATCGGTAAAGCCAAATATTTGCAGCTTATGCTCCTTACACCCCTCAAGTACATATTTTATAATTTTTATTGCTTAAAGGGCTCCACACAATTCTAGTCGTGGAAGTGTAATCTGTTCAAGTGGAGACACCTTAGTCGTTGCGATTAGCAGTGAAGTTTGAATATCTCCAGTTGCAGTTATCACGCGAAGATATGCAACCGCTGAGTAAACCGTTTCCGACGCATCACAAAACACGTGCAATTGTACTTCACTGACCCTTTGACTTAGATGAACATAACGCGGAATTTGAGTCTCATTCAAAATGACAAGTTTCTCCCTCAATACCAACCATTGATTCAAAATTTGCTGAGGAAGCTGGCCACCCCAATCAATTTTTAAACGCCACATTTGCTGATAAAGTACTTTCATACTAATGGTAGTTGGATAACCAACCGAGCGGATCGAAGATCCTCGAAACTTCGGAGAGCAGCTGTCTTTTAGTTGGTGTAAGCGAAGCAGGAAGTTCGATTGTAAATTGAAACATGTCAATCATTGGATTCCACTGGATACCAAGAGTTATCGTGGTAGAAGTTTTATCGGAGAATTCCATACTAGACACAACCCGATAATAGGTCGTCCATATAAAAATCGCGAGTAATAACCTTTGTAATCTCTGGATCCGTGGATTTATTGTCAATAGCTATTTGGTGAAGCGTTCTTACGGCAAGAAATGGTGCACACATTGTTCCATAAGTTGCGGTTTTGAGACAGTAAGTCTAAATTTCTTCATCACTATTGTGGCGCCAAACAATCCGTTGGAAGTCATCATCCGGGCTCGCGACGCTTATCTGACGATACATTTTTTCCACATCAGATGCAAAGACAGTGGCATATTTACGTAGTCTCAAAATAATAGTTACCAAATCATTTTGAATCGTGGGTCCAGTACGCAGTTCCTCATTCAATGACCATCCGGAGGACGTCTTGCCAGAGCCGTCGAATACCACCCTTAGTTGTGCTGCTGTCGCCCTTAAAAATCGCATGATGTGGTAGATAAAAGGTCTTACAATCAGGTTTTGAAGGTTCGCTGTCGGAAATCAACTCCATATGATGGAGGGATAAATACTCCTTCATTAAATCTTGGTAGGCCACTGCCAGACATGGATCTCTCAGAAACCGTCGTTCCATGGATAACAGTCTCCTCACCGCTGCTGACTTGGAATGGCCTAGTTCAATTATTGGTGTCTTGAATGGCAACCTTACCAGACACCTTCGATTATTTTCTCTGCGAACTGTTGATTGGAATAGTAATTCACAATGATCCACTACCTTGGAGATAAGGTTCGCGGTTTGGCACTTCTTGAATTTCCCAGAATCGTTGGAGTGTTTCGTTATCGTTATTATCTTGGATAACGGTTGAGAAATTTTGCGTTACACTAAAATTCTGTCTTCGAGTAGCGATGATGATCCACCCAAATATGGTTGACTGAACTTGGGTTCCACCATCAGTAACAATTTTGTCTGGATAAATTATATCAAAAAAAACATCTGCTCCCAAAAATAGGTCAATTTCCCTAGCAGCACCAGCATGAGGATCCGCTAGCTTCAGCGACTTAATGACTTCTGGTTTTGAAGCATCAGTTTCTGCTGACGCAAATATAACCACCGTTGGTAGAATATACGCGTTGATAAATAAACGATTTTCATGTGAAAATCGGGATAACACTTCAATGCTTACTACCCCTTTGGTGATGGTAGCTCTTTTATTTGACAAACCACTGACTATCGATGATTAATGTGCACGGGTCAATCCACGGGTCAATGCACCTTGTGCTGTACCAGTTACTCAGATACGAAGGAACATTGAGAACTGGAATCTAACAATGCATTAGCGATGTGGAGATTGCCGGAACGATCACGAACATGCACGAGCTGTAACGTGCTGTCTCAATTGGTTCGTCAACGCGCGATGGCTTGGGTAGACTCTGAATTTGTTTAACTCACTGTGCGTGATTTTGGGCGCCAGTCTACCAGCACGATAAGCCGGCTTAGCTCGATTGCGAGCAATATGACTCGGGCGGGGTGCAAATGAACACCACTAAAAAGCCACCGCGTGTTTTAGGGTCTTTCTAGAATAATCGCGCAACGGTAAAAAAAAAACACACACAAAACTGCGTATCACGAAACCATGCGACAACCGTGATGGGACAAAAAACAATGATACGGACTTGCAACTCACCTGAAACCCTTCTGCTGGTTCAACCCCTCTGCTGCGAACTGATGATCTGCTTTTAGATGTATACTGAATTTGGTGCTCAATCACTTATGGTTTTTTTTAAAATCTTTTTTTTGAGCTTCACCACTTTACACGGCGATAGTTAAAAGTAAAAAAAACACTTTGCACCATCTGCTTTGTCCACATTCATCTAATGGCTCTTTTATTTGTCTTTTATTGGTTTTCTTTTTTTCTTTTGATTCACTTCACAATTTTTCACCACAAACTTCTTTTTATATTTTTATCACCGTCTTTGTATTCACAAAATTCCTTTTTTATGTTTATCACAGTCTTTATTATTATTATTTCCACAACGAGAATTATGGCGGACTCAGTAACAAGCGGACACACAAAAGAAATTTGCAAAACAAACGCACTTCTTACTCGTTATAAAACTTATTTATTTATTTTATTATTTCTCATACAAAATTAATTTACATGTAGCTTGGTTTTTCGTTTTTTTAATTTGTGTTTTAAAACCGACCCGTGAAAAAAAAACAATTTGCTATGGATAATATAATGGCAAATACAAAATTTTTTTTTTTTATACCATTATCCCATAGTTCACGGGCACACACCAAATTTACTTTTTTCGATCTGCTCACTTCTAAGATTCAGACTTAACTGCCCGTCATACGATCTTCCTCGTCTAAATATACGGCATCCCCTTCTCCTCGTCATCACCTCTTCTTCAATTTCCTATTATTTTTCTATATTTTTCGCGCACTTCCATAGTTTTCGCCATTTCCCTCAAATTTTTGAGCGCTAATTTTAAATCATTGTTTGCCGCATGCCTAGCGCCATCTGTTGCTCCGAAACTGCTCATCCGCATTATTATGGTTTAGCAAGTTTTTTTTTTTGTGATTCTGGGTTAGTTTCCCAGATTGAGTTGCCAATCTTCGTCGCCGTGCCATGGTGAATAAAATAATAAAAAAAATATTTAATTATTGGATTACAAATTGTTTGTACTTGTTGTTGTTTTTTTTTTTTTGCATTTATTTTATTGCACCGTTTGTTACACCAATCATCCAGATGAGTTGCGAGGAAGGATGGATATACAAAAAAAAGGAAATGGTGGACATTTAAGTATATTGAATGAGGTCGAATGGAACGGTTCAGCCGAGAAGTTTCATGACCCGCTTACCGTTTAATCCGTCATTGTAAACATACACATGGTGGCTTTGTCCAATCATAAACACCTGAACACCTGAACGCTACAGAGCGCGGTTGGCAATATTACTGTACGCGGGCCCTTAATTGGTGGTTCACGTGTCAATAATGAGTCGAATATATTTATTGCTTTAAGACAATTATGCGATATATTGACACCTTGTATAGTTGACTGTGATGATTGACGATCAGATTCGCTTTGATTTAATTGTAAGCGCTGTCTGGTTGATGGTTGAGACTGCGAGGCTACGGGCTGAGCTTGTAATTTCTGAGATGGTATGTCTGCATGGTGATAAGTTTTTGACGATGCCACTAGCTTATTGGATGGTTGACTTGATGTTGAGTTAAATTCATGTAGCAACGAATTGTGCAACTGGTTACAGTATCGGCAGGTATATGAGTTCGTACATGATGAAGCTGTAAGATCTGATTTGAGGCAATTCTGACAGACCGACAACTTGGATACAACCGTTCGGCGTGCATTTCCGTGTAACAATCTGAATTTTATACACCGATACAAAATGTGCCCGGTTCTCTTACAATAAAGGCATTCTGGCGGATTTGTGGCTACATATAACGAATGAACTGGCGGCTTATGAGGGCGAATGGGCTGTAGGTGTTTAACTCCAGAGATGCCTTCATCCATACCAACACATTTTAAATTCAAAAAATTCAAGAATTGAGTAATTGATGGAAAATCTTCATTCACACTCTTCACCCACTCCTGCCTAGTTCCAGCATCTAGTTTTCGCAGCAGGATTTATATTAACCACGAATCGCGGTATTCAGCTTCTTAGCCCATAGTACGAATTCCAATTAAGAGTTCATCCGACTGATCACTTAAAGATCTTTTATCATTTGGATGACCGCTCACTGCGGGCAGCTGATCCATAAATGTTGTTATATAAGACATTAGAATGTGCTTTCGTTTTCTGTATAGTGTAATTAGCTTGTTCCACGCGTCATCGTAATTTGCTTCCGTTTCCAAAATATTTTTAACTAACGCTGCAGGGCCATCCTCTAGCAATCGTTTCAGCATTTTAAATTTTGTAACGTTGGACAATGACTGGTTATTATGAATTGAAGCATCTTCAAAAGCGGGCCAATTTTTGTAAACACCATCAAATTTCTCGATCGTAACCTTTGGAAGTTGAATGCCATCTTTCACATCACTACGATTTGCTAGGTTAAAGGTTGTTTCACCCAAACTTCCAAGAAAGTTCCGTTGTTGTTGGAAAATTTCATTTAAAAGAGGTTCCAAACCCGTATCAGTGTGTTTTTGTTGTGAGTTTCCTGGGAACTTTTCTTTTTTTAATTTCATCATATCAGCCTTCACCCGATTCAACAGTTAGATTGTCCATGATATTTTGAGATTCAAGCGAATAAAATTCCCACCATAAGGCGTCTAAACGCTGCACGCGCACATCAATAGCTTCTGGCGAGGTTAAGCGATCAGGATTTGTAATCAAGCTTTTCAAATTTCGGAGCGAAGCAAATATTGTATTCCTAGATTTTATAATTATTTCCGCCATATTCACTTAAAACTTATGATAGATACTCGGGTGTCAGTAACCGATATATGTATTAACAATAATCAAAACGCACTTAACACAGTTAGATGATGACTGAACCGAAGGATGTTCTTCGTCTTCCAGAAAATCTTAAAATTAAATCTTTCAGAAATTATGGAAAAGGACGATTTAAATTAAAAATAGTCTCATCATTTCTAACCCATTTCTAAGTTTAAATTATTCCAATTTTTGTGGGCATTACGTCCGTCTAGAAGAGACATAGCCCCTGGCGAACAAATAGGAGATAATGTCCTTGGAGGCAACAATATACTACAATATAATTGTTTGACAGAATTTTTTTTTGAAAAAGAATTTAAGTGAAACATTCGAAAATATTATCAATCAAAAAACCTTTAACTTGAATGCCATTTTATATTTTTTGATTGAACAACCTTCTTAAAAGGCATTGCGGCTTAAACTATTTTAGAGGAGTAATGACTATTTTAATAGGCATTTATTAAAATTTAGTAAATTTTAGTTCTAATTGTTTTAATGGCAACGAAAGCAAGCTCGCCGTACATGACAATGAAATACGCTCACCAATATATTTTAGATTTCACTGAAATGAAACCTTTATCGAGAAAAATTCTATACCGGTTATTTACATATTCGAATGTTGTCTGTCTGTCAATCTGTCAGTACGTCAATCTGTGTCCTCTCTATAGCCCAGATGGTTTTTCATATTTAAGCTTTTTTGATAAATTGTGAGGTCGCAGTGAATTTTACTCCAAATCGGCTAACCGGAAGTGGCCACTCCCTTGGTCCAGAAAATTTATTTTGCAAATATCTTAAAAAGTATAAGGTTTACAAAAAACTATTTAATACAAAATGTTTCCAAAAATTAAAAACAAATAAAAATTAAAAATTACAAAACAAAATTAAGAAAAAAATAAAATTTCTCAAAATTCTCTGTTCGTAAAAGAAAGTCGTGTGTTGGCCACACCTCCATTTTTTATTTATTAAGTTTGAGGCTTACCTCTTCTATTACCATTTGCAACTAATTTAAAGAAAGTATTGCTTTCTTTGGCCATAAACTATTCTTGATAGTTCTGTCCAACAATTGTCTATGATATTAAGGTCCGGCGACTTGGCGGGCCATTCCATAACTTTTAATATATTTTATATTAACAATTTTGTATATTTCTGGATCTATGCGCTGGTGCATTATCCTGTTGAAAAATCAAATTTTTCCGACAAAGTTGTTGATAAAATGGTAAAAACTTATTATTTAATAATTCTTTATATTTTTTACTAGTAAGTGATCCCGTAACAAACTCAAATTTGCACTTGCCGAATGAAGATATAATATCCGATATCATGATACCATCTCCACCTTGTTGTCGTTTTATTTGTGTTAGTTTAGGAGTTATAATATCATGAAAATAATAATTATACCAATCCGGACCATCGAGAAAAAACCGTTTTTCGTCACAAAATAAAACATTATTCCATTCATTTGTCCAGCTCATGACAGTCCAGAAATCATGACACTCAACTTTTTTCCACGACCCATTTCCTAAGATTGAATTAATATTTCTTATTGCAGTTAGTAAAAAAAATGCTAAAATGCTTACTTGAAATTATAATAAAACAACTTTTTAATAATAAAGTAAATTTCAATAATTAAAACAACAAAATAATAATGAACGTATTCTATTTTCGCGCTCTATTCGGAATAATTCTTGGTTTTTTCTGTTTTTTTTTCCATTTTTGCTTTCAAATCTGACATTCTCGGTGCTTCACATAATTGTGTTTTGCTAAAGTACCGTTTCTACAAAGACAAAATATTTTTACAGTAAGCACTATCAAATAAAGTGGAGCAAATGTTCGCCAAAGAGGATATACGTGTTTTTTCTATCCCCTTCAAAAAATTAAATTTTATTTTATTTTTATCTTTATTTTTGTTTTATTTATGTAGTGTTATGTATATATGTACATACTTTATATACAAATGTATATACATTTTAATTTTAATTTTATTTCTAATTAAATTCAATTTTAGTGAAATAATAATAGAAGTGTAGTGAAATAATAATTAAAGTGTGATTTTAGAAAATGCAATCCACCGGGATGCATTTATCAGCCAATGTTTTATATTTATGAATAAAGAAATCAAAATTATTGATTTCTTGCTTAAGTGCATGATTTTAATTTTTGTGTGATTGTACGTGAAATTCAATTTAAATTTTTAATCACTTAATTCTAATAGCTGGATAGTATTAAAATGGATTTTAACTTAAATAGACATACGTCGTAGTTAATTTCATTTTAGATTTTATTTTTTCACCCACTTGTATGTGTTCTTATGTTTTTATTTTATGTACAATCGACACAAATATATGCTTCAAACATGATATATAACAAAACCAACAATATGTTTATACTTTTGTCTTGTAATATACGAACAATATCAAAACAAAGAGTTTTTTTTTTTTTTTTTGTTGGTTTTGGTTTAGTCGTCACAAATATTTTCCTGTATCTTAATACATAGATCAGGTATGTTTGTATGTGCGCTATAAGGGTATTATCTATAATATTATAAAAACGTGATAAATCTGCTGCGACATGAAAGATGCACATGAAAGATGGTAGAAAATATTTACATTTAATGTGTTTTGGTGGTTTAGTATATAAGATTATGTTATTTGAATGCTGGTGTTGTTTTCACTCTTTGTGTTTTTTGTATTCATGAAACAATTATGGTGTTCTTGATAAATCATGAACTATACAAGCACAATGAAATCTTAGAGTATTCGACTCAAATAGGATTCTTATACTTTATATAATCGAATAAGTTTGAGTCGAACTGGAAGCCGCCTTATACAATTCATTTGAAATAGTTTATTTAGGTATGATTAATAATTTTTTTTACAGGGTATTACAAACTGCATCAAATTGATTTTAAATTAATTTAATTAATATTATAAAATTATAAATTAACTAACTATATAAATAAAATGCTAATTTGGAAATGTTGATTTGAGTTGAGTTAAGATTTGGTTTGCAACACATAATAAGGTATTCATTTATGTGTGCAAAATTTAGATTAAACGAATGTGAACAACGTGGAATTATGTAAATTATTTCAGAAAGCTAAATGTTTTGAATTTAATTATTAACTTATTGGAATTCAGTGAAGTTAGGTTGCAGGTTTCACACGCAAACGTCATGATTACTGATATGACACACCGATAAATTTTTAAGAAAATAATGTTTCATTTTCCTTGCATTGATATATTATTTTACTTACTTTGCATGCATGATTTTTCAGGGTAATATGTACGAGAACTGAGTTAAAGTTTTATGGATGTTTTTATATTTATTTATAGATAAAGAAATTAAATTCTTGATTTCTTGATTAAGTGCATGATTTTATTTTTGTGCGGTTGTATATGAAATTTTAATTACTAAATTCTAATAATTGGATCGTACTAAAATTGTTTTAACTTAATTTGATTTATGTCATAGCTAATTTCGTATTCGCATTTATTTTTACGCATTCTTGAATATGTTGTTGTGTTTTATTTTATGTACACATGATACAAATATATTTTAGATGGAATTACTTCAACTATAAAAATAGTTTGAGCTTAACAATAATTTTAATTAGCGAAAATGACTAATGTGAAGGAAACCATTAGAATATGCAGCTGATAAAAATATTACTTAATTAGATATAATTATTAGATCGTCTCCGAGCTACAGAAATACTAGTGAATTCTCGCTCAGCATCCAGAAACTCCAAGCTACAGCTGTTATGTAGCGTAGAAATTGTATTGTCTTGTGATAACTAAGTATTTTATTGTATTTTATTTATGACTAACTAATTTATATAAGTTAAATTCAATTAATTAAATAGTAAAGATATGGTATAATGGTGAATTATTAATTTAATTTAGTTTGCAGAAATACCTGGGAAATACTATTTGAGCTTTATTTGTTAATATCCTATCTACATGTTTTACTTAACTAAACTTAATTTGTATGATTTAATTTAATATAATATGTTCCGAAGATTGTCAGAGAATTCAATCCAGTTTCGAACTGATGAGTTTATGAAATCAATCTTCTCATCAGGCCGCGGCGACTGGATTGATTATATGACAATTTACATTATTATACAGAATGTACTGTGTGTTATGTACTAGCGAATCATACTAATACAGATAAATTCTCTTACAATTTGTTCTTCTTCACGACATTCACACAGCTTTATTTCTGTGTAAGCTAATTTTACTATTTTAATTGTTTTGAATGTTAATTAATTCATGTAATTTCTAATATGCTACCGGTGATTAGACCATTTTAAATGTGTTTTTATTAATACGTAGAAGTATATTAGTATTTACGAATAATCATTTAATGAAACCGACTAATAGACAGAAATATATTTATTTAATTTTTCATTTATATGATTTTAATATGTTCCGAAGATTGTTAGAGAATTCAATCCGGTTTCGAACTGATGAGCAGAAATTAAAATAGTAGGAGGAAATGTAATGGTGCTTAGGTATCTTCAGTGGGGAAAGCATTCACCTGTGTTATAAAATTGGTGTGACAGTTTAATGACCACATCTCTAACATGGGATTTCTTGCTTCATAAGCTTGGCCGTGCATTCAAATCAATCAATCAATCAATCAATCAGTAGGCACTATCAAATAAAGTGATAATTTAAAATGAACGTATTTCATTGTCGGGGAGTGTATATTACGTATAGCTTAAACATAATCAATCCACTAGTTGACTTAGGATAGACGACACGAAAAGTGATATTTTACTAAAAGATTTTGCAGTTGGCGTTGATTATTCAGTTACGTCCTTACAAACAAAGTATGTTAAGTTGATCACCGTTACTGTGAAGTTTTTGAACAAAATTGCAGTTTTATAAAAATTAAGTTTTGGACATACATATACTTATGCACATATACATATGAACATATTTTAACAGTGTATTTAACAAAAATAAAGGCATTCAAATAAAACAAGCCACAAATAATTTCTAACATTAATTTCCATTTTTATTTTCAACAAATCAAAGAACTTAGCCCCATTTTAATATTTTGACATGAGCCGTAGGGCTCTTGAATTATAAAATTTACAAATCGACGAATTTCGCTTGGAACAAGGAAATTGTTCTCTATACGAAATAGGACGAATCTCGGAGATTGGCTCATAAAGTTACTATAAAGGTTGTTAAGGGTATATATTGCGGAATTCAACTCACTCAGTGCCATTTTGATATGAGCCGTAGGTATCTTGCAAAAAAACAATTTACAAATCGACGAATTTCGCTTGGAACAGGGACGTTGTTCTCTATTATACTAAATAGCACGAATCTCAGAGATTGCCCCATATAGTGACGGTTTAGGTTGTAAAGGATATACATTACGGAATTCAAATCACTCAGTGCCATGTTGATATGAGCCATAGGGCTCTTGCAAAAATTTTAGAAAATTACCAAACCGATGAATTTCGCTTGGAACACGGACGTTATTCTCTATTGTACCAAATGGCACGAATCTCAGAGAAAAGCTCATATGGTGATCCATCGATTTGTTAATTTTGTAAATTTTTTTGCAAGAGCCCTTACGGCTCATATCAAAATAAAACTAAGTGATTTCAATTTCCCAATGTATACCCTTTACAACCTTTATAATCACGATATGAGTGAATCTCTAAGATTTGTGCTATTTGGTATAATGGAGAACAATGTCCTTGTAAAAACGAAATTCTACGGCTCATATTAAAATATCAAAGTGGCGCTAAGTTCTTTGATTTGTTGAAAAGAATATTGAAAATGAATGTTACAAATTATTTGAGGCTTGTTTTATTTGAATAACATTTTTGGTAAATATACTGTCAAAAGAAGTACACTCGCATAAATAAAAATATATGTCCAAAAACTTAATTTTTCTATAATCTCAATTTTGCCCAATAATTTCACACTGTATACTCGCATAAATTGTTGTCCAAAAAACTGGCCAAAAACTTCACGCCAGTTAATGGATTCACTTCAACAATCGTTGAATCGGGTAGCATTTGAAATGTATTTTAGAAGAAATGTGAATTAGAAAGTAAAAATAATTTCACTAATGGATTGTCGTGCTAATATGGATGCTCCAGAAATAGCGGCGGATACTAATTTGTGTACTACAGATTAATTAATGCGAGGAAATATATCTGTCAAAAATTCGGGTTTTTTTTTAAAAAATTAAGCTAAAACCCAAATAATCGTTTTATTATAAAAAGAAGCTTACAAAATAATTTATATATTTAAATAAAGACGACACTTAAAAAAAAACAAAATTAACACGCAAATTATTTTAACTGAGTGGCATGATCTGAGACTGGAGATCAACAATCTCAAGATCAGCAATTTCTTAAAAAAAACGTAAAGTAACAGATACCTATACAGTTTATTCTAAAAATTAAGTTTAGTAATCGCTACCTTTCACAACTAAACTTAGATTTGTATTTTTTGGGTGAATACGACCATTTGAATTGAATAAAATAATTACGATAAACAAATTTTTAAAAATCGTTCATAAGGGAAACTTCGCTTAAATGTCATCATCACTCATCAGTTTTTGGTAATTACAAAATATTGACATTTCCTTTAGTTGTGATTCCAAACAAAAAAAAAATTAGACATTTATTGTTTAGGTTAAACTTGTTTTTAATTACTTTTCAACTTTTTGGAAATCGCTTTAAACATTTCATAAAATATATTAAAAGTTAGATAAATAGAATTCGTCTCGTTTTGCAAATAAAATTGAAGGAAATTTTTAAATTAAATTGGACGCATCTTTTCAATTCACAATTTTCGGATGATTCAAGAATTAATGAAATGACGAATGAAATTTAGATCAAAACCTTCAACATGTGCTCATCAAATTATGAAATTATTTTAAACTTAATAGTTTTCATTTCAAAAATTTTTATTTTACCTACTTCAGATTAGGAAACAATTACACAACAGATTATTTATTAACAAAAGCACTTAGGCCACACAGCAACTATATAGTGGTAAAAGAAAAATAAACAAATTTCTTTTTAAACCGAAATTCTCATAAATTAAAATTCTTTCTACGCAAAACAATATTAATCTCAATCGATACGAATTAAAAAACAAATAATAATTTTAATTATTTATAGCGCACCACGACTGCATTTCGGATTTAAGCGCGCGCGTATGCAAAATTATAATAATATCAATAAATAATTTTGACCTAAAATCGAACACAATTTGAACGAAACCATTTCACGCTATTAATATTCATTGTCTTAATAAAAAAAAAGAAAACAAAAATATAAAAGCGATGCTAATTGGTCGTTACAATGGTATGGAATGGAAATGGAAACCCTAGATAAAATTTACTCGTCATCTATATATAAAATCCAGACACAAAACTCATTACAAATTTTTTTTTTTTTTTATGTTCATTTCGTTTCAAACAAATCTATAAATCTTTTCAAGTACAAATTACTCCATCAGAATGAAATTTTATAGTCGTATTTTCGGATAGAACAGCAATAAATTTAATTAAGATTAATTTAACAATAACAAAATTTTTTTAACTTACACATTTTTTATTTTAAACAGCAAATAAATTGAAATTAATCCAAATATAAAAATTCCAGTGATTGATACGATTGCTATGCTTAAATTAAATACACACAATTCATAAATATCACGATTATTTAAATTATCACATAAATTAAACATGTTTCACACAGAGAATGTATATAACATAAGTATATACATAAAACACCTTAAATAATTAATTAAATTAATTTAATACACAAAAATCACTTTAAACATTTTTTATTATTAAGTATTCAAATTGGCACATTGTTTTAAAACTCTATATCACATTTGAAAAATAATAATTAATAATTAATATAAAAAAAAACACTTTAAATTAATATAACAAAATTTGGTTTTTTTTTTGTTCTTTTAATTCAAAGCAGCGCGGATTTTTCGAATCGACTGACTTTATTTTTTTTTGGTTCAAATTTTTGTTCGGCTGAATTTTTTTACTGTTTTCTTTCGATCGAATTTTTTTTTTTTTTTTTTTTTATTTATTTAATTTAAAAATGAAAAAGAATTTAACTCAAATACGAAAATGTTTATACATATGTAGGAAAATCGGAAAATTCATAATATTTTGTAAACAATCGAGTTGAATGTAAGTAGTGTATTGAGAGAGTTCGCGCGTGTTATTATAAGGAGTCGGTTTTTGGGTAAAGTGGACTGGCTTTTTTTTTATTTGAACGTATTCAGAAAGATGTCCAAATCTGTTCAGCAAGAGAAGAATTTCTCAATTATATCCATAAGTAAGCGTGCTTCCGTTTGTCAATAAATAAAATATTGACTTAGATCAGTTTTTCGATCTTCCTCAGTGGTGGAAAGATCTACATAAATAAATTATTTGTTATATTCATAAAGAAGTGTAATTTTATTGTTTTTTTTTAAAGAGTTTTGAGTCATACACACATTCACAAATCTTTTATCACTCCTAATAACAATAAAATTTTAATATTTCTACTACAATAATTAAGATCGTTTTGCAAACCAAACTGTTCAAATGGTTTTTATTGTTGCCACTAATTTTCAATAAAATAAAAATATTAATTTGCGGCTGAAGTGAATAAAAAAACAAGTAAATGCTTTTACTAGTGTACCTCAAGTATTTACTTCTTGAATAAGACATTTCAAGGACATTGTAGTTAGAGATTGTGATTTCACGAAAAATATTAATTCTCGAAAAATCGAGAAATTTGTTTTCCGGCGAATTTCCTTTCTCGAGGATTTTAGAGTTCTCAAATTTTTTTTCGAGTATCTCGGAAATTTTCGAGAATTTGTCTATTTTTTAAATTACTAGAATTTCATCAAAAAAGTATTATTACATTGATTTATTTGAAGTTTCCTAAAGAGCTTCATTTGTAGTGGACCTGTAGTGGAATTGATAAATGAACATGAATTAATTAACATTCAAAAAAAAAAAAAAAAAAAAAAAATTTAAAATTAGCATACACAGAAATAGAGCTGTGTGAGTGTCGTGAAGAAGAAAAAATTGTAAGAGAATTTATCTGTATTAGTATGATTCGCTAATACATAACGCACAGTACATTCTGTATATATAGAATGTAAATTGTGTTACAATCAGTCCAGTCGCCGCGGCCTGATGAGAAGATTGATTTTTTCATAATCATAAGCTCATCAGTTCGAAACTGGATTGAATTCTCTTACAATCTTCGAAACATATTAAAATCATATAAATTAAAAATTAAATAAATAGAATTCTGTCTATTAGTCGGTTTCGTTGAATGATTCTTCGTAAATACTAATATACTTCTAAGTGTTAATAAAAACACATTTAAAATGGTCTAATCACCGGTAGCATATTAGAAATTACATGAATTAATTAACATTCATAAAAAAAAATAAATAAAAAATATAAATTAAAAAAGTAAAAGATATTGCGATAATTTTTATTAATTATAATTTACTTAATTTTGAGCTGATTACAGATGATACAGATGTTTTTGACATAGAACCATATATTTACACAATGTTTAAAAACAAACTGAACAAAACGTAAAACCAATTGAGATACAACCGGGGTAGAAGGGAGAAAGAAATATATAATATGGAATTTTTTAACGGTTTTTTGTGAGTTATTACATTAAATTTCTTAAACCGAGTAAGGACCAGAATGGCATCAGTAACTTCCCTGAATTATTCTTCAATATTTTCACTTACTAATATTTTTGTATATACCACTAAACTTGAACAGTTGAAAATTATACACTGGAACATACTGTTAAAGTTAGCCGAAAGTTGTCAGCCGAAAGTGAAAAGTCGATAAAGTAGATTGTGTTAGTCCAGCCGAAAGCAAAAAAAGGTAATGCAGATTGTGTGTAATCCCAGCCGAAACTAAAAAGTCGATAATGCAGATTATAAATAACATTCAAGCCGAAAATAAAAAATTTAGTAGTTATCAGCCGAAAGTAAATAGGAAAAATAGAAATCTATAAATATAAATTTTTCTAAATAAATTTACGTGTAAAACTTTGCTTCGTAGAAAATATCGGAAAATCAGAAGAATATACTAAATTGGAATAAAATCAGCCTCTAGAGTAAATATCTGAAGCTGAATCGTTTTGATGTGATTTGTCAATAGCTGTCGAATTAATAAATTCTGTTCAAGTTTTCCGTGGGAAATCTCGAAAAATTCGATTTCCAAAAATTATTAGAAAATTTTTATAAAATCAGCCACTAGAGTGTTATGTCTGGAGATGGATTCAATTGATGTGATTTATCAATAGCTATTGCAGGAAAAAAATTCAGTTGAAGATTCCCGTGGGAAATCTTGAAAAATTCGATTTTCCGATTTCGGAAAATTTTCTAATAATTTTTGGAAAATCGAATTTTCCGAGATTTCCCACGGGAAACTTGAACTGAATTTTTTCCTGCGGTAGCTATTGACAAGTCACATCAATTCAATCCATCTCCAGACATAACACTCTAAAGGCTTTTTTTATTGATCCATTTCCTACTTTCGGCTGGAAATTTTTTTGAATTTCCCGATATTTCCCACGGGAAACTTGAACTGAATTTTTTTCAGCAATAGCTATTGAGTTATCACATCAATTGAATCCATCTCCAGACATAACACTCTAGAGGCTGATTTTATACAAATTTTCTAATAATTTTTGGAAAATCGAATTTTTCGAGATTTCCCACGGGAAACTTGAACTGAATTTTTTTCTTGCGACAGCTATTGACAAGTCACATCAATCCAATCCATCTCCAGACATTACACTCTAGAGGCTGATTTTATTCATCCATTTTTTACTTTCGGCTGGAAACTTTTTAAATTTTCCGAGATTTCCCCCGGGAAACTTGGACATTTCTTCCCATGGACACTTCTGTCTCCGCTACTCGTGGGAACAATTATGGATCTTCATAATAACAAAAAAAAACTTTAAGAGTCCGGCTCTCTAAAAAAACAGGAAAATGAGGACAACGAGACTTGGGTCTGTAGGCCTGACTCTAAGTCTACAAATAAACAACGGGACATAAGCTCAAGCGAGGCTGGTCCCTCCACTGGGGTCACCAAATCTGAGTGTAGAAATACAAAGCGGAACCAAAGCACGAACGAAGCTGGTTCCTAAAAACCAACCTATAGTACTAGGAGGAATGCCTGGAGGACCCTGGTTAAGATAAATAACATCTCGCCAGAAGACAGAACGGATAATCCACGCTTGCGTAGGCAAAACCACTCACCGAGAAAAAGTCGGAAGGCCCTTCAGCTGGCTTACGGCTTAAAAGAAATAGATCTCAGGAGGAAAGTCTTAAGATCGCAGAGCGAACAAAACTCCATGCTTCCGCTATGAGGCCTTTTAACAAGTTTCTCAAGGATCAGCTGGTTGTGGCAGTTATTGACAAATACCAAGAGGATGGCAGTATCACGCTCGCCAATTTGGTGAAGGTGGAAGGGGCTTTAGCCACCACCTACCTGAAAGTCCTGTCGGAAAATCTAGGACCTGCTCCGATCTGTCGGGGTGCGGGCTGGCACAGGAATCAGGTGAAACTGACTTCCTGTGCAGATAAGAGGTCCCTGCTGCTTTATAAGAAGGCAGTGGGGGACTTGGCGAGGTATGACCCGGAGCCAGCCTTGCTGGGATTGATAGGGAGGAGATCCCCTGCAAACAAAGAGCTAGGGTGTACATCCCTTCGGAGCCTAGTGATCTGAAAGTGATACTCCAGGTGTTGCAGGTTGGCAACCCGGAGTTGCCAGCACACAACTTGAAAGTTGCTAAGCTCGAGGGGACAAAGGCTAACTATAGTTCAGCTGTTATCATCTTAAACAAGGAGTCACTGACTGCACTGGAAAAAACCAACGGTTTAATCAACTATGGTTTCAGTGCAGTTACACTTAAGGTGTACAAGAAGGACGCGGACAAGCCGGAGGCTCCGAAGTCATCTTCAGAAACTACCGCATTGCTTGATAGCTCATCTGCGTGCGCGGAGGTAGCCAGCCAAGCGGAAACTCTTTCCACAGACACGGAGATGTCAACGTTCATGGAGTCTTTAAAGAGGCTTTCAGAGGACTTCTCATCAGGGGATGACTCTGATGTTACTGTGGTGAAGAAGAGGCTGACACTGACATTTCTTCAAGTCAACCTTCACCACTCTAAGGCAGCATCAGCTGCTCTAATTTTAAATATTGGGAAAGAAGCGACAGATTTCGTCTTGATCCAGGAACATTGGGTCACTCAAGACCGGGTACTTGGCATCAAGATTCCCTATTATAGACTAATGCACGCGACAAAAGAAGGTAAGGTTCGGTCGTGCATTCTCATTAAAAACCATATAAGTTGATTTTTCCTATCAAATTTCAGTAACGGAGTTGTAACAGCGGTCAGCATTGAGGTCGATAAAGGAAACATCTGGCTAGTATCAGCTTACCTGGCTTATGATGAAGTGGATACTCCACCAATCATTCTAGGTGAGCTAATCTTGGTGAGGCTCAGAAGCGCAAGGTTGGAGTCATCCTTGGGAGTGATGCAAATCCTCATTACACAATCTTGGGAAGTACGGACACAAATGAACGAGGTGAGTTACTCCTTGATTACATTTTAAGTACTAACCTTCATATACATATGTAACATAGGCAATAATCTGACCTTTATAACTAGTAATAGACAGGAAGTATTGGATATTAGTCTCAAGCTTTCTGGCGATTAGTTTATTAAACTGGAGAGTGTCAGTCGGCCACTCTTTTTCTGATCATTGTTATCTTCCATTTGAAATAGACTTGACATCTCTAAAAACTCCAATCTACAGAAACAGGAGGAAAACCAACTGGGATACCTTTAGAACTATTCTGGGTAATTCACTACCAGTTCCTGTGCCAAAACCTCCAAAAACTGCGCAAGAGCTCGATGGCTTGGTGGACGAGTTGTCCAGCGCTTTTAATGAAGCGGTACTGGGCTCTAGTCCCCTTAGCAGGCCTAGGGGTAAATCTCGGCCACCCTGGTGGTTCAAGGGGATTCAAAAAACACGTCGTAAATGCAAAAGACTCTTCAAAACAGCACGGAAAACAAAATCTGCTGTAGACTGGGACTCCTATAAGGAAGCCCTCAAAATTAACAAATATCAATTAAGAAGTGCCAAGAACAGCTCTTGGAGCTCAGAGATGTCTAGGCTACGCAAAGTACTAGCAACTAGTGCTTCCATCCCAAGTTATCTTCAACGGCCGGATGGGATATGGACCATTAATAGTGCGGAATCATTCGAACTTCTGATGGAGAGTCATTTTCCTGGTTGTTCCGAATATGTACCTAGCACATCAGTAGGTAAAAGGGCAAGTAGCCTCATAGGCCAAATTATTAGCAGAAAAAACAACAGTTTTAAGCCATATAAGTCGCCTGGTTCGATGGTATTATTCCTGCGGATATTCAACAAACTACGGATCTAACAATTTCCTGGTTAGAGATAATTTTTAAAGACAGCCTAGAACTTTGTTACATTCCTAGTAAATGGACAGAAGTGAAGGTTGTTAGAATACCTAAGACGGGAAAACGCACACACTGCAATCCCAAAGACCTTAGACCGATTAGCTTGTCTTTCTTCCTTTTTAAAACACTAGAAAGACAATTAGAAGCTCATATTAGAGGCCCGATTGTGTCGCAAAAGCTGCCCAAATTTCAACATTGCAAGGGGAGATCTGTAGAGACTGCTCTTCATTCCCTTGTATTTTTCATTGAAAATTCTTTCGAATATAGAGACTGTGCAATGGTAACCTTCATGGAAATTGAGGGGGCCTTTAACAATGTGCTTTCAGGGGCTATAACTCGAGCACTTTCAGATCTGGGAGTGAATGAATCACTCATGGAATGGATAGAACAGATGCTAAGAGTCAGGATCATAAATGCCAGTTTTGGGGAATCCTCCGTCAGGAGATTTGCAAGCAGAGGTACACCACAGGGTGGCGTACTATTCCCTCTACTTTGGAACTTGGTCATAAATGACTTGTTGCTGAGACTGGAGGACGGTGGCTTCAAGGTGGTTGCCTATGCGGATGATGTTGCTATTGGTGTCCGTGGTAAATATCCAGGCAATCTTAGTGAGCTTATGCAAAATTCCCTGGGCACTCTTTCATTATGGGCCAATGGCTGTGGGTTGAATGTGAACCCACAATAAACCGAATTGGTTCAGCAAATATAAACTTCCTCATATCGACCCTCCCACTTTAAATAGGTTCAGCTTGACTTTTACAGTTGAAGCGAAGTTTTTAAGTCTCGTTTTGGATAGCAAATTAATTTGGAAACCTAATATTCTGAAAAGGGTAAAGAAAGCTACGGTAGCGCTATACTCTTGCAAAAATGCCATTGGGAAAGGATGGGGTCTGGAGCCTCTCATCGTACATTGGCTTTATAACGCAGTAGTCAGACCCATACTCTTGTATGTGGTAATAGTCTTGTGGCCTGCTCTAGACAAAACTGTCAACCAAAAGCTGTTGACAAAAGTTCAGAGAACAATCTCTCTGTGGATCAGTGGTGCACTGAGGAGCACACCCACTCAGGCCCTAGAGACTCTGCTATTTTTGACTCCTCTAGATATCTTGGGGAAACAGTTGGCAGCTTGTACTGCCATACGGCTGAAATCCATCTTAATGTGAACATGCAACAATACAGGGCACTCATCTATTTTGTACAACAAACAAATTCCGAAGACCACCGACTATACTGTCCCGTCACTATCTTGTGACACAAAGTTCCGGACTAGGATCCCATCCAGGGAAAACTGGATTATGGGTGCAGTTTTGGAACCAGGAGTTATAAACTTCTTCACTGATGGTTCAAAACGGGACGGGAAAGTCGGGGCTGGAGTGTTCTGCGAGGAACTTCTGTTAAATCTCTCCTTCCGCCTCCCCGGCTACTGTAGCATTTTTCAATCTGAATTAACTGCCATAGACTGGTTGAGGTATAATGTAATATCTGTTTGTGATATTCGCATATATACGGACAGTCAGGCTGCCATTATAGCGCTTCAATCACACCTCCTCATGTCGAAAGTAGTCCAGAACTATCTCTCATCTCTTAACGAGATGGCAGATCAGTTCAACATCCATATTTTATGGGTGCCAGGACATTTCATAAGTACAGGGAATATAAACGCCGATGAACTGACTCGACGTGGTACAATGGACCACTTCTCAGAAAGCAGAACCGATATTTAAATGCCTGTTGCGGTATGCAAACTGCTGCTTCAGGAAGAAGCTAGCAAGCTGACGAATGACAGATGGTCAAGAATCACTTCTTGCGTAATAACTCGGCAGGTCTGACCAAAGTTGGACTTGGCGAGATCCAAATCTCAATTCAGCGAAGTCAGATCAGTGTGGTTCTTGGAGTGATTACGGGGCACTATCTCATAGGGATGCATGCGAGTAGACCTGGTGTCTTCCTACATGACTATTGTCGTAGTTGCGAGGACGAAGAGGAGGAAGATACAGTACTTCATCTTCTTTGCACCTGCCCTCGTCTGGCACGAAACAGACTAAAGTTTCTAGGGGCACCGCCCTTCAAGGACCAGACGAACTTGTGTAGAATGCTTCAAATGAGTTGGAGGAAACAAATTAGTCGTTGTATGGCTACGGACCATTTTTGTGTCTATGCCTGGTCCTAGTGGACTGCCACCCAAACCTAACATAATCTAACCTAGCTTGAGTTGTTTTGAGTTGAGTTCTAGTAAGAACATAGATTTTTTGTACTTGAGGATTGAGTTGGACGTCGAGATTGGTGTTAAGTAGAGGGTTGAGTGAGAGGCTGCGTTAAGATTGAGTTGAGTTCATAAACGCATGCAGTTCTCGAACCGTGTTGACATAGGGATTGAGGTCAGTTTTAATTCTGGCCCTGAGTTGAGGGTTGAGTTGGGGTAGAGTTGGAGTAGAGTTGGGGTAGAGTTGGGGTTGCGTGAGTGATCGAGTCGGGGACTTATTTGGGGAGAGTTTTGAGTTGAGTTGGAAGTTAGCGTTGAGTGTTGAATTTAGAGTTTACGGCTGAATTAGGGGTCGAATTCGAGTTGAGTAAGGGTTTTGTTGAGGTTCATTAAGCCGTTCTGTTGTGGATTTTAGTTGGAAACTAGTTTGTAATGTTCTGTGTCCAGTTCATGGTGTTGATTTGAGGATGAGTTGAGTGTTGATTTGAGGGTGGCGTTGAAGGTTGAGTTTTGGTTGAGTTGGATGTTGAGTTGGGGTTGAGTCATAGGGTTCAGTTGGGATATATATATATAGGGGTTGATTTGAGGATTTAGTTTAGGTTCAGTTGAAGGTTGTGCTCGGGTTGAGTTTAGGGTTGGGTTGAGGGTTGCGTTGAGGTCGTGTTGGGGATAAATAAAAAAAAAATTGGTATCGAGTTAAGGGTTTAGTAGTAGGCTAGATAATGTTGATTTGAGTTGAGTTTATACAAGCAATTAGTTTTCGAATCGTGTTATTTTCGGGATGGAACTGGCCGTTGAGCTTGGGTTGATTGCCAATTTTTTTGCCCGATCCGTTAATGTTAATATTTCAAAATACTAGGTGGAGTGGGTATAGGAATTAGGAGTTCAATTGGTGATTGGGTTGGAGGTTAGATTGAGCTAACTTAGCTTATTAGTTGAAGAATATATGTTACTTTCAGAACCAAAGTTCCTCGTGAGGTTTCACCCCTTTATATTCTAAGTTTTTATTTATGTTTTATAAATAAACACAATTAAACTCTGGCCTAGGATAACATCACAGAAGAAGGTAGGATAACGAAACATAATTGATTGTCGTTTAGTTTTGAAATAGATTTTTATAAACGAAATTTTCAATAAACGAATTTTGTCAGAAATATTTGGAAACATTTAAGCAATCGAAATGTGCTTTGGCACAACAGTTAAAGGTCCCGAAACCTATCTTTAGAGGTGCTAAAAGTTGTAATTGAACCAAACTTACAGATTTTGGATTTTTTTAGCCCCGGAATTTGTTGATTTAATGTAAGGTGATTGTCATTAAAGCCGAAGAAATAGATCCAATCAAAAAGAACAAATTTTAAGATTTGACGTTGAAAGTTTAAAGTTTATTAGAGCACACTTAGAGTACAGACTCCATATCAAAAACTGTGTAATTTTTTAACCTACTAAAGTGATACTATACATCAAAGTGGTATTGCTGAGGATTCGGGGAGAAAATGCGCTGAGGCTGCAATAAAAAAAGTATTTGAGAAAGCTGAAGAGGGTAAGATAAGTCAATATGTTCACTAACTCGGAAAACACAGACAGGTAAAGCTTTCCCTGACCACTTTAAATCCGCAAGATCGTAAATATCGTTCTCGCCATTTTGCAGTCGACCAACACATTGCAGTTCTTTTGGGAATCATTACCATTTATGTCCTGCAGCAAGAGGGGATTAAGAGCTCCATTTATACCCTGCTATTCAACAATCATACATACTTGAATGAATACTATGACTTGAAGTATCTCCTGACAGGACACAAAATAAATTCGTTTGATTTGTAGTTAAAGATGCATGGTGCTTTCACCAGAATAAGATGTTCAAGAACTCAGTAGAGTCGTTCACATTACAACTTTAAGGGCCGTCGAAAGAGGACCCACCGTAGTTACCTCTAACAAGTAATTGGAGAATAACCCACTATGATTCAAGCTGTTCCCTCCCCATCAAAAAGAAATAAATGGAATTGTGAAACTCCACGAGTCATTCGGATACTGACCGAACGACATGACTGATAATAATGAATTCAAACGAGAAGTCAAGCTGTGGAAGTTGACGTGATCTTATTAAATAATGGCTCAGATTTCCTGAAAATACCAAAATCAGACTGAAAAGCGAAATACTCGGTAGGCCGATAGGCTCACAAAACCAACATTGCTCAGTGAAAAATTATATAGTGCATACGATTTGGTTCCAATGATTGGCACCTTAAAAATGATTGGCAAGTTACGGAAACCATGCACATAACCAAATATTGAAGTGATTTTTCTTGGTATAACATCAAGCTTACCATTATAAGCATTTAGGAAATGCGATTTGAAGGATTACTGTGATTTATGCTTGAGTTTGATCCAGAATTTTTTATAATTAAAGAAAAAATTCAATCATCATTTTATCTAAATCAAATTGAAACCCGAAGATGATCTTGATCATTTAGCTGTATTTACAGATCAATAACACATCATTCTCCAAAGGCGTTAGTACCATTTGCACTTGCTGTTGTAAATGTTTTAAATATAAATTCAGATCCTTATCCCATGTAATTAAGCCAACAAAATTATTATGCGGTCTGTAAGCCACCAACAGCTTGAGAATATTTGGTTGACTCTGTTCTAACATTGCTATTGGAATTGACTATCGAGATAACCAAATATTTATATGTAATAATTACGAATCTCAGGAAAGACAACTGCGAAGAAAAAAAAACGAAGAAATTTACTTAATCAAATATCTCAATTACTCGACAATGTGATGATGACATCAAATCAATTACTGTTACAGCTTTACTATAAAATTTTCTGCTGAAAATCACATATTAATTGGGTGAGCAATATAAAAATTGGCAAATGGTTGACATTTTCTTTTTACGCCCAAATAATACAAATTCAATCAACACTTAGCTAAAATGCTATTTTTTATTATAAATTGTGAGTTGTGACGAATGATTGATGTATTCATTATTCCCACCTGTTTTTTTTTGTTTCAGCTGCATAACCAACAGCTCTCTCAATTTATCTATATAATACATATGCACATATACCTGACTCGATTAATTAATTATACATCACAAAACCTATCATCATCAATATAAAATTCCAATTGAATTCTTTTTTCTTTTTTCCAAATTTTCCAAATTAAAAATTTTAATTATACATGTATCATGTACATATACGTACTTACATACGGGTACTTAATTTTACAGTAAAAATGTTCGATTCGGCCAATTAAAATAAACCTCAAAGTGGAAAATGAGAAAACCTTAAACCACATTTGTTATACGTAAATAAACACAAAATTAAATAAATTAAAATGAAAATTGATTTAATTAGTGAAAATATTTATATAATATTGATATTTAAATTAAATGTTAAACAAAAAATTGTGGAAAATTCAAATCAATATTAGAAAATAAAATCATGACCAATCCAAATCCAATTAAATTTTTTGTTATAGAGCAGAACATTTTGCTGATGCTATGAACAAGTATTGTAAAATGCAAAATCATTCATATGCCTAATGGAAATTATGAATGAAAAATTTTGCTTTATAAAAAGGATTAAAAATGGTTAATTTAGGTTGTTGCATTGAAAAAATCAAAGCAGAATTTTTGCGAGGTTTCATTTAATTTAAAAAATAAATAAAAAATAATGATGTAATGCACAAACCAGTTTGAAATGACATTCTTGTATACAGAATATATTTAATGACAGAAAGTCTTTGAAAAAATATCAAAATGCAGATAAAATAAAAAATTTTTAGAATAAACAAATATTTATGGTCGTAAAAAAATGTTTACTGCACTGTCGACGCCGTACTAGTTAAAATACTATATATTCGAGTTTATCAACTTTTCGATTTCTTAACTACATAAATGGCTAGATCCAAGTTTTTTTTGTAAACATAAACTTCACGCTTCTGAAGCTACCACAAGATTTTTTCTAATTTTTTTTGGTTTTGTTTACAAAACTTCATTGATTTTCCAAATTTTTTAATATTTTGTGGTTTTCTAATGAGTCATGATTTATAACTGTGCGCATGCTAAAGAATTAAATTAACAGTTGCCCAAAAGAATTTAAAATCCTAATTAGAAGAGCATTGATATCAGCGTTGTTCCCCTACGCGTAATATATAAAATTTTAAAATTTATGTAGACAAAGCGTAATTTTTGATTTTGGTGTCGATTACGGGGTAAACTTTATGGTCAACTTTATGGCGGGATCCCGGTTTTTTATCAATCCCGAAATCACAGGATTTGTAACGATTCCCCTAAGTATGAGCTGAATTTTTTCCTCTTTATAATATTTCAGTAATTAATTTTGACGTACCGCATATAGGTATAAATAATTTTTTTCAGCCTTACCTACACTTCACTTCATTACACATATAAGAATTGATTGCCGCTTACGGAATATGTACTATTTAAACCCTAAATATCATCTACAGTGTTTGTTTATAATTTATTTATCTCAGTGGTGTACCTGATGAATTTATGATATCAGAATACATTTCTAAATACATTAACCGCCATGCATTTTGGTTTTCATCACTTGGATGAGCTGTTTCCATAAAGTGAAGCGTTCTTGCGGTTAGATAAGTGTATTGGTAAACTTGACAAACTGTCTGTGACTTAGGATACCATAATGTTGACAATTCGATCGTTATCTAGTCTTTTGAAAAATAGTGTCATAAAAGTGTGAGAATATCGGTGATTATTGGCGGAGTAACGTAAACAAACTATTCGTTACTTGATTAAAGCCAAAAACAATAATTAAAATAACAAAGAACAAAAGTTATGCCGAAATATAATAATTAATTGCGATGAATGGTAATAAAAATAATAATAAAAGAAAAACACAAAATCAAACAAAAAAGGTGCGAATACAATACCACTAAAGAAGCGAATCCTACACACAGAGAAAAAAGTCACTTTAAAATGAAAAGATATGCTTATAAATGCACTCTAATAGAAATCTATTTGAAATGGTTTTGTCTGAATAGAAATCTTATTAAATTCTACAAGAAATTCTATTAGGAATAAATAGAAAAATCTTTTAAAAATATTTATGTGAATTTCCAATCATTTTCTTTTTGATTTGCAATTTTATAAGTAAAACGTTGAAAAATAATGTGATATCACATTATATTGTTTCAATTTTCTCAAATAAAAGACAAAAAGTATATTTATCCTTTTCACAATAACAGTAAATTCTTCTCTTTGCTCATATACAAACGTCATTAGTACTTTGGAAAGCAAACGCGCGTGCTACTAATTTGTTTGGTGATCTTATTAAAAACGAAAATAATTTATTAGTGTATATTATCATTAATTGTGATAAGTGGTAGTTTTTATTATTATTATAAACATGAGTGAACAAGAGGAAAGTGAAAATAGTGACACTATTAATATAATTACTGTGCCATCTCTTACATTTGATGTAGATGAAGTGAACAAATGTGACGAATTATTCCAATCCTGGGGGTTGGCAGACGCTACGAGGGTTTTATTAAAATTACATGGATATGTGACCCTGAATCATCTAAAATCTATAGAATTAGAAGATATAAATGAAGTTTTCCTAAAATTAGGATTTGAATATTGGGGTGAAAAAAGTGTATTTAAAGAGAATCTGAAAAAGTGGAGAATCGAAATTGTAAGTATTTTACAGTTTTAACATTAATGTGGTTAGTGCAATTAATTTTTTTTATTCTCTATATAGGGAAAACCATTAGTGTGTGATAGAGATACTATCACGTGTACTACTAGTTCCAGAATACTAGAATGGTTAGAAAAAATTTCTAACGAAATTTCCAATTCATCGAACACATCAGAGATTGTTCAACCTGAAGAGAAAATTGAGACAGTTGATTTAAACCGAATTCTCCAAACAACTATTCGTGGACAAATGGTTTTAGATTTTTATAAGAGAAATAATTATTTAAATTTAAAATCACAGAAACATTTGACATACTGTATCACCAATCACGTCGCTGCCAAAACCAATAAAATGTCGTACAGTGAAATGGATAGATGGGCACATATAATAAGCAAATGTTTTCCAAATGAAAAACCGGTAAGTGTTCTTAGATATATTTAAACTGTGCAATTTATAACAATAAATTTTTTAGGAAACATACTACATGGTTAGACAACCAGGTAAAAAAAATCCAACCGGGAAACTACATTCCAGCTGGATTAATTTACATGCAAGAGGTAAAAATGTTTCTGACCACGGCTTAGAAGAGGGTCGAATTATGTCTCCTGCATCAATAAATAATGGTATACCCTTTTGTTAATTTACTTATCTATTAATTACATACCTAACATAAATTTATTTTATAAAGAAGCTGAATTGAGCGATCTTAAAATTTGGCTTCAAAATAATTGTTCACCTTGGGAACAAGTTTGTTCTTACTGGGAACGCACATCAAGCATACGATTAAGTCAATTTCAAAGCTTCAATGAAAATCGTTTAAATGAACTGCTCAAAGCATGGCCTCGATTTGGAGATCCTAACGGATATCAGTTGGTTAGTAATTTATTACATATGACATTGAAAGAAAATATTCTGATTCTATAATTAAATTTACATTTCTATTCTATTGCAAATTGATAGATTGACCTGGATTTTGAGAAATTGTATCCGGATAAAGTTAACCTGTTGCTATCAAACTATGAGGAATTCGTCCAAAAAGCGTTAAGGTATTTTGAAGAAAACATAAACGACAAGCATTCTACAGCAATTTTTAATGTACTTAAAACATCCGAACTCGATAAAAGTAAATATAGTTTTAGTATATAGCAAAATGATCATATAAGGGATAAATTTATAGTATATATTATATTTTCAGATTCAAAAGATTGTCTTGTTGCATATTTGTTGCCGTCGATACTGCAGCCTAAAAAATTAGGTAGGAAAAATAAACCTACGATTGGAGATGCTCAATCAGATTTCATATTGCACGTACGGAACCAGAATGATGTAAAGCCGGAAATAAGCAAATTGCAAGGAGAATTTGCTAAACAAAATCAATTAATGCAACCAAGAATTATTGTGGTAGGTTCTGAGCTTACGAAATTAGAACATTTTTATATTTACGTTGACAAACTCACTTACCAGTTTTGTTCGTTTCAAAAATGTTTAGATATAATTATAAAATTGATATACGTATATCAACTTAAATATTCGCCAATTAGCAAATTAGTGTGGTTATTTTTTGAAAAATATTTTTTTGAATTTAATTCAGAAAACAATTCAGAAGTTGTAAATCTTGTAAACCAATTCAAATATCAACAAATAAGTTAAATTTTCCAAAATGACACAACTAATTTGCTTCTTGTGCGAATATATAACAAACAATTTAAATACATTACTTAACCATTTAAAAATATTTCACGGTGTACCGGCAATTTACAAATTCAAATGCAAGCAAGATAATTGTCGACAAATATTTCATAACATTTATTCATACAAAAAACATATAAAACAGCATATGCTGAAAGTTCAGCCATTAACTATTAATCAGAATTCTACCACTATAATTCCAATTACTGTACAAAATGATTTAAGTCAAGAAAACTCGGATACGATAGTAAATAATAATTTTCTTAGTTTAACCTCAAATTATATCAATAGATCAATTAATAGAGATACTATAATTTCAAATTTAAATAATTCAGCTCTAGCATTCACACTAAAACTTCATGAACATAACGAATTTTCAAGAAAGGACGTTGTTGACATACAAAATTTAATAACTGCATATATTTGCAAACCATTATCTGAAATATTTTCAAGTTCTATACACTTGAATACAGACAGTAGTAATTCTGGATTTATAGATATTTTAAACTGGGTTCAAAATCCTTTCGTTAAAATAAACACGGAATATCGATTAATTAAACATCTTGAAACACTTGACTTATATAAACCACCAAATAAAATTGTTCTTTGCAACGAACTATCTGAAGTAATTATCAACAGTGAACCAATTTTGGCCGAAAATTCTTTAGAAGGATGCCTTATGAATATTATCTTTCAGATCAGGAAATTTTTTGAAAATAAAAATATATTTCAATATACTATGATTAATATGCAACATCTCCAAGAGCAGACCGATCTGAAACATTTTATCAATGGCAAATTATGGTCGAGATATAATATAAATCCAGATAAAATAGTAATTCCGATGTTTATAGCTTTAGATGATTTTGAAATTAACGATCCGCTGGGATCCAAATCCGGCAAACAGTCAGTCTGTGCAATTTATTATAATTTTCCAACAATCCCTAATTATTTATTGAGTCGGTTAAATAATATATTTCTAGCAGGTTTTTTTAAATCCAAAGATGTTAATGAGCTTGGTTTTAGTGCCATTATGAGATCATTAGTTGAAGTACTTTCAGTATTAGAGACCAGTGGCGTAGAAATAAATACAGAAGCAGGAAAACAAATAATATATATAAAATTAGGACAAATTTTAGGTGACAATTTGGGTCTGAATGCTGTATTGGGTTACACTAAATCATTCAATAGCAACAAATTCTGTAGACTTTGCACAAGAACTAAACGAGAAACAGAAACTGACTGCATACAGTTTAATGACAATCTTCGTAATAGAACAAACTACGCACGTGATATTGAATTAAATGATGTGAAATTGACAGGGATAAAAGAATATTGCATATTTAATCAACTACAACATTTTCATGTCACAGATAACGTAGCATGTGATATCATGCATGATCTATATGAGGGCGTCTTTAGATATGATATGTGCAAAATTTTGTACTACTTCGTTTATAACAAAAAAATAATAAGCCTTGATGTCCTAAACTACCGAAAGCAAATGTTTGCTTACGGAGAATCCGAAATAAGCAATATTTGCCCTGCAATTGAGAAACACCATATTAAAAATTGTAGTTTTAAAATGACAGCTAAACAAATGAAAACATTTATTCACTTTATATTACTAATTTTGGGTGATTTAATTGAAGAGGGGGATC
Source organism: Tipula vernalis (assembly GCA_958295665.1). NCBI lineage: Eukaryota > Metazoa > Arthropoda > Insecta > Diptera > Tipulidae > Tipula > Tipula vernalis. Next base: position 133,424,363 of record OY282558.1, on the reverse strand, counting down.
CCGTGTACGATTTTTTATTAACTGCAGTCAAACTAAATGATTTGATTCTATTATCTTCATTTAATAATGAGAAACTACAATTACTATTTGATATAATTGCAAGACATAACCAACTATATATTGACTTATTTAATGAAAAATTAAAGCCCAAATTTCATTTGATGGTCCACTATCCATATATAATTCGTCAAATAGGCCCCCTTAGAAAATTGTGGTGTTTTAGATATGAAGCGCAACACCGAGTTCACAAAATGTACGCACGTAACACTACTTCTAGACTAAATGTTCCAGTAATGCTTACGAACAAAGTTGCTTTGAGTTTTAGCAGTTTAGCATTTTCACAATCGTTTTTCCAAGACGAAATTAAAATTGTATCCGAGCTAGAAACTATTGACCTAAATAATTTAGATTACTTTACTAATATTTATTTTGCAAATGAATTTTGTAAGTTGCCTACAACTTCTACTAAAAAAGTTGAGTTTCATGGTGTGTTATACAAATGTGGATATATATTAACTTATTCACAAAATGAAACAATTCCGAAAATTTATGAAATTTTACACATTTTGCCTCATGAAAATAATTGTTATGTATTATGTCAACAATGGGAAAATAAGGGCTTCTTAGAACATTTTCAATCATATGCTGTTGGGCAACGACTCAATAAATTCATTTTGTGCAATTTGCAAGAATTTGATGGGCCGCCAATTCATTTTAATATTTTAAAAAATGGAATTAAACTAATAAGATTAAAAAAATATTATATTTAAGAATTTCAATAAATATTTTTTGTTATTACAACGAAAACCATTAATTTTTGATAAGCTCATGAAATATTATTATAGTTTACTATTTTATAATTACTAAGTTTTACTATCTATGTATATTTTTTATTTGTATCAATGATGAAATAAATTTTGAATTCAATTAATATTAACAACAATTTATTATTTTTCTTACTGTCGCCGCAAGTACCAAAAAACCGATATTATTAGGTTATTAAATTTATAAGATTATCTTATTAATTAAACCAATCTATGACGTAAGTATTTCTAAAAGAGTTTCTTATAGAATTGAAATGGATTTCTATCAACAATTCTATAAGTTTCCATTTTAAATTACAAAGAAGTTCTTTTCAAAACAATAAGAAAATCTCTGTAATAATATGTGACTATTTAAAAAGAAAAATCTTTTCATTATAATAAGAGTGTCTTATAGGCAAAAAACTATAGAGAAATCCTATTGATTGTCTTTGTGAAATATGTGACCATTTCTCTGTGTGTAGGCGCAGCATTTAGGGGTTACACACTCCGTGTATTTGGGCGGTCAACGCGGAGGCAGTGCATGGACAAGCGATTACAGCAAACAGAAGAAAACTGTAGGGTATTGCATGTTGCCAAATTTTATTTAACAATTTATTTTTCCTAATTTTTTTTTTTTACCTAATTCACTTTTTTTGCTAATTGTTTTTCAAAGTTTTGTTCAATTTTTTTTTTCCTATTTGGGGTTCGTTCTATTTTGCTTACTTTTTATGAAAACATGAAGATTATTACTTTTGGTGTGTGATGATGGGGTAGGGTAGTGGATACGTGCGTAAGATCGTTGTTGTTTTCCTCTTCATTTTTTTTTTTTCATAACGGAGCTATACTGGAAACAGTTAACCTTAGCACACTAAATTTTTTTATTCGTAACATGGCTGACACAACATGTGGGTTAAATGGAACCTCCCAGTTACAGTTTATCTTTTCCAATTTTAGTGATTGATAATTTTCATACAAGCTCTACAATCGATTTACCATGATTTGGTTGCCTTGTGGCGCTATATGAAGATTGCTCATACATAAATCTTTCCATTTGTTTTACTTTCGAAATTAATATTTCAAATTTAATTATTATTTTTTTGTTACTAAACAGCTGTTAAATGATTAATGATTGATGAAGAATTTATTGCTGGATCGATTAATGGTTCAACATATTTTACTTTCCTCATTAATAATTTAACTTCCTAATATTTCTAAACACTATTATCCAACAGACACTAGTATTGGCTAATGCGTTGGAGCAGGTGGAGAATGGCACAGTCATTGACAAAAAGAAAGTTCTTGTTCGAATCTTACACTGGCGAGATAGAGCCCATCGATTGATTGGCACTTTCCCAAATTTGGCAGCAGCCACTGTTGCACTTAACCCTCTCATAAGGCTTGTCAGGTACAGCAGTAGAGATATACGAAAGCTTGAAAGTACATCTGATGCATCGCCAAAAATACGACCGAAACCATCTACCTCTAGAACTGGTTAAAATTGTGAGTCGAAACCAGAACCAAAGCGTCTGAAACGGAATTAGAAACCATATGGGACGGCGGTTTTCTCAAAAATTCGAGGAGATATGCCGAAGGTTCATGGACAAAATGGCTGCAATTTCCCAGGTTCAACGATAAAAGAGTTTCCGAAAACATAAAAAAAGATCGCCGAGTCATCATAACGATTCAAACGAGAGCGACGGTGATTCGGAAGGAAGTTCTAACAATAATTTGGGGAAACGCATGGATCCCACCAGATGGAAAATTTCATTCTCCGGACGTGAAAATAAACGAGGTGATGAGAACGTGCAAGATTTCGTTCGTCATGAGACTTGAAGAGCATACTTTTCAGGATGACGACCCAAGCCATGAACTGGTCACGTTGATGAGAAACTTTGTAACGAATAAAGCTGACAAGTAGTATTTTAACTTTATCCGAACAAATAGGCACGCATCTTGGGGGCAAATGAAGGAGTCTCTGCTAGATCGATTCAGCAGCAAAGAAGGGGAATGTGAAACCCGCAGATACATTCGTAGTTGAATTCAATATCCGAGCCAATGTCCAATGAAGATATTTTAGAAATCTTGTTGGATAATATGAATCCAGCCTTGAAAAATGCCACTCAACCCATGGTGATCAAAAACACAGCATCTTTAAGGAAAATCTGTGATAATTTTGGAAGTTGTGGAACACTTCAGGATATGATCCTCGCCGGCTGATTGAGACACAAACCAGATGCCCACGGCTATCGCGTAACTCTCAGAGCAACTAGGTCCATCAACCAGCGCAACGTTTGAAAACCTTGAAGACAACGGGAATCTGATGAAGGGGAAAACTATATATTTCCACAGGACGTCAATGCAATGACTAGGCAACAGTTCGTTGTGTGCTGAAATTGTAAAGATCTCGGGCACAAATTTACAACCTGTAAAATGGACAAACCCACAATTTTTGTGAGTGATGTGGATTGGCCGGGATGAAAATCAGCGACTGTTTGCGGTATGCAAAGAAACGACTTCAGGGAAAGATGGCACCGAACGCGACACCAACTGGAGGATCTCATTTGGAAAAATTTGCGAGCCCCAGATCAACGACTAACCCAAATTCGATGAATCTCTAGAGGACACCAAAACAGCAAACTTATCACCAGTTACAACCACTCAAGTATCATCCAGTAATCGAATCAGACGCATTCAACAATATTGGCGAACACATAAAGCGTATATATTTGTTCGATTTTGACAATAACGGAATTTCTTGATAGCGACCCACGCCCATACGCAAAAATCACTATCTGCGGACGAGTGAAATTTGGTTTATTAGATAGCGGCGCGGTGAAGAACTTTTAAAATCTGTGGGAATCCCACTGAAGACATTATATACATATGTATATTCAAACAACAGATGGTTCCGCTAACGTTGTGAAGGGACATGTTTATCAACTATATGCGTAAAACGGATATGATAAAATTGTGTGTGGTTCCGACACTACAGCCCGAAATTTATCTGGGAGTGGGCTTCTGGAAAAATTCAATATTGCACCAGATATAATCAGTGAGTTGACGGTCGACCCGACCGCTGCCAAAGAGAATGAGAAACGAGACCAACATAAATTGAGCGCTAAACACCAAGAGGATTTAGAAGGCATTATAGATAGCTTTCCTTCTTTTAGTAAGAATGGGTTGAGTAGAACGAATCTGACAGAGCACCATGTAGATGTAGGCAACTGTGTCCCTTTAAAACAAGGGCATTATCCAGTATCACCTATTAAACAAGATTTTATTTTTCAGGAAATAGGTCGGATGATTTCCCTTGGAGTTATAGAGGAGAGCACAAGTTCATGGAGTTCACTGTAGAATCATGTACAATGAATTTCGGCATAAACTCACCTTCATCATTAATATCATTTATACAACACAAATACCATTGTATATAATAACCGTTCATTCTTAACTTTCTTATTTTATTGTTTACTCTATTAACTAATTATTTCCTCTTATTCGATAATATTAAACTCAGTTGAAGTTGAACCGGCATTATATTTAAATCTAATAAATAAAGTTAAGTTGTATCATTACACATTTCGCATTTTATTTAAATTAAAACAAACTTAACATTCACCTGTTGTTCTGGTAGCCAAATCAAATGGCAAATCTCGTCTGTGTCTAGATTCCCGAAAGATAATGATGATATGAAAATGTAATGAAAAAGGATGCATATCCACTTCCGTTCTAAGACGGGTTGCTTGGCAGACTGCAAGAAACGAAATTTATCACAGGCCTCGATCTCAAGGACGCGTTTTGGCAGATACCTCTTTCTGAGAGTGCGAGAGAGATAACAGCATTTACAGTCCCAGGCCGTCGTCTCTATCAGTTCTGCGTCATGCCGTTTGGGTTGTGTAACGCACCCCAAACCATGTGCAGACTGATGGATCGAGTGATACCACACCAGCTTCGGGATCGCGTTTTTGTTTATTTAGACGATCTTTTGATCATCTCAGCTGGTATCGACGAGCACCTGGGATTCCTAAAAACCCTAGCCGATTTATTGTCCAAAGCAGGATTGACAATAAATCTCGAAAAAAGTCATTTGTGCTAAAGGAAACGAGGCATCTGGGATTTCTGATCGGTGAGCGTGGACTGAGAACCGACCCATCCAAAGTGCAATCCATCTTCGATTTTCTAGCTCCAAAGTCCGTAAAACAAACTCACCGATTTTTGGGAAGGGCAGGCTGGTATCGCCGATTTATCTGCAATTACACTGAGGTGACGGCACCAATCACCAATTTGTTAAAAAGGGAGTGAAATTTAAATGGACCGAAGAAGCCGACGCCGCTTTTACATATTTAAAATTATTACTATCTAATGCACCATATTGGAGGAGTGCTTTTCCAAAGAGACGACAAAGGAAATGAAAAGCCTATATATCATTTATGACGCAAAAGCTTAATGCCGTCCAGCGCAACTACACCGTTACCGAACTGGAGTGTCTGGCAGCTGTCGCAAGCGTCAATAAATTGCGACCCTACATTGAAGGCTAAGACCATTCACAGCGATAATGGTGTTCAATTTAGAGGCACACAGCATATAAAGGCGGCATATTATTCACCACAAAGCAACGCTTCAGGAAGGGTCAACCGATCAGTCGTGTCAGCATTGAGAGCTTATGTGAAGGACTAACATTCAACAAATAGGCGGTAAATTCAACTGTAACAAAATAAATTTGTAATTTCTCAACAACAAAATCAATATCATTACGAAGCGCTTTTATTTACTTAGATCGTGCATTCAGAAAGCTTTAATAGATAAATTTCTAGATTAGATATTGCTATTCAATTTACGATAAATAAATTATAAAAGGCTAATAATGAATTTAGCCGCAATTTGAACGATGCTCTTATCATTCGAATAACCGAACGTCGAACAGAGCTAAGCGGGCTCAAGCAATATCTTCATGATGATAGACTTAACATTCAAGCGAATTGTAATTCGGATATTGTTACCGTACCTACAGCAAAGAAATATCGAAAATCAATTATAGATTTACTCGACCGGCTCAATGCATCATCACTAGGCTGTTCACATACTACTTCTACTTCAGACAGTACTTCGAATGACAGCGTATCAAACATAGACTCGCTTCTAATACTAATTATATGATTTGGAAAAATCAATCCCGAAATCCCCGGATTGAAATTTATCACCGGGATTGCATTCCCTAATGTCAACAATGCTGTAGACTATGCGAAAATGATGAAGATATTTATGTAAACATAATTAGCCTATATATAGTATATGGTATGTATATGTAAATAGTACAAAAATTGTATGATGTCATTTCATTAATTTCTACATTCAATTAATCAAGATGAAATGGACATAAACGATGTCCTTGCGAAATTTGTATACGGCTGTAATTTACCGTTAAGCATCGTTGAGTCGATTCATTTTAAACATTTTATTAAAAATATTCGACCAGCGTACACTGAGAAGATAACTTCTATCTACTACGTTGCTTGATAGAGCTTAGAATAAATGCCTTACAAAAGCCAAGTCAGATATTGGCTCGGAGTCAGTATTACTATTCGGATGACGAAATTCTCCCAATACTACTAAGACGGTTGTTACAATGATGCACAACGCGAATGGCGCGGAACCTCAAATCATCAATATCGTCAAAAAATTGTATTCTACAGACTTTTTTAATGTGATCTCAAAAAACGCAAGTGAAATGTTAAAAAAATTTACTCACTAACGGATAAAGTTACTGTTATTTTAAGAGAGTTTAAACAACCAGATTGTGTGAGATATCTTATGGAAATAGACCAGAAACAGAGTCAAGCTACTTTGCGAGACTCGATGGTGCTCGTTAAGGGATCTATGTCGTTGCCCGATTTTAAATTTGAGTCACATGAAAATAATTGCAGCCAATCCAAAATTGAAAAAGGTAAAGCATCTATTTGACGACCATTTTATAGAAAATGTAAATCGTTACGTAAGAATATTTGATCCCGTGTATACGCTTATTAATAAGTGCTAGTCTAGGGATTTTGCTGCTGGGGATGCTTTAAATTTCTGGCTTGATATGAAACTGTATGAAGAGTTTGATCAAATTTTGGAAAGCCGAAAGAAGAACGCCATCTCAATATTTATGCTTTATTGGCTTATAATTTTCTCTACGGCAAGATAATTAAATTAACAGTTTTACATTTAAACTTCTCAATGCAAATGGGTTAGAAGGAATGGAATAATTTTAGAAAGCACAAATCCTATTTTAATACACTATAAGAAAAAAATATTAAAAAACCAGGAGTCTTTTGGTATATGGCTGACACGAAACAGCCAATTTTATCGAAATTAGCTAAAAAGCTATAATGCTGATTCGCACCTCTTCAGCCCAAATCAGAGGCTATTTTCTAGTGGGACATAGGTGTATTCACCAGACCGCAACATATTCAATTTTGAGCGATCTGAAAAATTAGTTTATTTGTACTATTCGCTGCGGATTGCCGACGAACTGAGTTTTGATGACTGCAGTTCCAAAGATACATTTATTTTTTTCATTTGTGCCTGTAGTATTTTGTTAAAAAAACATCACGTTTTTTGAGACGTGCACTAAGATTTTCTTATTTAGACAAAGAATATAAATGAATTATTTCAGATTTTTTTTAAATCATCAAGAGCGTTTTAAGACATTTTTTTTTAAAGCCCGTGTATTCTAACTGACGTATCTCGGCCGCCATGTTCAATTTCCAAAAAAGCCATAATCAAATAAAAGTAGACATGTCAGGCTTTAATTTAAGCTCAATATTATTTTTTAAGTTAAGCTAATTTTTGGATAAGGGGGAGGTTCTACTGTTGACAGATAATGTTCCCTATATATTTCAAAATCTATTTTGAGGTACCGAAATCAAATAGTATTAATTATTATATGCGTATATCGAACGATATTCCCCGATAATAATTCTCACAATTATATCGAGGCTCCTAAAATGTTTTGAAGTATCTGGAACACATTTTGATTGGTAATAAACCGGTCAATAAAACTGTGTTTGACATTTTTCAAAACATTCAAAGGGTTTCAAAATTTCTTATATAGCTTGGTACATAACTACCCGGCTGATTGAGGGTTTGGTAAACTTTGGTAAACTGACGTTTTAAACTGAATACAAGATTTTCTTTCCAAGGCTTTTTCGTTTCTTTTAATATTGCAAATATTTATATCGAAGTAACTCTATAATAACTGAGACACAAAACTGAAATCTTGGTGGTAAATTGGATATTGCTTAACCAATTGTGATAAAATGTGACATGTACGATTTAAATGGATTTTAAAATGATTTTATGATGAAGTTCTGCAATATGTCAACAAGGGAAAAGTTAAGAGACTTATTCATAATCCCCGACCCAATCAAATCGATGCTCTCTTTCATTGAGAATCGAAATTAGTTAACCGCATGATTGAAAACAGTGGAAGATACACTAAGTGTATTTGATCTCTTGGTATCAGACTAACAGCTTCCGCTGGAATCCTGGAAGGATTATCCTTTTATAAGTCACAGATTTGCGCGATTAAACAAAATGAACTATCAATATTCACACCTATTTTAATAAATCCTAGGAAATAGTACAGAATATCCAATCATTATAAATGCTTTAGCCGCCTTTATGTCGAGCATCGAGAAAACCTTACTTCAGTTACGCTCAAATTGCGAAGGCTAAAGGAATAGAGGAAGCATATACTTTCTTGCCCAAGTTTAATTGCAACGAATTGATTTTCAACAATTAAAAAAAAACTAATCTAATCAATCTAATTCCCAATTTGGGTTACAGAAAAACCAACCTAGAAACAATCAGTTCAATCCACCAAACGAATGAAAAATTCATCCCTAAAGACGTAGATAACTCAATGAGGTCGAGAAATACAACTAATAAAAAAGTTATAATTAACTATGAGGTCGCGGATAATGATTACTCAAAAAAGCATCAGATAGTAAAATTTCAAGCAAGTCTGAACCAATGTTGCTAGACGGAACAAACTATCCGGGCGAATAATATTAGGACTGAAATACTAACTGCCCAATGTTTCTATTTTTGTTTATTTTATTTATTGGGAGCCACTTCTTTACTCTTTGACAAATTTAATTGAACAGCAAAAAAGACAATACTATTACCATAATACCAATAACCGTATTACCATATGAGTTTGAAAGAACACCCAATAATAGGGTGTACAAAAATTTTTACAAAAAAAATAATAATGTGACATTTTGACAACCCTAACAGTCTCTTGGTGGTCGGGATTTGTTTTAACGATGCGTTCAACCGACCAGCACAAAGGTGGAGACAAGTCGTCGCACAGAAGCAACATCATTCCTTCAGGTAGATTCTCCTATCGCTTGTTCCAGCGCGATCGAGATTGCAGCGTGGACATATCTATGTGACATGCTTGAAGATCATTCGTGTCTGCAGAAACAGGTGATATTGGACATGGGATTATTACAGCTGCCACCTGCTTAACAATTGTTTACAAGTCATCGACTGCACTCCCTACTTCAAGAATGACATTACGGAAGAGCCGCTTCATAATTTTAATTGAGACCGTCCAAAGCCCTCCTAAGTTAGGAGCTAGCGGGGTACAAATATCCACTCCACGCAAACGCTAGCGCAAGCTTGTTGTATGATATTCGTGTCATTTGCTAGCATCTTCGGTATTCCCTTCAATTGATTGGCGGTCCCCAGGAAATTTTTTGCTTTATTCGAATAAATCTTTAGTTACCAAGGCGATCCTTCGGTAAATTGGGTTAAATGGGAGATCAGCCTTCTTGATTCTTCCTCCGAAAAACATCCTGATCGTTAATAAACCGCGCCAAACTTGTTAATTGAGAGCCGAGTAAAACAGTCATCAGGGAAGGCTGCCCGTTTGATGTTGCCCAGGAATCGATAGCCGACCTCGGTTTATTCCAAATAAATTGGCGAAGGAATCTTGGTGAAAAGTGAGCTAATTCGTGTCGTTGTAAAACTAAGAGTGAAGTTGCTGGAGAAGTTCATTGAGTCGGTAATATCTTGAATAGGCTCCTCATTAGAGCAATTTTCAAGCTGCGTCGCTCCTCCTCATTCTCAATTGGCTAGGGTGGAGGGAGCCAATTTCCCTCAATTTGGTAAAGGAACTCAGGACCGTTGAACCATATACTGCAGGATTAATTTCACCTGGGGTGTGACGCCTACACACAATTTTGGTTATTTCCTGAATTTTTGACAGGCGATGAACATCAAATGTGTTCCAAATATGGGGCTCCTTATTTAACTGACACAGAGAGATTCAAGAATCGGTCCAATAATATTCTGATAAAATCGTCTTTAGTCGACATACCAAATCAGCCAGCAATTTGGCAGCCAACAGCTCCAGTCTGGCGATCGTAATAGTTTTGGTGGGCGCCACCCACGGTGATTTGGCACAAAGCTATCGAATTACCGGCCGTCGGCTCGCGGAACCTGAACGGAGTTCATATGCTTTTTCACTCGCATCCGCAAGAGCATGTAACTCAGGTGCCTTTCAAGTCGCCATACAGAAACCTTGGAATCGTAGTAATCCGAAGTGAGTCCAATTCAGTGGGAAATCGGTTCCATCGGATTATCGGTTCCGGTGTACAGCTACAAAAAATAACTGAAAATTCTGATTAACTTCAGCAACTTGAATTTGGCGATAGATCTTTTAGATGTTGCCGGTTAAAACCTACCGAAAACAACCTGAAGCGCAAAAGTCTCATGAAGAGATCTTCTTGAAATTTTTGCCCAGAATGCAGAATATCATTCAACAAAAATAATGATGTAGTCTTACATGAGCCGTCGAAAACGACCCTCAATTTTGTACTCGATGCAATGATGCAGCAAGAAGTAATAAGGTGATGCGACATTAAAATCGTCGGCGACCTCCAAGTGCTTCAGCGTCTTGTACTTCTGAATAAATTCCGAATAGCTTGCTCTCATTTCCAATATTATAAGATTTGCCCAAACACGACGGATTTTTCGAAAACGGCAATCGGACGGACGTGTGAAGAACATAATAGTTCTTACATTCTTGGTTTCTTGGACTCATTTCCAATCCTACAACAGGATATGTTTCGATCTCCCAAAAAGACTGCACTAGTTTTTCCATGTTCTCTAATTTCTCCAGCGAGGAATATCTATTGGCAGCACTTGCAAGAGCGATTCTGGCAGATCGAGGCCATGAATGATGTTTGTCCGCTAATTGTTCATCCAAATTTGGTTTCCTGTAGTATTAGAAGGTGTTAACCTAGTATCTTTTTCCCAGGCAGCAGCAGATCCCAAAATAATCTGGCTCCAATAAGCAGATCGACCTTCTGCGGCTTGAAATATAATGACTCAGCCAGTTTTACTTCAGCTGGAATTTGAAACTCAGTGATGGATGATTCCTCTGCTGTGTCAAATCGAGGCACAATGATGAGCTGACAGAAACCCCTGGATGAAGTGCTTTCCGATCCGATTCCCCCTATAGATGTTATCTAGACTTACGACGTCAAAGAGTAAAAAATTGTTTCAAGCAGTGCAGACGCAGAATAGAAGCTATTTAGAGATCTGCCGAGGCAATTCTTTGCCATACTAAGACCTTATTTATACAATAGACATTTTTGTGTCCCGCAGGGGAGTGTTTTAGGATCAATCCTGTATTTACTATATACAAGAGACATACCAACCACAAATGAATGAACCATATACATCTTTCCAGATGACACAGCAACGAGCAAACTCCAGAGGAAAGCGGTGGCGAATCAAGCTTAATGAGACAAAAGCCACGCATATTAACTTTAGATGTCAAAAGGCTTACCATCTACCTATAGAAATGTACTCGCGACACGTGCCATATGCAAATACAGCTAAATACCTTTACATGACCCTCGATGCCAACTCTAGGTGGAAAGAGTATGTCAAAAAGAAAAAAGAAGAACTCAACATAAAGTTCAGAAAAATGTATTGGCTCTTATGTACAGGCTCTGAGCTCACAATTCACAAAAAGCTGCTGCTATATCGGCAAATTCTGAAGCCGTTAAGGACCTATGGTATACAATTCTGGTGATGTACTAAGCAAACAAACGTCAAAATGATACAGAAGTTTCAAAACAAGGTTCTTCGTGGCATCGTTAATGCTCCGTCGTACACAACAAATGAGGACCTTCACAGGAACTTACGGATGGAATACATTACATTCCAAAGAACGAGGCCACTTGACCTAGTGAACATACCAAAATAAAAGAAAAAAAAAATTGTATTGAAAAATCTGAATTTCTTTCTACGCATACAATGCATGCATTGCATTCATGGTCGGCCTCTGATTATAGGTTTTAAAGAGCACCGCAAATCTGCTGCAGTTGCATTTCATATTTCCATACTATTTGCTTCCTCATTTCTGGTGAACTGTTCTTGTTTTTGCTTATGTTTTCATCTAAATAATATTCCTCTAAATTAAGCAATGCAACCAATCAGCAACTAATAATTATCATTCAACGCATTATTCATAAATATAAAATAGTTGGAGCTAACAAAGCAAAATTGAAAACAAAATACGCTAAAATTATTGTTAAAAAGTACTTAGATTATCATTGAGCGCATCTAGGCCTACATGTTCTTTAATAAGGCTTCATTAGCTGGATGCGCCCAAATGGACAGTAAAAAATGTGGCTTCATTTACGAATTTCTGATCATTTGTTAGTCTAGCTTGATCTTTTATGAAGTGCAGACGCTTACAATGCGTTATTGAGCGATACAGGCCAATGTTCGGTTGTTTGCACTCAAAAGGCACGGGAGAACCTCGATGAGTTCATTTGGCAGCATTTCCTCAAACTGTTACAGATGTGCAGCGTAGAGTCAACTGGGGTACAGTCGTCCAATTTGCATGGAATTTAAACGTTTAAATTACGCTCATATCATCGCCATCAACAAGAACTGCAAGTGGTCCTGGACATAGAAAAAATCAATGTATGTCTCATCACGGAAACGCACTTCACTAGACAATCAATCATTAAATTTAAAAAATTTCAACTATATCACACTATTCACCCTGGAAACACTGCTAAAGGAGGTAGTGCTGGTATAATTAGAAATAGTATTCATCACTATGAGGAGTTAAAACATGGAACGGAAGAAAGACAAGCAACTGCTGTTATTGTCAAAACCAAAAGTAGTTCTATTTGTATTGCTAGTATTTACTCTCCACCGAAGCACTCAATGAAAGAAAAAGATTATCTCGGGTTCCTCAGTAAATTTGTGCTTGGAGGAGACTTTAATGCAAAAAATGTCTACTGGGGATCCAGAATAACAACGACTAATGGTAAAGAACTCCTTTAAGCTGATCCAAACAAAGTACCAGATCTGATTGATTTCTTCATAATAAAGAACATATCTGTAAATTATGTATATGAACATATATGAAAGCCATGATTTAAGCCCTGATTATTCACCAATACTTCTAACGTTAAGTGAAAAAAATCATTCAGAAAGAAAGAAACCCATTCCTAGTAAATAATCACACTAATTGGGTAAGGTACTTTAGACTATCGCTAGAAGAAAAAATTAACTTAATGGTCCCATTAAAGACTAAAGAATTATTAGGCAAAGAAGTTCACAAATTTGTAAACGATATACAGCAATCAGCTTGGAAAAATACTCCTGAAATTAAAACGAAAATCAAGGGAAAATTCGCAGAAAAAAGAAGAGCGAGAAGAGTAGGGCAACAAACAAGGGCCGCCTAAGATAAAACTTATTTGAATAATCTTACTCAACCATTAAGAAGAGAGATCAAAGAAAGACTATTTAAGAAAATTAACTAATGATAACAATACTGATTATTCTTTTTGGAAAGCAACCAAAAGAATCAAAAGACCAATAGTGCAGATTCCTCAAATAAAAATAGCAGATGAGAAATGGGCTAGAAATAATGAAGACAAAGCTCGAGAATTTGCTGAACACTTCGAAAAAATATTCCAGCCACATGAAGACCAAACGTTGGAAGCCGAGATAATAACTGAACAAGCTGAGCAAGAAAGTAAAGAAATCCTACCCACAACACCAAAAGAAGTCATGCGTGAGATAAAAGCTAACATGAATACGAAAAAAGCTACTGGGTACGATCTTATTACTGCAGAAATCTTAAAAGAACTGCCAAGAAAACCTCTGGTGAAACTCACCAATCTTATAAATGCAGCATTTAGAATCAAATATGTACCAAGCAATTGCAGAAGTAATTATGATCCCAAAACCTGGGAAACCACCACACATAACATCGTCTTATAGGCCGATTTCGCTATTGCCAGTCACGTCCAAACTCTTTGAGAAGCTTCTGGTAAAAAGATTAAATCCAATAAAACTTGATCCCAAATCATCAGTTCGGTTTTCGCAATCAACACTCAACAATTGATCAAATACACAGAATAACCAGTATAATTGAGAAAGCATTAGAGGAGAAAAAAGTCTGTTCAACAGTATTTCTAGACGTTGCACAAGCATTTGATAGAGTGTGGCATGAAGGACTTAACCACAAGTTAAGGAATCTTCTACCAATGCTATTTGCTAAGATACAGGAATCTTACTTGTAAGATAGGTTCTTCAGGATTAAGTTAGATGATACATTTTCGGAATTGAAAGAAATCAATGCAGGAGTTCCGCAGGGCAGTGTTTTAGGGCCGGTTTTATACCTACTATATACTTATCGTCGTGTCCAAATAAGAGTATTACATCTACAAATCGCTAATTTTTTGGAGAGGCTTTAAAGTTGTTTATGCTAATTTCGTCTTAATTTTTTTTTAAATAAAGTCTTTTCCAGAAAGTATGGCAAGAATTTTATTAAAAAAAAATTGAGCCAAATTTAACATTAAAAACTTGACACGCCCCTCTAAAAATTAATGGTTTGCAGATGTAATACTCTTATTTGGACACGACGTTATGATCTTCCTACATTAGAAAACAACATAGTGGCAACTTTTGCAGATGATACGGCGATCTTAGCTGTTGGATAAAGAAACGAAGAATCAACACAGAAGTTACAATCAGCTATAACTCAAATATATAAATGGACAAAAAGATGGAGAATAAAACTAAATGAAGCTAAATCAGTTCACATCAACTTTACAAACAGACGATTCGAACATATTTCGATTACCATAAATCGGGAAATAATAACGCATGCGAACACAGCTAAGTATTTTGGCATGACGTCAAGATGAAAAGTGAAGAATTAAGACTTAAATTCAGAAAAATGTATTGGCTGAAGGGAAGGAACTTTTCTTTATGGTATTCAGTTTTGGGGTTGTACCAAACAAAGAAACATAAATATCATCCAAAGATTTCAGAATATGGTATTAAGGAACATCGTTGATGCACCTTGGTATGCCAGGAACAATGACCTTCATTGGGACCTTAAAATGAACCTCATCTTAAACGAAATCCAGGAAAAAGTACGGAGAAATGAAGAAAGGCTCCGCCAACATGTGATCATTGAGGCAACTCAGCTCCTAAGCATCACGAATTTAGTACGCAGACTTAAAAGAACCAAAGCTTTTGAGCTGGTGTGATTGTCAGTTTAAACAGCATTGTGCTGATCTAAAATCCACTACAAAGATGTGGTTTACTTCAATTTACAAACACTATGGAATGCCAATGGAAGAAGCCATAGATTAATTTAAGTTAGTGAGTAAATTAAGTCAGAAACAAATTGCTCATTAGTCCAGGAGACTATATTGTAATTACAAAAAAAAATAAAATAAAAAATACCAGAGCAACGCACAAAAAAGACCAAAGAGCCAATGAATCTTACAAAGATTGGTATAAACGTGATTGCAATGGTGATGAATGTGAAATGAATTTTCATTGATCAGAAATCGTACTGCTTCAAAATATTTTAGGCAATATTTGTTCAAATGAACTACTGCTTTGCTCTGCGTTCTCCTACAAGGAAACCAAAATTTTTGTTGTATAAATTTTTTGGACAAAATTTTTTTCAAAACAAAACTAACGCAAGTTCAAATTGTAAAATTAGAAAGCTGACAATGTTTAATAAAGTTAGATTGAACTGATGAAGTTAAACGCATTTCTTGTGTTAAACGATTAGATTAAATGGCATGATAACAATTCATATATTCGTATAATTTAGATTGACATGAATCATCATGAAGCGATTTTATATGTTTCATCATCATTATTGTGTTGAATCAATTAAAATCAATTTATGCTTGTAATAACCATAATGTACAACATGATACATATATGTATTGCATCATAATCTTTATGCAATAAAATAACTCTAATTTCCATTTCGATTTAGGTTAATCGTTCATAGATACATACAATTTTCTTGTCGTTCTTGGATTTTTCCTTAATTTTTCATAAAAAAAAACAAAAAAAAAAATTTAACAATTTTTCCAAGATGACGAAGAAAATTTTGGAATCTATTTTTGTACATATACACAAATGAGATGTGGAAGAAATTTAATTCAATCGGATGCATACGAAATTTGTATATTTCGAAAATAAATTTTGTGTAGAACCAACAAAACCGCAATACACACACAGACACACTCACATATCCAAAGAATGTAATAGACACTTAAGGAATGAAATTATACTGCTAAATGTACATAAAACAAAAATTATGAGGATATCGAATTTGTGTTGTGCTTTTTGTGAAGTTTATACACGAGTATACGATAAAGTTGTGGCTTGTGCGGTTTAAGCAGCATTGAAACTTTTAAATGATAAAATTTTAAATTTATAAATAGCACATTAAGTGTGGTTTGAACAAGTTAGATTAGAAATCTAGATAAATATTGAATTGAAACATTGCTCCTTCTTCCAATATAACTACGATAGTATAACTAAATAGGCACTACCAACTCTTTTCATAATTTATGACTTACGGCTATAGCCGAGGAAGTATGGCTATAGTTCCGTTTACCCGACAATTTCCAAGATGGTTAAATTACACACAAAAAAACCAGTTGTATTTCACCAGTAAGATGAGCCAGGGAAACACAGAACTACATTTGATAGCGACGACAGTTGAAAGAAACAGCCACAAAGCTCATCGATTTTATGCTCTATTTCAACTCTGCACTCTCTCAAAACCTAAGTTACTAAAATTACCGCTGTCCTTGAAGATCAGTTCAGTTTCGTTTGGATGTTTTCGGTTAGGAGACAGCGCTGTCTACATGATGACTTTTCGTTGCGTTAGCAAATCAAGTTCAAAAGTTATACATGATTTTAATGTAACACTTTTGTGCAATTCCCTCCCCTCAACTTTTGTTTTTCGAAGCATTTTAATAGTTTACACATGTTTACATTTTTTTTTTGAAAAGACAAGAGTCTAAATTTCCTCGAGATCACAATTTTCTATAAGTAATTAGATCTTCCTCCCGTGCCCTTTATCTAACAGGTGGTATTCGTCACGTTCCGCTCCGGTTACCTCTGGTTATCTATTAAGCTCTGTCTAATGTGTGTTGTACTCCGTAGCAATGGTCTTCGGCTTACTTATTTCGTTTTGGGATTCCCTTTCGACCTGTTGTAATTCCTTAAATTTTTAATTTTTTAAACAACTTAAACATGTTGAAAAACATTT
Organism: Tipula vernalis; assembly: GCA_958295665.1. Classification (NCBI taxonomy): domain Eukaryota; kingdom Metazoa; phylum Arthropoda; class Insecta; order Diptera; family Tipulidae; genus Tipula; species Tipula vernalis. The sequence goes on along the minus strand of OY282558.1, from coordinate 133,406,936 downwards.
CGTCTATTTTTTTGGAGTTGAGGCTCCAATTTATTCTAGATCATATATTTTTACCTCTATTCAATAGATCTGATTGGGCTCGTTCGATCAATATATTGTACGTCCGAGTCATTTCGAAATTTGTTTTGTCTTATCCGCGCCGGGACTTCTTTGATATATTTTGCGTTTCGCTACCTTTATTTGTTTAAAAACGATTAGTTTATAACATTTTTTGTGGACATCTTTTGTGCGCGATGGGATTCCCATCAAACAGATCAAATCAAATATACGTCATTGCCATAACGTAAAATACATAGTCACTAATCAATTTTATAGAATGTGAGCGCAATTTCATATTTAATGAAAAAAGTAATAGCAGCACAACTAAAGCATAGTTAATTAATTAACCCTTTCGTTGATATCGTACATACCACACACCCTGTTAAAGTTAGCCGAAAGTTTCCAGCCGAAAGTAAAAAGTCGATAATGCAGATTATGTTATTCACATTCCACCAGAAAATAAATCAGCCTCTAGAGTGTTATGTCTTGAGATGAATTGCATTGATGTGATTTATCAATAGCTATCGCAGGAAAAATATTCAGTTCAAGTTTCCCGTGGGAAATCTCGGAAAATTCGATTTTCCAAAAATTATTAGAAAATTTATATAAAGTCAGCCTTTAGAGTGTTACGTCTGGAGATAGATTGCATTGATTTGATTTGTCAATAGCTATCGTAGGAAAAAAATTCAGTTCAAGCTTCCCGTGGGAAATCTCGGAAAATTCGATTTTTCAAAAATTATTAGAAAATTTGTCTAAAATCAGCCTCTAGAGTGTTATGTCTGGAGATTAATTGCATTGATGTGATCATTCAAAAAATTTCCAGGCGAAAGTCGAATTTTCCGAGATTTCCCACGGGAAACTTGAACTGAGTTTTTTTTCTACGATAGGTATTGACAAATCACATCAATGCAATCCATCTCCAGACATAACACTCTAGAGACTGAATTTATACAAATTTTCTAATAATTTTTGGAAAATCGAATTTTCCAAGATTTCCCACGAGAAACTTAAACTGAATTTTTTTCCTGCGATAGCTATTGACAAATCAAACCAATGCAATCTATCTCCAGACATAACACTCTAAAGGCTGATTTTATACAAATTTTCTAATAATTCTGATTTTGTATATTCTTCTGATTTTCCGATATTTTCTACGAAGCAAAGTTTTACACGTAAATTTATTTACAAAAATTTTTATTTAAATCTACGAGTATGTATCCTATTTACTTTCGGCTGATAACTACTAAATTTTTTATTTTCGGCTGGAATGTTACATCATAATCTGCATTATCGACTTTTTACGTTCGGCTGGAAACTTTCGGCTGGGATTAGACAATCTGCGTTACCGTTTTTTTATACTTTCGGCTGGACTAACACAATCTGCATTATCGACTTTTCACTTTGGGCTGTCAACTTTCGGCTAACTTTAACAGTATCCACTGTACGTGGACTTGTGTTGTGTTTTATCCTAAGTGGAACAACATTTTTGGAGAAAGAGACACATTCATTTTGTTGCTCAATTTATTGTTTATTTTGTTCTCCGTTTATTTTTTTAAATATAGCCTGTACATTGCAATTTAGTTATAATTTAAAAGTCGAAAGGTATGCGTCAATTATTTTACTAGGGTAATAAGTGAAGGAATCAAGTGTCTTATAGTGATTTTTTCATATTTAAAGTGTTAATAGTTGCTACGAAACAAGGCAATTTTTTTGATTGGAAAAGCATGTCCATCCCTATGTACAATTGAACTTCTATGTACTTTTGAATATATATAGAATAACCAGAAGGAACAGTTGACCGAAGAGACCATTCTTCAATTGCTGAAGAAGAAATTAGCGGAAGCTTTTGGGACTTTCCAGAAGAATATGTGCCAGTAAATCATGAGGTTGAAATTATAAGAATGACCTTGTTGTAGAGGAAGAGCCAAATCATATGAGCGTTATTCCATTTGGCAGTATTACTGGTCTAGAGAATTATAAAATTGCATCTAACATCAACTTTAAAATCATCGACCAATTGCAACATTTCAATCTTATACCAAAAAGTTCGATTAAGTGGAAATATGTCGACTTTGACAGATCAGAAGTGAATTTTGAACCTCATGATCATATCGAAGAAAACGAAAATGAGGCATACGATTGCTCTGGGGAATATTTAACAAAATATTTTACCAACGAACTGTTCCAATTGATGGTCCAATATACAAAAAGCTATGCCTTTCATAATAATAAGACAAATTTTAAAAATAATTTCCCTCAGCTCAAAATGTACTGGGATAATTTTATTGATATCAAATTGATGAGCGATGTGATGTCCAAAAACCGTTTTCATGCCCTACGGACAAATTTACATTTTGTAGATAATTTGGCCGCATTACGACCACAGTTAAACGCAATTCGCAGTCGTCTATTGCAACTTGGGCCTGAACACAATTTATGTGTAGATGAACAAATGATACCATTCAAAGGGCATTTGTCAATCAAACAGTATATAAAAGGTACATATACAAGTTATTACTTTTAAATATAGTCACTACTAGTTTACTTCGTATTCCTTACTTGAAGTTCTGAAATAGAAGGAAATATACGCTGCCGGAACGGTTTGTTTAAATAGATTTGCCCATCAGGGGGATGACGAGCGATCAAGTATTTGAAAAAAAATCGCAGCGAATTTGAAGAGTTAGTAAGCCGTGACAACCAAATTATAATTCTCAAATGGTTGGATAGTCGATCAGTCCATTTAGCATCGAATATTGTGGGTAAAGCAAATATGGGCACCGTTCAGAGGTATGACTCAACCAACCTGAAATTATAAAACTGTATAACCATTCAATGGGGGAGGGGGGGCGTTGATTTGTTAGATCAATATATAAGTTATTACAGATTTTTTATAAAACCTACAAAATATACACTATAACGCACTTTTAGGACTTAGATACTATTTTAGATTACAAATTGCGCAATTTTTAATTCATAGGGAAAGAAGAAGGCAAGGCCACAAGATGATAAAGTTTTAAACGAAAGCAACAATACGAAAAAAATAAAACGCAAATTCCGACCGATCAAGGAAGTACAATACGATGGATATAATCACTTCCTTTTATTTGATGAAAATGTGCATTTATGCTCGTTGGCCAGGTGTAATTGTTTCTATAAATTCCATACAAAGTAGTAACAAATCAACACTAAAAAACTATCCAAAGGACTGAACTAATAAACTTTTGTGATTTTAATTGTAAAGGTAAAAATTTACAGCACTTTGTTACTACTGTACATTACCATGTAAAATTTTAAAAACCCTTAAAATTGGAAAAATTTGTCAAAAATTTTGCATATTTAGAATGTGTGTACGTTCAGCTCTAAAAAAACCGTACAAAAAAATTTTTTTCCACCCGGTGTAGTTAAAGTTCTGAAAGGTTAATAATTTTACAAACCATAATATTTGAGGTATCTTTTTAAATATTCCGCCATTTTTATTTTTTGAAGTAGAGTACCAATATCAGTGCTGTCGCTCTGAGAAGTTTAAACGGAGTACGTTTCAAATTTTCAGGGAGTATTTCAAGTCAAAGGGGAGTAAGAAGGGAGTACAGTACGAGTCAGAAGGGTGTACAGTACGTACGAAATACAATAGTTAGACCTTAGATGTAAATAACTGTTGGTGTTTGTGTTAAAAATAAATAACAATCCAGCAAATTACACTAAAATTGTTTTTAGTTTTTGAGCCAAATTCGAATATGAAAAGAAAACTATTTATTGGTTTAGAGCTCTTTATTTATTTTACTATTAAAGCGTTAAGCTTCTGTATGCTGCTCGAGCTACTATAACTCTCCACGAAATCACAGATATTTTTAGATTGTTGTTTAAAGTTTTTAAATTTTTCTCGTAGAGAAGAGTACCGATTAACGAAACCGTAAGCACATAGGGGGTGTACCAAGGGGGTGACCAGGTCAAAAATGACCTAGGGTAGGTAGGTACCTAGGGGGTGACCAGGTCATAATTACTAAACCTGGCCGAAGCCCTAAAAAAACAGGGCAGTTATTAAGTCTCGAAATATGATGAGTATTTGATTTAAAAAAATTGCGAATAAAATTGGTTTGGTCGCGACGAATAGGATGGAACAAGCACATTTGTTGATGGATTTTAGTGATATTTATTAATTACAATATTTTGTAAATTCTATAAATAGTTCCTATTATACAACCTTTTATTTCATGGCTGGCCTGAAATAATTTTCTGTCATAGGGCAGGGCTGGAATCAGAGTTTCTAAAATAAAACAAGGCCGAACGGCAAGAACTATTTTGCAACACTATTCGTGCTAATGGTATTATGATGGATATCATAAATCAAAAATTAGACTTGCCAAATTTGTTTTTTCCATGCACGCCTCCAGCACCGAATGGAACAAACATATTTGTTCATATACATATATATAAAGAGTAAACAATGGGCCGGTGATTTGGGTTGAAGTTCGAATTAAATTTTGTTGAAATTATTATTTTTCTGGTTCCTCCTGAATTTTGCAGGAGGTATGATCACCTTATTCCTTCCTTTAACCTATACCTAGGCGAGAAGGAGAATGTCAAAATAAAACTGAAAGACAATTTCTGCTCTCAGTATTTAACCTTGCTAGACAAGAATGATGCAAGGGGAACTGGATTTTATTCCAATATAATCAAAGGATTTGAGAATATTTATGTTCGAATGAAATTAAAACCAGACTTCCATACAACTTTCTAGTCTGAAAATCTTAAATGACAGCAAAAGTTATCTTACAGTATTATTTTTATATCCCTAAAAAAGAGGGTCCTAGTCTAAGCTTATGGAAGGATTTGAGAGTATTGTAAATCCAAACTTCCACACATCGTTTTTGTGCGGTAAGGATAAATGGCCGCAAAATTTGTCTTGCAGCGTAATTTTTGTATTCAGGAGCTCCTAATTTAAATATTTAGCCAAAGCAGATACAACTTTTTTGTTAAAATCAGGTAATCTCTGTTATGTTTGAGTTTATTTGGTGCCCCATCCAGAGTGCCTTGATGTTTTTATAAATTATGAAAAACTCTAAATTATCTTTTTATAGATTTTACCAGCAAATCTTCACATTCTGAAAAAAGCATTGTGAAGTTGAGGTAATTTAGTTTGCAAATTTGACATATTTGAATTGATTTTGTCTGCTAAAGTGAATAGAACATTACTGCAAGAAAACCGTTTTATGGCTTTTGCCTGCTAATGACAGAAACCATTATAAATTAACTTTGAAAAATGCTTTATGTAAAAGCCAACTATCTCCCAGAATATTATAACTATTGCAAACAAATAAAACCGATAAGTCAAAATATTGTGCAAATGTGTAATTAATATAGCAGTTATTAAAAAAGGTGAGTACAGAATGAAATAGTGGAGTACGGAAGTTACCACTAGGTCAAAGTAGCACAAATACTCCGATCGGACTCACTTCGATAGCACTGAGTACCATATGTTATTTGACAGACGACAAGTACAAATATTCCGGTTAGTTAAAATGCAGTTTCCAAAATGGGCGTGATTCATTTTAAGTATTATTTTTTAAGTATTAGACTACACATACATATTTTGTCCAACGGGAACTATCAATAAATAAATAAATATGTAATTAATTTACTAAAATGCGGTCAAATCTCAATTATTTTACGTATGAGTACGAAAAGGCTTTTTACAAAATGTGTGTCTCGGCTAAAATTTAAGAAAATTTTCATTCCACCCAGATAAAAATATTCAAAAGCCTTAACCAAACACGTGTGTGAAGTTAGCCCAAAAAAACATCCCGAAAAGGCTTTTTTTAATTTTGATGTGCTTCCTTGCTAAAATCCATCCTAGCCCGAAAAAATAATTGAATTGTATGAAAAAATGAATATTATCCCGAAATTTGATTAGTACATATTAGTATTAATAGTACGAAAAAAATTATTTGGTAACAATTACACTTCAAAGAAGACAGTTAGTGGTAAACCTTAAGGTCTTATTTCCACACCAGTTTTTAATACCAGGTTCAACCCCAACATATATTTCCAGCCCTTGTTACAATGCTGACTTTCACCAAATTTCTAAGTATTGGTATATACAAGCTTGTTACGTTCATTGCCAACATCAAACCATTAACCCATTACCATGAGATGGGGATCAGGAACATTTGTGGGCCGAAACTCAATCAAATATTTTCATTAAAACTACACATTATCTCTCCTACCATATCTCTATTCACAAAGATTGTTAGACATATTGATATACGGTTCCAGCTTAAGATTAATATAAGGTTCTAGCTTGTTTGGTCCATTGTCAAGTTAAAACGTTCAGCCCATTACCATACAATGGGGATCAGGAACATTTCTGGGCCAAGATTCAATCAAATATTTTCGTTAAAACGTATCATTATTCCTACTACTGTATCCCTCTCTGTACCTCCTAACACAAGTAGGTAAGAAATATTCGATGAGGATGGACATTGCATTCTAGTGGCGTATTTCGCTAAATCAAGCGATCTATGGGAATAACGGTAAAAAAAACACCAAAATATTGTTTTTTCGCCGATTATATGGAATATCAGCTGTATGGAAATGGGCCTGAAAATCACAGAGGTAAGAAATATGCGTTGAGGATAGTGTCGTATACCAATATGTCCAGCAATCTCTGTGAATTATATTATGTAGAGATACGTTAGGAGAAATAATGAGCAGTTATCTTGGCCCAGAAATGTTTCTGATCCAAATCGTATAGTAATGGGCTAACCGTTTTAACTTTGCAATGGACTTACCAAGCTAGTGTCGTATACCAATATGTATAGCAATCTCTGTGAATAGAGATATGTTAGGAGAAATAATGAGCAGTTTTAATGAAAATATTTGGTTGATTCTTGGCCCAGAAGTCTTTTTGATCCCATCGTATGTTAATGTGCTAAACGTTTTAACTTGGCAATGGACAAAACAAACTGAAACCGTATACCAATATATCCAGCAATCTCTGTGAATAGAGATACGTTAGGAGAAATAATGAGCAGCTTTAGTGAAAATATTTGATTCAATCTTGGCCCAGAAATGTTCCTGATCCACATCGTATGTTAATAGGCTAACCGTTTTAACTTTGCAATGGACTTACCAAGCTAGTGGCTAAGATATAAATCCAATTTAATGATACTCGGTTAAGAAATAGACCAGTCTTAAAATGTATCATTTTGTACCGTATGCCGTACTGAAATATGCCGTAGTATACCATATGCAGCATTGAAACATGCCGTAGTCTACTATATGCCATACTAAAATATGCAGCAGTATTAATATTATATTAATAATAAATTACGGGTAGTAAAGTTTAACGTAACTTTTACAAAATTAAATGTTCTTCTTTAAAATTAAAAATGGAAAACTAATAATAATTAAATAAAACAAAACAAATGTTTATTTTATTTGATTTCAATAAAAGTATTATTATTTTATTTTCAGTTTTCATCGATCTCTGTTATTGGATCCTAGTGATAAAACAAATTATTCCAACGAAACTACCAAGTTAAACCAAACACAACGATCACTAAACGAAAACAACAAATGGAATAAATACGGGGCCCTAGATCAGGGAACTATTTGGATTTGAAACTTAGTTCCCTATGGGTTGATCACTTACACAAAAATGAAAATTGACTAAGAACGTGGAATATAACAGTTAGACTGATTAATGTAATAAAAATAAAATCCTCTATAACTAAGGTTCTCTTCGCAGCATTAAAAATGTACCTTGGTCTCAAGAAGCATCATCCTAATAAATAAATAATTAACAAAAACATGGAATGTGAAGCTTTATGGGAAATCAGATGGGCAAAAAAATACTTGCTAGAAGAATAGGCATTTCTTTTGTGTTTAAATGGTATAAAATGTGTCATCGACCTTCTCGCACATCACATCAAATAATTTAATTATTTATGTTCTTGTTGAGACATAAAGAATTGTTTGCAGCAATATTACAACATCAACGTAATTTTTCTCTTATTTTCATGTAATATACGAGAAGATGTCATTTTCAATTGAAATGAATTAAAAAGCTGGATTCTTTTTTTTCGAAATGATTTAATTCAATTAAGCATTTCGGTATGATGAGTATTTTTGAGTACTTGGGTTTTTTTTGTGTTTTGTCGGCGTACGTCGTTCATTAATTCAATTAAATCACCATACTGTCTGCGTACAAACAATTTTAGTCATTGCCAAATTTTTATAGTTTGTGTGTTGAAAAATCGCACTTCTTCTAATATAATTATTTACAATATCTCGCAAGAGATTGTTTACAGACCAATCTCTAGAAGAAATCTAATGTGTATTCAATAAATTCTGTTTAATATATACAAAAGATGAAAAACCTTCAAATTTTTATATACACACACACATATACATACGTATTACACAGTAAATACATCCACAACTCTTTATAATATAAAATTCTAATATAATTCTAATATTTAAAACATTTATTTTAGTAATATAGTTATTCATATATTATTATGTTAAATAAATAAATAAAAGATTATGTTTACGGGAAGTGAAGGTAAAAAGTTGTTTCAAATAACAAACAAACAAACAAACAAAATATGAGTTTTCCCGATTTTCATACATACATATGTATATGAAATTAAAAATTTAATAAATTTTCCTGCTACTTCCGTTTTTTTCTTGTTTCGCAAAAAGCAACAAAAAAAAAATTAATTTTGGTTTATATTATACCGAGATGTTAAAAAATATTTTTATAATTATTATTAATTTATAATTAGCTAAAATAATTTTAATTTCGTTGTATGTATGTTATACCGACAACGATACGTATGTACGTTGCAAAAACAAAAAAAATTCATTTAATTAGTAAAGATGTTTCAGGTATTCGTGGTAAAAATATTTTAATGTTTTTTAAATGTTCACAGTATGAAAGTGGTATAAGTTAAAATTGTACGTTGGTAATTTTTTTATTTCTTTAAATCAACACAGAATGTATAATAATTTGTTCAGTTTTTTACCAATTTCAGTGAGGAAGCTAACCGGATAAAAACTAAATCGCCAATTTTTATGGTTTGAGATTTTAACAGTTCTCGGCGGGTTATTAAGTCCACCCTTCCTCTTGTCTTCCATCCTTTTGTCCTTCCATGCTTCGGTCCTGCCGTTCTCCCATTGTTCAGTCCTTCCTTTATCAAAGCTCAAACTGTGTTCTCAAAAAAATCTTAATTTTTGTTTCATTTAAAAATAAATTCGTTCAGGCACCGTAAGGAATTCCAGTCGAAAGAAATATTTCTGAATTTGTAACGCATCTTATGTTTCACACCATCTATATTGTAACATTAACGAACGGCATTAGTATTGTTTTATGCCTATTACGACATCTAGAAACGTACTCATGCGACGACAAAGAAGAAAACACAAGTAATAAATCAAAGCATATTAAGTCAGAAACCAGAAAAAATTTGAGAAAATTTAGAAGAAAAAATTCTGCCTAATCCGGTTATCCAAAAAATTAATCTCGAGAAACAAGTTTTTAAATATAACAAATTGTTTCAATGTTATAAAATTCGATACCGGGCGTGAATTCCACTCAGAGAGTTGCTTTTCTAGAGTAACTTATTGAATCATTAAAACGATTGTTTGGTGAAAAACCGGAAGAGGGATATTGTGGAGTATTAACAGTTTCAGAATTGTACGCATATGCGTCATCAAGAAAGGTTGCGACAACATTTCGAAATTCAGGATAAAATAAATGAGCCAGCCGATATTGATCATAACTGTGCTGTGTAAAGTTAATCGCAACCCAGCCAATTGGCCAAGTAAGAGTTTTGGCAACCCACACGCAATAATTGCTTAACAGCATGAGAAGGTTTAATATCCTTCATTAATTGTCGTGATATCCATGGTATTTTGAGAAAATGCAAACAGTTAAAAGATAAGCTCATGAAAGGCAGGATTCATTACGGACTGTATTCGATGTATTGAAAAATCTGTTGGAAAACGTAGTCGAACGTTAGTCAAAATGATTATAAGAACAGTTAGTCGAAAAATGATGATAAGAACGTAGCAAATTGGTTGCTAATCAAAATTATCATGATGATGGATCCATGTATGGGAGACCCTTTTTGACCAAAAAGGCGAGCGTCTATTCGACGGATGAGTTATAGATTCATTAACAACAAGCCATCTTTCTCCGAATAAAAATGTATGCTTTGAAATGGACATGAATTTAAACGATAACTTATTGTTGGCCAATGGGCAGCGTGCTAAGGAAGTAAATAAAGGCCAGATTAAGCTATAAGTTGCCAACAGGTAAAATGTGAAATGTAAAATGTAAAATGTAAAATGTAAAATGTAAAATGTAAAATGTAAAATGTAAAATGTAAAATGTAAAATGTAAAATGTAAAATGTAAAATGTAAAATGTAAAATGTAAAATGTAAAATGTAAAATGTAAAATGTAAAATGTAAAATGTAAAATGTAAAATGTAAAATGTAAAATGTAAAATGTAAAATGTAAAATGTAAAATGTAAAATGTAAAATGTAAAATGTAAAATGTAAAATGTAAAATGTAAAATGTAAAATGTAAAATGTAAAATGTAAAATGTAAAATGTAAAATGTAAAATGTAAAATGTAAAATGTAAAATGTAAAATGTAAAATGTAAAATGTAAAATGTAAAATGTAAAATGTAAAATGTAAAATGTAAAATGTAAAATGTAAAATGTAAAATGTAAAATGTAAAATGTAAAATGTAAAATGTAAAATGTAAAATGTAAAATGTAAAATGTAAAATGTAAAATGTAAAATGTAAAATGTAAAATGTAAAATGTAAAATGTAAAATGTAAAATGTAAAATGTAAAATGTAAAATGTAAAATGTAAAATGTAAAATGTAAAATGTAAAATGTAAAATGTAAAATGTAAAATGTAAAATGTAAAATGTAAAATGTAAAATGTAAAATGTAAAATGTAAAATGTAAAATGTAAAATGTAAAATGTAAAATGTAAAATGTAAAATGTAAAATGTAAAATGTAAAATGTAAAATGTAAAATGTAAAATGTAAAATGTAAAATGTAAAATGTAAAATGTAAAATGTAAAATGTAAAATGTAAAATGTAAAATGTAAAATGTAAAATGTAAAATGTAAAATGTAAAATGTAAAATGTAAAATGTAAAATGTAAAATGTAAAATGTAAAATGTAAAATGTAAAATGTAAAATGTAAAATGTAAAATGTAAAATGTAAAATGTAAAATGTAAAATGTAAAATGTAAAATGTAAAATGTAAAATGTAAAATGTAAAATGTAAAATGTAAAATGTAAAATGTAAAATGTAAAATGTAAAATGTAAAATGTAAAATGTAAAATGTAAAATGTAAAATGTAAAATGTAAAATGTAAAATGTAAAATGTAAAATGTAAAAGTAAAATGTAAAATGTAAAATGTAAAAGTAAAATGTAAAATGTAAAAAAATGTAAAATGTAAAATGTAAAATGTAAAATGTAAAATGTAAAATGTAAAATGTAAAATGTAAAATGTAAAATGTAAAATGTAAAATGTAAAATGTAAAATGTAAAATGTAAAATGTAAAATGTAAAATGTAAATTGTAAAATGTAAAATGTAAAATGTAAAATGTAAAATGTAAAATGTAAAATGTAAAATGTAAAATGTAAAATGTAAAATGTAAAATGTAAAATGTAAAATGTAAAATGTAAAATGTAAAATGTAAAATGTAAAATGTAAAATGTAAAATGTAAAATGTAAAATGTAAAATGTAAAATATAAAATGTAAAATATAAAATGTAAAATATAAAATGTAAAATGTAAAATGTAAAATGTAAAATGTAAAATGTAAAATGTAAAATGTAAAATGTAAAATGTAAAATGTAAAATGTAAAATGTAAAATGTAAAATATAAAATGTAAAATGTAAAATGTAAAATGTAAAATGTAAAATGTAAAATGTAAAATGTAAAATGTAAAATGTAAAATGTAAAATGTAAAATGTAAAATGTAAAATGTAAAATGTAAAATGTAAAATGTAAAATGTAAAATGTAAAATGTAAAATGTAAAATGTAAAATGTAAAATGTAAAATGTAAAATGTAAAATGTAAAATGTAAAATGTAAAATGTAAAATGTAAAATGTAAAATGTAAAATGTAAAATGTAAAATGTAAAATGTAAAATGTAAAATTAAATAATAGCTTTTCAGAATTTGCGGTTCTAACGGGGGACACTGTGTAAGGAGATTGTGTTGTCATATGCTTAATGATTTGTCATATACAACAAAAAAATCGAACAACCTAAATATTTATGTAAGTTAAGAATCTACCATGGTCTACATTTTGTTTCTAGTTTTATGTCCAGACAAAGTACCAAAGATGGTTTCATAAATTCAAATATTGAACGTTAGTCGTTCAATTTAAGTAATTTTCGTCATTTCGTCAACCCTGTTGGCTCCAAGATTATGTCACGAATATTTGCATAAATCAAGGATGGTTTTGTTTCCAGACAAAGTAGCGAAGATAGTTATTAATATTGAACATTAACCATTGAATACAAACATGAAGTGATCTTTTACATTCAAAATTGAATGGTATCTTATCAATGTGTATTTGTATGGTTTTAGTGTAACTACGCACTAATACATATTTACATTTTTAGACTTAGCAAAAATTTCACGTTTTAATAAAGGCTCCTGAAATATTTTCTAATCGTTTCCTAAGTATTTGTTTTTGCGTTTTAGGAAAGGTTTAGGAAAAAATTCTCAAGCTTATACCTAAAGCGAACCGCTGACCATAGCGGACTTTTATTCTTTGTGTTCAAAATCTTTTCACTTTATCAAGTACAGAAGCTGAATATGTTCCATTGAGTGTTGCTTGTCAAGATGTTAAGTGTTTAAGAAATTTATTGAAAGATTTTGGTTTGAACCAGAATATACCTACAATAATTTACGAGGACAATCAAAGTTGTTTGAAAATAGCTGAAACTGAAAAAAGTTCAAGGAAAACAGCACATAGATATTAAATATTTTTTTGTGGAATCATATCAAGATAATGGCATTGTTAACTGCACATATTGTCCAACCGAGTTATGATAGCTGATATATCAATGAAACCATTGAATCAAAATAGAATCAAAATACATCAAATTACATTAAATAAATAAAATATAAAACTTGTTTGTTCCTAAATATATGAAAAGTATTATTACTTCTACAAGTTCAACATCACTTCAATTGTAATTGTTATGGTACAACCAACGTTGGCGTGATTTTGGAAAATAAGAGTTGATCTGTCACGAAGAGAAAGGTGATAATAAAAAATTCTGAGAATAACACGAAAGGAGAAGAGGGAATGCAATTTTGTTCATAATATTTGGGAAACAACTATTGGGTTCTACAGGGCCGTATTTTATTGCGCAGAGCAGTGTTTCATTACGCAACTTGTTGCAGCACGCAGACCCAGACAAAAAGCAGCTTTGGGTTCCGATTTCGACAAGGGTGAGAAGAATACGTAATTGAACATCATCACCGTAATAAATGAAGACAGATCGTTAAAGATTGGAGATTTAGTATTTGTTAAAAATGAAATAACACCTAAGATGGTGGCTAGAACAAACCTGGGATTCTCCCATAATTCGCATGTGCGTACTGCAGCCTTAGCAAACTGAATGAGGTTGAACAAATGGTTCGCACATCATTAGAGACTATACGCAATGAATACAGTCACCCCCCTCCTGGCAGTCTTGGGTTATTACCATAGGTTCAAGATAAACCTAAATTGCAACCAGAATCCTTAGCTGACTTTCTCTCAAAGAGAAAGCATACTTAGTTGGTTCTATGTTGGGCTATCTTATAAAGAGTTTTGGTAAACCGTCCGCTTAAAGTAAATATCATTTTATCTTAAATCATTCATAATAAAGACCCTAATTGCTTTCTAACGCAAACTAAAAGATAAGAGATAAGACTCAAGCGTGTCCCAGTTTTGAACCAACAATCTGATTACCCATCTGAAACCAACGAGGATAATTAAACGTAAATTCACGTAGTATCATATCACTATTATTATATCACTAACTACGTCAATTTCTGGTTAGTAAATGAGCTGTAATTGTTAAGAAATTGTTCATGCCCGAGGCGCATTCAAACAATTTTGATATTTTGTCTGTGATTGTGGCATTTTGACATTTTTAGATTTAATGGATATTCTAAATATTTTATTTTGATAATTTGATTAATTATTAACAGCAAGCACTACAACTAAATTTATTTGTATCCAATACACTTTATTGTACCTAAGGTTTTTTATTCCATTACCCAGGAAGTTATCAGAATACTGGCATAGGAGCAGATCAAAAATAGCACTCAAACTGTCGAGGTTTCACTGTAAAGTTTCATATTTTTGAATTTCACTCAAAACACTGACACATCATTGTATTATTCCAAATGTGAAAAAACGTGTGCTAATCTAAATTCGTTGTTATTTTGAATAGTTATCATGAATGAAACTGTTTTTTGTTGCATTAAATAAAACCTGGGAAAGGGTGATAAATTCTTTATTTTTACAGTTGTTCTCTAAAAATGATGAAGTAAAGGTTTCTTGGGAATATCTTAAAAGCAGTGTTCTACTACTATGTTACTAAATGGTTCCATATTAGTCCGTTTGTTCCACACAAAAGAAAGAGCACCATAATTTGAATGTTCGAAGGCTTTTGGGCCGATTTGAGATTTCCAACTTCAGCCCTACCAATTCCAGAAAGTTCAGAAGCTCATTGGACCTGTTTTGTTTTATGGGACAACGTATATAAGATTTTTTTAATTTAACCTAGTAATTGAAATTCTGTATTCCATTCCAGTAATGGTATAACATTTGGTTTAATATCATGGTGGTCCACCACACGATTCAATTCTGTCGAATGATGGCTTCAACAAAAATTCCCTCAACTCTCGATAAGATCCAAAAAAATTGTCCCTCAATCTCCAGATATGAATCCACTTGATTTTATTTTCTGTGTTGCCTATACTGGAAAATTTTTTTAACCTGAAACTTTCAAATATCTCGAAAAATAAGCACTCTACAGAAAAAATGTTCATAACCGAAATTTAATCATTCCGGGGGGGAAATAGATTAGTGATAAAATTAGTGCTCCTCTCCTCTTCTTCAAGAACCCCTATTCCCTTTTATTTAAGATTCGGATTCTACGGCAAAGTACGATTCATGAATAATGGCGCTGTAATCGAGGAAATTCAATTTGTTACCACTAATGTATTCCCCCCGCGGAGTGATCAATATTGATTATGGACATTTTTTCCATAGAGTGCTTATTTTTCGAGATATTTGAAAATTTCAGGTTAAATGTCTCACCCGGTTTATTAAAAGCGTCTGAGAAAGAGTGGACCTTCTTCAAAATGGTGATAATAGAAGATTTAGTCTAACACCATAAGGTTATAAGACATAAGCGACAAAAATGTCAAAAATGTTTTTCCTCAACAAGTTGGCCTTCGGATCTACGCAAGAAGACAAAAACATAAAGATTTCAGTGGCAAAGTGTGAAAATTTACCAAACACATTAGATAGCGAGATCAATTGTTATCTGAGCTAAAATCCATTTGCGCGTCGAGAAATTATCTATAGAATGGTGGCTAATTAAAAAATAATTCACCCAAAGGATGTGTATTATTCACGAAGTAAGGTGCAATGGCATAGCTTGTGTGAGACCCCTAAAAAGATTAAAGGAATATTATGAAAAATCGCCAAACCGCTTCATGGCTGTACTGCAAGGAAGAACGGAAGGATTAAAGAAAGCTTTTAAAAGTAAGTTTCGTCTTCTTCTTGGAAATCATGACAGATTGTTTTAAATTTGCTTATCGTAAAGCTCCACTCGCTAAACCAATCAGGAAGAAATATCAACCACTTTTATATGCATGTTCTTATTTAAAAAAAAAGTGAAACCATTTTAACCGGTAATTCACAGGAAACAACCTTATAAAATTCGGAAAATGCAGTGGTAATCTGTAAATGACAAAATACAAATCCATTGCCTTTAAATCCCTGGTTATGATGGATGCTGGCGATGAACATATCTATGACACCCACGTGGCCTCTTTGGAGTGCTCGAAAGGCTAGCATAGTCAGAGTCTAAATGGTCCATGTAAAACGAACTATAATTTAAGCTCTCAGCCGGTTTAGTTAGTGTTTCAAGAAAAATTATGCATTTTCTAATCATATAGTAATTGAATGAAGTGACAATTTACGAAAATTTCCATTGCTGGTCACATTAAAAAATTCATCATAGCAAAACTGCGTTTTTTAATGTTTCCACAAGCGTCGAAATATAACTTTTCGGAATGAATTGTTGTCGGGAAGATTTCTCGTAGTGAATATTTGACGGGATGAACTTCTGAAGGTTGAATAGGTTGAATATAGTGAGAATATTGGGAGTGTCTCTCCGAAGTAAATTTTGAATGACATTTCGGGGTGAATTTGTGAAGTGAATTTCTAGGGCCAATTTCGAGGCCAATTTTCGTGGTGAATTTTCTTGATCAATATTCGAGAAAAAGAATTTTGGGGATCGGTTTGTGGGGTAAATTTTCGGTGAGAATATTCCGGAAGAATATTCAAGGTGAATGAATATGCATAGTAAATATTCGAAGTGGTTTTTCAGGGTGAATTTTGCGAATGAATTGTCGGAGTCAAGTTTTGAAGTGAATATTCAGCATGAATTTCTGGGTAAATTTTAGAAGTAAATTTTCAGCGAGATCTTTTGTGGCGAATTTTCCGTTTCAGAGTGAAGTTAGCGGTTGAATTTCCAACGCACGCAACAGATTTGTGAAGTGAATTTTAGGCGAATTTTAGAAGTGAATATTCTGCTCGAGATTTTGAGTTGAATTTTCGGGGTGAATTTTCATAATGAATTGTCATAGTGAATTTTCGGAATGAATATTCAGAATGAATTTCGCTGTTGATTTCTGGGGATGTTTTTGCTAGATAAAATTTGGGACAAATTTTAGAAGTGAATATTTTTGGTAAGTTTGGGATAAATTTTTGGAGTGAATTTTCGGGGTAGATTCGTCTTAGGTAGTTTACCGGTAAGAATACCGTAATAGAAGTAAATATTCGGCTTGGATTTTGGAGGCATAAAACAGACTGATAAACAATAATGTGTTTAACTTCCTGCTCAATACAAATAACGGTAATTCCAAAGAAAACCGGTACTTCATTTTTTCACTCAATATGAATGATTTTTAAATTGCTTAAATTATTACCGATGTTGATGATTCTAGTTTTATTTAGGTATTTGTATTCAGAAAAGAGAATTTCAAAGTTGATTCTAATTAGGAGAACTTTATAAGAATTATTTGGATTAATTTTGCCAGAGTTAATAGAATTCATGGCATTATTTATGTCACAATCTATTTGAAAAAAAATATTGTGTGCCAACCACGTAACAGTTGGTTTACACAAGTTTTGCACGAACGAACTTAAAAATACATATTACAAATTTTCCAAATTGATTTTCCACATTAAACATCCAACGATCAAAAATAAAACCATCATCACACTAAACTCTATAAAGAATGAGCACGGCGGCATTCATTCAACAAAATCACTAACAAAAAACATTAACGTTTATGTTTATACAATATATGTACATATTATACATAGCAATATTGTAAACACTCTATAAAATTACGATTATAATTAATTTTATATTTTCAATTTAACGAAACATTTAAAAAACCAATTAAATTAACTAAACACCAAAAACAAAACAAAAAATGTTAATATATTTAATAATTCAAAATTAATTAAAACAAATTTTCAACAAACTTTTTTTTTAGCTATTTACCAAAAAAAAATTAAATAAAATAATTTTGTTTATTTTTATAATTTTTTTTTTCTAAAACTCTATTGCATGCATGTGCTCGCGACTAAATCCCATACTAAAAAAAAACGGTTTTTTTTTTCGTTTTTGTTCTCATGACAAATTATTGTAATTAAAAAATGTTGTTTTTGGTACAGTGGAATAGTAAAATGGTAAGGGAAATCGTACACTATCTGGGGAGAATATTTTTTGGAAAAACCACAACACAATTTATTGTGCGCCCATTATCTAAAAATTCGTCGGAATTTTTGTACTAAAATTTTGAAATTAAACAAGGATTTCATGAACTCTCAAGAAAAATATAAAATATAAAGAAAGCTTTAAAAGAAACTTTAGAAATGCTCATACAATGGGACGGACTACTGAAATTTCGAAAATTATTGAAAAATTGGTCTATGAAATTTATGAAAGCAAAACAGTTAATGTTAACGAAGCGAGATATGACAAATTCATTTTCACCTACTCTCCCTATAAATCCAAATTATATCAACATATTCTACAACCGCAACAAAATCGTCAGTATATGAAGTAATGCGTACCTTAGACAGCCAACAATGATGAAACCTGAAAATTATGGATGGACAATAGAAAAACATAAATAAATACTATATACGAGTATATACGAGTATATACATATATATATATATATATATATATATATATATATATATATATATATATATATATATATATATATATATATATATATATATATATATATATATATATATATATATATATATATATATATATATATATATATATATATATATATATATATATATATATATATATACATATATATATGTACATATAAATATATATACAGTATTGTGCAAATTAATGCGAACATAGCAATATTTTAATAAAATCATAATGAATACTTTAAATTTCGTCATATAAAACTGTAAATTTCATTTTTTTTTTTACATCAATATATTTTTGTAGTTTATGTGCAAGGTTAACAATCATTATCTTTATTACTTCGCATTTCGTTAGTTGTGAAATAAACATTTCAGTCGATCATAACACAATGCACGCATCATAACACAGTCCCAGGAGCACCGAGCTATGCTCGTTCCGAATTACATTAGCGTTTGTTACACGTTCATGTCACTGAGTTTCACCTCATTAAATTGAGCAATATGTTAGTTCCATTTAGACCGTCGATTTTCCAGAAAAATTTCCGACACTCATGTTTGAATCCCATTCTATACTAAACAAATCCCATTCTATACAATTCATCCCAATTGAAAGGAAATGGTTTAATTCTATTGAAACTAGAATAATATTCATATTCCCATTTTACAATCCCATTTTCATGGTACATACCGAGTTCTATCGAAATCGGTTGAGAAATGGCTTTGGTCCATTGGAATTGGCCATTTTACAGAACCTATACGATCCATATTTGGAACTAATTTATGATCTCTATATAATTCTCAAAAATCACAATTGAACAAATAAAAAAAAACAAAACACAATGTAATATCAATAGCAATAACAACAATTAGATTTCCTTTGTTAGAAAATAAAATAAAAATGAAACCCGAACCTCTCCAGAAAGCCTACTAAAATATTTTTCCAAAAAATCAAAACCCATTACAATTGCTTCCTTTCACTAGAAAATTTCCATCTAACCAATTACTATTAACAAAAGAAAATAATAAAAATATGAATTCCCATAGGAGGATCCTCTTAAACGAATTTTACTGAAATAAAACCACCCTAACCAACATTAATAAAAATCAAATAACCGTTTCAGAAACCGGTAGTAAGTTAAAAAGTAAGATAAAACCAAGCAAACAGGGGCTCACCGGACGAGAACTTCCTTAACGTTTTTTTTAAGAATCAATACCCGGTGTTATCGCGTTTTGGCACTCGAAAACTCTCTTTCACCAATTATGAGCAATAAAAAAATATTCAAAAAAAACGAATCCCAGGCCTATTAGAGGACCCACTAAACAACATTTCCCGAAATCAAAGTCCACTGCAAATGTTTCCTAACACTTGAAAATCCCTGCTCACCAATTATTACAAAAATCGTTGAACTTAAAAAATGGACCTCGACCATCCGGAGGACCCTCTAAACATATATTTCCCGAAATCAACACCCATTGCAGACCTTTCAAAACCCTATTTGACTTCAATCAATACCCATGGCGATCGCTTCCTGCCGCTCGAATATCTCTCATTACCAAATGTTTACCAAAATTGTTAAAATGAAAAAAGGAACCCGGATACCACTGAAAGACCCTAAGCTAATTTTTTTAAACCAAGACCCATTGCAATCTCTGTCTGGCACCCACCCGCTCACAAATTTTTACCAAAAATGTAAAAATTAAAAAAAAGAAGCCCGGGCTCAACTGGAGAACCCCCTAAACGAATTTTCCAAAAATTTATACCCATCACAATCGCTTCGTGGCACTCGAAAACCCTCTTTACCAACTTTTAACAAAATAGTTAAAATTTAAAAAACCCAAGTTCCAATGGATGACACACTGGACTGGTAAACATACTTACCAATTTTCAACAAAATCATTAAAACTATAAAAATGGAGTCTGAATTTTCCTGAAATCAAGACCAATGGGGATCACCTTATACCACTTATAAACACTTCTTACCAATATTTACCAACATCGTGAAAATTACAAAGGAGCCCGAGTTCCACTGAAGAACCCCCTAAACTATTTTTTTCGAAATCAAGACCGGTCACAATTGATTCTTGGCGCACGAAAACCCCAGCTTACCAATTTTTACCAAAATCGTAAAAATTAAAAAAAGGCCTGGGCACAAACGGAGAACACCTTCTAAATTATCAAGACCCGTCGCAATCGCTTCCTGGCACGAAAAGACGACGTTCTTCGAAGTTCGACGAAGAAATGACGTTCCAAGCATCTGATTTTGTATTAAAATAAAAAACTAGTGTTTTTTAAATAAACAACAGTAGTTGTATAAATAAATTTTTTATTTGTATTATTTTTCACAAATGATTTTGTACTATTATCATGACCGCTAGCCCGCTACAGATATTTTCGAGTCGAGGTGCATTATCTCTATTAGCACATTTCCTTCCGATAGTATATACCGAGAGTGCTAAGATAATTATTGGTGATTCAGAATAGGAAAAATCAAAAGGGAAGTTCAATAATCGGGGAATTGGTTAAAGTTGAACCAAATTATGATTTATACGAGGACGTTGATGGTACCTTGATGGAAATATCGGATAAAATATCAAATATTGTTTCAGTACCACCGCATTCTTTAGCCACAATTGGATAATTCTTGAAACTGCCTGCATATTCAGATGTGCTATTGCGCGCTAAAATAAAAGCACAATGCTTACTACTCTTACCTTGTTTACCGGAGATGGTGGAGGAATAAAATTTATAGTCTGTCGCTAGCTTCATCACTCCTAACGCTACCACCATTTGAAGTATTACGACAATTATTTTATTTGCTCTACTAAACAACCACCGATGACGCTTGAAACCAAAAAGCATCCACCAGTCAACGGTGTTTTAATAAAACTTCTTTTTATAGTTGCGTGAAAAACGCTTTAGTAAAAAAGTGAAAGTACCACCCAACGTATCCTATGGGGTAGTCATTGATCCAAACATTTATACTGTTGACAATGGGCACTTGAAAAGAAAAAACTAAAATAATTTTCAAAACTTAAACTATTTTTATTAATCAATTTATTGTATCATCATGTCGTGTTGCTGTTTCAGCCAACGCTAACATGGCTAAAGCGGTAATACTTCGTACATTTCGGTGTTCATCAATTAAACCATTTATTATCACTTCGATCAATAGCTTGATAATACAAGATGAAATCGCGTTTATTCGAACAGCGATTTGTTGTACGATTTTTATGCCAGTATAACGATTTTGCCATTTGGTACTCTGGCAGACCACCTTGAGGAACGATAATAATGTTGGAATGCCAAAAACAATTGCGACCACCACAAAAGCATGTGCAATGGTATTTCGTATATACGCCTCTATATTATCGATATCGGGACGCATTGCAGAAATCATTGCTGTTATACCGGTCGAATTTACTATTTTTGAGATTATCTCGTAATCTTTATATTCCTTAAGTTCAGGGTCATAAATAGTTTCTATAATTTTCAATAACACAATATCTAACAGATATTTATCATAATTTTGTGCATCCACAAGCCAAGGATTAGTATCGCATTTTATTTGAGGAGTTACATCCCATCGATTATGCCGCGTTGGTTTTGATACTCGTACCTTATTTTGATTTAAGAACGATTTTTTATGTGATATTTTATTTTTATATATTTATTCTATTCCACTCATTTTCGTGATTTTTTGGTCAAGAAAATCACTGGAATAATTAAATGCTACAATTGAAAATTGAATCCAATATTTCCAGAAAACTATTTCAATATCGATTTCATATAAATTTTCAAGATTCTCGCTCGAATTAATGATCCTTCACCTAAATACATATATATATGTAGTTTCCCAAATTATACCTACGTGTACTGATATACATACATTTACCGTAACTTAAATGTAAATGTAGTTTTTGTAGTTAATTCTTGATTTTTGTGAACGTAAATGTCATAATTGTGCCTTTGCAACACAAATAATTTACTATAATAGCCTAAATGTGGCTTACTACTTTTACATTCATCTTTTATTATTATTCAATCATACATGCCATATAACTTTAAAAAAAAAAACGAAAAAAAAATTTATCTCAAGAATGTAATTTTCGAGGTTCGAACCACGATCTAAAATTTTAAAATCCACAACGCTAACACCTAGACTACTGCGGCATGGGAATTTGCCGAAAAATTACTTGGTTTTATAAAAAGTTTTGAGCATTCTACTAAATTATATAATATGTAGATAGATTTACACAATGTGACGTATCAACATAGAGAAAGATAAAATTAACCCTTTTTGGTTCGGATGAGGCGAAGTGATGACCGTAACTATGTCTCATTTAAAATTGGGGTTCCTGAGAATAAATTCCACCTGCTGTTGGACTCATCATCGTGGCCTCCTGGTGTATTTATTAAAGAATTTTTAAATTAATCGTCGGCAATCGTCGAATCATTTTTTAGTACCTCGGTCAGCTTTAACTGTTTAAAGCCAGCATTTAACACAAAGCAAGTTCAGTTTTGGTAAATTCGAATACTTATAATTGTACAAATTCTGTAACCAACATCTTTAGTTTCTCTGATGCCCATCAAAACATTCGTAGCATGCGCGAAAATTTTGATAAACTGGTTTTAAATTTGAGTACATTTGATGAATACCCATCTATTATTTTTCTTTCGGAAATTTGGATTTTTGATCATGAGTTAAAATATTATAATCTTCCTAATTATGAATGTATAGATTGCTGTAACAAGAATTTTAGAGCGGGTGGTGTTTGTGCTTTTTACGATTCAAGTTTGCACTGTGTTAGTGAAGCTATTTCTTTAAATTCTGCGGATGTTTTAAAGTTATCTGTTTCATTAAATAACAAGGGTGCTGGGTGGGATTCAATAGGGTAGGCGTTGACCGTTTATAGCCAATTATAAATTGGTTTATACTCCAACGTTGCAACTATGTAGAAACCATCAACTGTCTCTAGTTTACCTCCACGCGGTAGCACCTGGGCAACGTTTGTTTTGCATTTTTAATGTATCACAACGTCTGAACTTCTAGAGACGAGTGTAATAACACTATAAAAACCAAAGCAATGGATAAAACAAACAAGGAAACGAATACCCTAGGTGGCAGACCTGATGTTCAGGAAAATCCACTCTCTCCGGAGGTCGGTCCCATGGATTCTAGGGGGGACCAAACATTGCTACATAATTCAAATGATACCAACAATAAGCTAAGCGATATCAACGCTCAAAAGAGTAACGAGGAAGAACTTTCATTCCGAAAGGGCTCCATTACAATCAGATCACCAATAAAAAAAATATTTGCAAACAACGCAATCTCCACTGAAAAAGTAACTTCATTATCAGAACAAATGCCGAGTGGATCAACAAATATTATAAATAGCGAGGAGCTGTTAAATAAATTTCAAAAAATGAAGAAACAAATCGCGCAGCTGAGCAATGAAGTTGCTGAACTTAAGAGAGAAAACTCTACACTAAAAGAAAAGGTTAAAAATAGCATAGCTAAGAATTCAGCACGAGTTAACAATCTTTCTTCAAACCATATTCAGCCATCAGCCAGTCAACATGAACATTCAAATAATTCCAACTGGTTGCTGCGGCAATTTCCAGTTTTTCAACAGAATAATAGATTCAGTGCTCTGAGTCAAGAGGATTATTGCACAGATGAGGAAGAACTGGAAAAAAGAAGTTTCCGGTGCTGATAACAGAAATGCTAGGAAACGCAGGCGTACAAAAACGAAAACTCCTCCAAAAAATACTACACAAATTGTGATCAATAACACTGAACAGAAAACCCCAAAAATACCACTGCCTCCACCCATTAACGTGAGCAATATCAAAAATTTCGAACTTTTTCGACAAAAAGTAATAAAAACCACTAGTGAATCAACTAATTTTAAGGCGCTTTCAAATAGTGACATTAAAATTACATTTCAAAATGAAAATGATTACAGAAATGTCAAAAAATTACTGGAAGAATTAAAAAAAAAACCCAGCAACCAATCCGAAAATATAGAACATCACACCTATCAGCTGAAGAGCGAAAAGGCTTATAGAGTAGTTATCAGAGGCTTACCATCTTCCATTAGTCACGATGTAATTAAAGCAGACTTAGAAAAAATGGGACATGAAGTCGCAGGTATTACTAACATATACAAAATGGTCACAACTAATGGTGTAAAAGACAAGAAACACTTTCCATTGTTTTACATCGACTTAAAACAAAAAGACAACAATAAAGAAGTATACAACATCAAGAAACTTGCGTACTGTATAGTTAAAATTGAGCCACCTAACAAGACAAGGGACATTCCACAATGTACGAATTGTCAACAACTTGGACATACCAAGAGTTTTTGCTATCGTCAAACCAAATGCGTTAAATGTGCTGGAGATCATCACACGACAAAATGCAAAAAACAACCAGATATCGCGCCTTCATGTGCTCTTTGTCAACAACAAGGACATACTGCAAATTATAAAGGATGCTGTGTATATCAGAACAAAATTAAAAGTCAACAGAATAATAGAACAAGAGTAGTACAGCGATTACAAACCAAAGCTGCTAAACCACAAACAACAATCACACCATCCACAGTTGGATTATCCTATGCGCAAATCACCAAGTTATCTGCTGATGAATCAAACCAAAACAATAAACATATAGAAGTTAATAACGAGTCTAATAACTTTGAAATTATTAAAAAGCTTAGTCAAATTCAACAGACACTTGGTCACTTAACAGAAAGGGTGGCAAAACTAGAAATTAATTTCTATCCGCCTAGCAAAAAAAGTCAGCATACACACAAATGATTAACTCGTTCCTACGCATTGTAACTTGAAACGCTAATGGGCTCAACCAACGAGCCCAAGAACTGGAAATATTTCTCCATACAAACAACATAGATATTGCACTTATTTCAGAAACGCACTTCTCCAACAAAAGCTTTTTAGAATAAAGGGATTTAATTCCTACTGGACAACCCATCCTAGTGAAAGAGCCAGAGGTGGTTCAGCTGTACTAATTAAAAATAATATCAAACATAATCAACAAGAGGATATTCGAGAAAGCTACATGCAAGCAACTGTTATCTCAATCCAATATAATGGCGCAGATCTAAATATTGTGGCAGCATACTGTCCTCCACGGCATACACCAACGAAGTTACAATTTAATAACGTCTTTAATAAGCTCGGTCCAAGATTTATTATTGGAGGGGACTATAATATAAAACATACAGCTTGGGGTTCCAGGCTAATTTCTCCTGGGAAAGGAAATGCTTTGTTCAATGCCATTCATGAAAACAAATGTGAATATCTGTCTCCAAGGAGGCCAACGTATTGGCCAACGGATGCAGGAAAAATACCAGGTTTGCTTGATTTCTTCATCATAAAAGGTATTTCATCCAATTACACTATAGTCGAAGGAATTAACGACTTAACATCTGATCACATTCCTGTACTGTTGTCAGTAAGCGCTATAGTCATCAAGAAAAAAAAGAAGCAAAACCTTACTAATAGATTCACGGATTGGGACCTCTTCAGAGAAAAACTGGAAGTGCTAGTTGAATTAAAAGTTAGTATTAAAAGTAATGAAGAATTGGAACAACAAACAAACAATTTCATTGAATACACTCGTATGGCCGCCAGTCTAGCTACTCCAGAATTAAAGGACAAAGCGGAGATTGAAGTCAAATACCCGGCTGAAATCAGGGAACAAATCAAGGAAAGGAGAAAGGCAAGGAGAATATGGCATCTCACCAGAAATCCCGCTGACAAAACCACCTTCAATCGAATAAGTAACAAAGTCAATAGGCTAATCAAAAGCTTCAAACAGGATTGCTTCGACAACTACTTAAGCGGGCTAGGTCCAGAAATGGATAAGGACTACTCGTTATGGAAAGCAACCAGAAAATTTAAACGACCTGTAGTTCGAGTACCACCTATAAGAAATGCTTAAGGCAATTGGGTTTGACATGACAAAGAAAAAGCGGAACTCTTTGCTCAACACCTAGCAACAGTGTTTCAACCCCATGACATTCAATCCAACATTGACGTAACACCTGTCTATCAACCAAATCAGGATTTTAAAAGGGTCACGCCAATGGAAATTGCTGAAGAAATCGACAAAAGTCTTAGTCAAAAAAAGGCACCAGGAATTGATGAAATATCACCGGGTCTATTCAAGGAACTTCCACGCAAAGCAATCATCATGATCACATACTTATTTAATGCCTGTATGAGATTGAAGTATATACCCAAATGCTTCAAAACGGCTCAAATAATTATGTTGAAGAAACCAGGTAAACCAGATGAAGAAGTAACATCATACAGACCAATTTCACTGCTTCCGACCTTATCAAAGCTGTTTGAAAAACTACTACTAAAACGTCTAAAGCCAATGGTAAACGTTCCTGATTTTCAATTTGGATTCAGGAATAACCACTCCACAATAGATCAAGTCCATCGAATAACTACGGTAATAGAGCAAGCGTTAGAAGAAAAGAAATATTGCCCCGCCGTATTTCTGGATGTATCTCAGGCCTTTGATAGGGTTTGGTACGAGGGATTGACATTCAAGATGAGCAAAATGCTACCACAAAACTATTGCCAGCTGCTTGAATCATACCTCTCTGATCGCCAATTCAGAGTCATCCATGAAGGAACATGTTCTGACTTTTATCCAACTCTAGCAGGAGTTCCGCAGGGAAGCGTATTGGGACCCCTCCTCTACCTTATCTACACTGCGGACATACCTACAACGAATAAAACGTTCATCGGCACGTTCGCTGACGACACTGTAATTATGTCAGTAGACGAATCACAACCAAGGGCAGTGGAAAATCTTCAACGAGCAATGAACAACGTTACTAAATGGACAATTGACTGGAAAATAATGCTTAATGAGCTCAAATCAACCCATGTGACATTTACGCTCCGACACAAAAATAACAGTCTACACATATACCTCAATGGGGTGCAAGTGCCGCAGGCTGAATCGGCTAAATACCTTGGTCTGCATTTAGATTCAAGGCTCAACTGGAAACATCATGTGAGACAAAAAGCTGAACAGATACGATTAAAACAACGTCAAATGTACTGGTTAATTGGGCATCATTCCAAAATGAACCTGTATTGCAAAAGACTAGTCTACCAGACTATCTTCAAACCAATATGGATGTATGGTGCGCAGCTATGGGGTTGTACTCATAAATCCAATAGAGACATTATACAACGTAGCCAAAATAAATTTCTTCGAATGGTCACCAACGCTTACCGATTTGTGACTAACAGAGAAATACACAATGATCTAAAAATACAATTGATAGACGACGTCATCCGCGAATGTGCCATTAAACATGAGAAGAGGCTTCTTAACCACACCAACGTTGAGGCCGTACAACTACTGGACAGTACAAACGAAATAAGGCGGCTCAAACGAATCAAACCACATGAGCTAACCGTATGAATATTATATCTTAAGGGAACTGGATACTGGTCCAGCAGACCCACACAAGTTTATGCTTATCTCATAAGTACTAATGTCAACCTTACTAATGAATTAATAATGTTTAAGATTGTAGTAGCCATATCAATAAAGATGTTTTTAAAAAAAAAAAAATTAAATAACAATAAGTATATTTTTGTTTGTGTGTATCGCCTACAATTTATTTCAATTTCATCATTTATTTGTGAGTTTTCAAATTTCATCTCGAAAATTAAAAATCAAAATGTAATAATTGTTGGTGATTTGAACATTACATATTTTGAATTTTCCAGCTTCCTGTAATGATTATATGTTTATGTTATCGTCAAATGGATTTCTGTCACTTATTAATTCTGCCACAAGAGTTACTAGTAATACTGCTACTTGCATTGATCACTGTTTTGTCCGTGTTAATAGTTGTGCTACTTTGGATGTATCATTGCATAATTTACACATTACGGACCATGATTTGGTTAAAATTGATATAGAGGTTCTTGGTAATTATGTTAACGAAAAAGAATTGGCGTACAGCAAATTTGACATTATTAAATTTGAATCATTAATCTCGTCACTTGATTTTTGTAGTTTATTAAGTCTAAGTAACCCCATATCAATTTTGACCAATATGGTTTCAATGCTTTCAAAAGTAGCTGATTCATGTTCCAAAAGTGTGATTAGGCATAATTCAAACATAAAGCTTAAACCTTGGATTTCTAACAAGTTGGTACTTTTAATAAATAAAGGGAAAAAAATCAACTTAAATGTAAAAAACACCCGGCGAATAAAAAACTGTATAAGTATTATCTCAAATTGTGTAGCGGAATCAATGATTCTATAGTTTCTGTTAAAGACAACTATTTTAGTAGGAAATTTAATGAATGTGGTAAAGATTGCAAAAAGACCTGGTCGGTTGTTAATGATATTTTGTGCGGGAATTTGAATAGAACTAATATCAAAAGAATTTTGTCTATTAACTCAGAGATTCTGTCTGACTCTGTATCAATTGCTAACGATTTTGGTTTTTATTTCTCTAAAATCGTTAGCGATTTGAGATCTTCTAACTTTTCTGCCCAAAGTATGAGTTCTAATGATTGTTCTTACTCTACTGAAATTTTGGATACATTTTTTATTAATCCAGTCGAGGAATCAGAGATTATTTGTATTATTAATGGACTTAAATCAAGTAATGCACTTGACATTCTTGGTCTTAGCTCGAATATGCTAAAATTAGTGGTTATAGCAATTGCGCCAGTTTTAGTACAATTCATTAATCAATGTTTTGTTAATGGTGTTATCCTTAATGTTTTAAAAACTGCAATTGTTATCCCTTTGTTTAAAAAGGGTGATATCATTATTAAGGACAATTATCGGCCCATTGCATTGCAACCCACAATTTTGAAGATCATTGAAAAATCGATGAAATCCCGTATTGAGAAGTTTTTGAACAAATTTGAGTTTCTTAGTCCTCATCAACACGGCTTTAGATCTGACAAAAGTACTGAATCTGCGTTAATTAATTTCTTAAATGGAATTCATATTAATCTGAATGAGAAGAAGTTTGTTGGTGCAGTCTTCATCGATATAAAGAGAGCCTTTGATATGGTGGATCATAATCATCTTCTGCGTAATGGTTCAAGTCTTATCTCAGCAATCGAACATTTATGGTTAGGATTGATAAATCGCAAAGCATTCCATTTATTATTGAACATGGTGTTCCCCAGGGTTCTGTTCTTGATCCTATCTTGTTTTTAAATTACATAAATTCAATTTTTAACTTAAACTTAAACGGTAAAATTGTTGCTTTTGCTGATGATATTGCATTAAGTTATTTTGATTTGACTGTTAATGACCTAACTAGCCAAATAAATTCTGACATAAAAATTCTTCGTCCCATGGTTTGATAATCACTCCTTGCTCTTAAGTGAAAAAACTAAGGTAATGTTCTTCAAATTGGTTGGTGATCCTTATCGAAATTTCATCCCCGAGATTTTTTATCATGTACGTAATTGTGACTTACGTAATTGTAGCAGTCTTTGCATTAAAATTGAAATGCCTTTATTTAAATATTGAACAACTTTGCTCTGGGTTGGCGAGAACTTGAAACCCATAAAATCGCCTGATTTAATTTAAACATATGTAAGTGAAAATATATCAAGATTGTAGCTTTGTTGAAGCAAGGATGATGACGCAACCGCGGATACCTGCCAGGTTATTATTTTCGTAAATAGATAATATTGAAACACTAATTTACAAATTTTTAGCCTTGTGCTTAACAAGTTACTCGGATCGAACGCTATCTCTCCTACTATTACGGATTGGTGGAAGGAGAGGCAAGATATTTAGGTATACCAAACCATATAAATATATGAAACGATCTAAATATATCAAATCGATCTTTAAGTTTGGTAACAGAAATCAGGTCACAATAGTTAATTTCAGATTTTTGCTCCAGGATTTTAATTAAAAACTAAATTTTGTATAATACTATATGTGCAAAAATCACGGCATAATTCGAGGCATAATTTCAGGCCTTTCGCCCAGAGTGAGGTACTCTTAAGGCTATCACATCGTCCTCTCCGGGTCCAAACTAAATGATATCAAATGGGCCGAATTAAGTTGAAAAGCGATCCGTACTGATGATCTACCAGGCTGGGGCCCATATAAAAAGCACACTCGTGCGATGGACCTTATTTTCTCCGAAACTCGTGAAAATCAGGCCGGCACTAATTGATATGTGGTATCGCGAACCAGAAGGTTGGGGCTCCAACTAGTGGAGCAAAGGAGAATGACACGAGAGTTAGCATTACGAATGCTACATAGGGGAATGGGAAAGGAGCCCTTCGGCAAAGCGACGGAGAAGGAGCCGCCGCTCAGCCTCTAGAATCCGGAAGAAGTTAGCTGCGACCACTGAGACGTTGCTCACTGAGGAGCAAAAAGTGTTAATGGATTGGGCAAGCTACCTTTGGCTGCCTAACCTCGGATAGTAACCACGTGTCTAAAAGACAGCGGTCCCAAGAAGAGGCAAAAGTGGTCTACAGCAAGCTTGCCAAGTTGCTGACCGTGAAGAATTCAGGCTCTCCTAAGAAGAACAAGACAAATCTGTTCAGCGTAAGCCGTAATTGACAAGAGTCAAGGGAGAGGAACTGTGATTGTCTACAATGTACTAAGCCTCGTCTTACTGAAGGCGTGTTAAGATAGCTGCATTCTCAGACCAGAAGTAAATAGACCTCTACTAAGAGGTGATAGCCGCGGTAGGAGATGTGTGGCCTGGCAGTTACCCAAGAAGAGATTCCTAGAAGGCCAAGGGCACGAACCGGCTGGCCCTGATGAGGTAATGAAGATTTTTGTTTTGTTATCATTCAAGTATGCTGGATCTTCCAACTAGTAATTGGATGATCGTTAAACAGGCGGAAGCGAAATGGGGCTCAAATTTATCGAATGACAATTAATAAGAAGTCCCTAGCCCGTTTCGATTCAATCACCCTCAATGTATACAAGTGGAATGAGACGAAAGCGCGTACAGGAGGTATCCTGGGAAATATGACAACCCGCCGAGGCCTGAAGTAGCTACCAGCAGTGTGATAGGAAAGGGTGAGGGTAGCAAGGTTTACAAGTCCAGTGACTTCGGCTTAGGGCTGATTCACATGGAGAAAGATGAGCGGAACATGTGCGCAGGAGCTGGTCAACTAAACAACAACTGGTGGAAATAAAAGGGTTATGCTTAGGATAATTCAAATTAACCTACACCATCCTACATGATGCTTTGTCAACTCTCCTCTTCAGAATGCCAAGTTCGGGTGAAGATATGGTATTAATTCTAGAACCTTGGATTAATAAAAATACGAACTGTTGCCTCAGAACCAAGCGGTATAACATTTTATCCTCTAGTGTGTCTGCGAAGATCAGATCTTGTATTCTCGGCAAAAATAATTTAAATCTTTTTCTACTTTCTCAATACAGCAACAGTCAGCCTGGAGTTAGCCACTTGCACTTCAACAAGGACCGGGAAAAGTAGATTCCTCCGGATAACCTGAAGAAGCTGATCCTCAAATCGGGAAATAACAAGATCATTGTGGTATTGGGAGTCGATTCTAATGCGCATCACACTATCTGGGGAAGCACGGATGTCAACGAAGGAGGTGAGTCACTTTTTGATTATTTGACAAGTACTAACCTTTCAGTGTGTAATATGGGGCGAGTAATAGGCAGGATATTTTAGATGTGACCTGCCTCAAATAATATTTTTCATATGATTGAAAAATGAAAGGTGGGCAAAGAACACTCCTTTTATGACCATCAATATTAAACCTATAGCCTCAAAGATCACCCTGCTATCCGGAAAGCCTTCAGGAACTCTAGAAGGACCAACTCGAGCAAATAGGGGGAAATATTGAAGGGATTTTTGTAGTCGAGGGCCTTTAAGGAAGAACTAACAGGTGGCTCTTCTGTCGTAAAATGGAAGTAGTCTCCGAAATTTCTCGACTTAGGAAGATTCTGTCCAAAAATACAACCAGTCCCAGTTTTTTTATTAAACCGGACGGGTCGTGGAAAGCTTCTAGTGAAGAGTTTTTGGAGCTTCTCTTCGTGACTCAGTTTCCGGCAGCGTGAACAGAGGGTATCTTAACTGAGAAAGGGATCCTATGACATTATACCAGTGGAACTCCAAAATAACTCAGGAATTATTCTTCCTTATTTGGAAAATATATTCAAACGATGTTTACAGTTGGTTGATATCCCTAGCTTCTAGATGGAAGTTACTCTGGCCTCTTTCCCGAAAGTGGAGAAAAGCTCACATGTCCTTTTTAAGGACCTAAGACTAATAACTCCATCTTTGGATCTTCATATCCTTAGATACTATTGAAAACCTTGGAAAGGCTGTTGGATGTGTATATTAGAGCAAAAATAACACCTAGTAGGTGGGCACTGTCTCATCTGCAAATTAATTCACTTGAAAGAGTTTTGTTTGGTAGCCTTTCCAGATATACAGGGCACCTTTAATAATGTGGAAACAGAACCAATCAGGAAAGGATTGCCATTTTTGGATGTGGATTCCCCTGCAAATAGGTTAATTAGTCATACTCTTGTAAGCAGGATAGGCGTTATCTTGGACAGTAAGCTCAGTTGGGGCTTAGCATTTTGGAGAGAGTAAAGTAAATATATCTGTCTACCCTGCAGGAACGCTATTGTTAAAAGATGGGGTTTGCAGCCGGAGCTGGCTCTACACCGCCATCGTGAGATCACTTCTCATGTATGGGGTGAAGGTGGTACCCGCAGCTGTGAGCAAAGTAACTTATAAAAATCAGCTAGGGAAGGTGCAAAGAACGGCATGTATGCTTTTAAGCCGGGTATTAAGGTCGACACCGATTCGTCCCTTAGAGGTTACGTTTCACCTTCTTCCGGTCGACACTTTTGTCAAACAGATGGCGGCTGTGCGATTTGCAGCCGATTCTCAAAGATGAGTTTAGAAACCTTGACTACATTACTCCTACTTTACGATGCGAGAATAACTTTCGGACCCTGTTCCGGTCAAGGGAATTCTGGAGGGACGGATCATTATCGGAAACCAAAGCTTTGCAATTCTTCATGGACGTCTCCAACTCAGGCGGCAAAGTGGGAGCTGGAGTATTTTGTGATAAATTCAATGTAAAAATTTCTATTTGTCTCCCCGATTACTTCTATAAGGACACTCAGATAGCAATCAGGTCGCTGGAATCAGTTTCTTTGGCATCATAAATGGCGTTGTGCTGTCGCTCATCCCTTCATGAGATAAGTAAGCATTTCAACGTTCAGTTAATCTGGATTCCCGGTCACCCGGGTTAGGGAACTTCAGGGCGGATGATCTCACTAGGCAGGACACGACTCTCCAGCTGCAACCGAAAAGGGCAAGCCTGGGGAAGCCTATCACTGTTCTTAAAGTAGCACTGAGGGAAAGGCGCTAGCCTTAGCAGAGAAAAGGTGGAGTAACACCATCACCTGTAGCGTATCAAGACAACATTGGCCAAAACCATACTTGGGGCGCACCAGAACATTATTCTCACTACGAAGACGTGAATTAAGAACGGTTGTAGGAGTTCAGTCCCTTTTAGAGAAAATACAAGAAAGCTGGGCCTGGAGGCAAATGAATTCTATAAAAGCTGTTTGGACGAGGTAGAGGAAGAGACGTTGGTTCACTTCCTTTGTTCATGTCCGGCATTAGCAAGCAGAAGGCACAATCACTTGGGTAAGATTAAGATTAACAAGATGTCGTATCTTGAAAACCGTAAGGTGCGGTATGTTCTTCGGCACATAAGTAGCTCTAATTGGTTCCAGTAAGGGTAAAGGGGATGTGGCCTGGGGTAATACAATGGACCACCACCGGTCTAAGTGTGCCTAAGCAGCCACTTCAACCTAACCTAAGGCTATCACTATTTTTGGATATAAAAACGTGAAATTCTTCTGCTTTATTCATTGTTATAACTCTCGTATAGATTTTTTCGACATCCTTAAGGATTTCGGCAGTTGATTTAGAAAAAAAAATTATAAATTTCTTGCAATAATCTAAAAAATGATGCAGCCACTAAATTTAGTGAATGAGCAGCGCAAGAAACTTACGCTGCAAATGGCAAAGAAGTCTGGAATATCTTTCAGACATGTTGCTTGTGTTGTCGTATGGTTGACCTCGGCAATCTTATATATCAATTTCTATGTTTTTCACAGTTTCTGTAACAGCTATGACCTCATCCTGAGACTTATAGCTCATATTTTTAATAAACACTATAAAACGTTTTACCGACTTGCCACATTAAATTCATCAAGAAGATAAATAACTAGAATAAAAATAAATAATTGGTATGGCCACTAAAAATTTCCAATCCACAAAAATCCCATTTATTTATCACCAACTCTTGATGGAAGTCCCCGAGGGGTAAGTGCTTTGGCTAAGGCAACAACCCGATTTAAAACCACCCGCCTCCAATAAGAAATTTCCTCGTCTAATTGATGATTGAACGCTGCATTGATTACTGCTAACTAAGGGATTTTTTTGAGCTTAAGTTTTTGTTAAATTTATCTTTTAGCTCTTGAAGTGTTACAGGTCTTCGTTTTGGTTATCCACTTTATTTACTGGAATTATATTTTCTTTAGCTGTTTGCAGCCACATTTGATGACATATTTCAAACCCTTCCTAGTTTGAAATATATCATCAAATATGGCTGCAAACAATACAGCCTTTTCTTAAGCACGTGCTGCTAAATAACGTATCTTTAATAACGTAAAGACGGAGGCGATCATGGAGGGATTGTCAGCTTTGAAGGTGGATTACTCTATAAGTAGGTTGATTAATCATATGCTTTAAGCAGGGATATTACCTCAGAACTGGGGGAGTCCACAATTAGAAGGCGGGTGGTTAGAGGAACCCTGCAGGGAGGTGTAATGTCCCCTTCTCTCTGGAGTATAGTGATTAACGAATTGCTGTTGGAACTGGAGAGAGAGGGGGTATTGGTTGTAGGGTACGCAGATGATGTAGCGATAGCGGTATCAGGTAAATATTTGGACACGATTAGAGATGTTATGCAGAATGCACTATTGATCGTTACCAAATGGGTTAGCAAATGTGGATAAGGGATCAACCCGTCCAAGACCGAGCTGGTACTTTTTACCAGGAATTATAAAATTCCGGTAGTTTTCCCGCCTACGATAAACGGTACTAGAATGACTTTTTCCGATAGAGCGAGATTTTTGGGCATAATCTTGGACAGTAAACTCAGCTGGATGCCTAACACGTTAGAGAGGATAAATAAGGCCACTCTAGCCATTTACTCGTGCAGGAAAGCCATAGGTAAGAGACGGGGTTTGAAACCGGAGCTGGTACACTTTCTGTACACTGCCGTAGTGAGACCTGTACTTATGTACGGAGTGGGCGTGTGGTGGCCAGCTCTGGATAAGGTAACATACAGGAGTAGAATGGAAAGGGTGCAATTAACGGCCTGCATGCTTATAAGCGGGGCGCATAGGATGACACCTACTCGCGATTTGGAGGTTATGTTCCACCTTATTCCAGTAGAGGTTTTTGGTAAGCAGAAGGCAGCCGAGGTGGCTATGCGACTTACCGCTGTCTCTCAGTGGAAGTATCTGCAGGTGGGGCATTCGACGATCACTAAGGGATGAACTGATGAATCTAGATTATGTTATACCAACCTTGTGTTTCGATAAAGGTTTCCGGACCGTCTGTCATTCAAGGGGATCCTGGAGTGACGGATCAATACTGGAAAATGAGGCAGTGCAATTTTTCACAGGCGGCTCTAAGCTAGATGGTAAGGTAGGAGCCGGAGTCTTCTGTGAGAAGCTTAACGTTAATATTTCTGTTCGTCTTCCTGACTACTGCAGCGTGTATCAAGCTGAAGTGGTGGCGATCGGGAAAGTCGTGACATGGTTGAAGCATAATGTGATATCAGTAAGGGATATCGCAATTTATGTGGACAGTCGGGCGGCGATCAGGTCACTAGAGGCGGTTTGTCTGAGATCGCGGGTGGCGCTGGATTGCCGATCATCTCTTAATGAGGTCTATGGTCACTCGGACATCACGGGGAACTGCAGGGCGGACGAACTAGCTAGGTACGGTACGACTCTCCAGATGCAGATGGAAAGGGCAGGTCTGGGGAGGCCTATAGCAGCGCTCAAATTGGCGCTCAGTAGAAAGGCAGTCGCCTTGACAAATGAGAGATGGACCAACACTCTCACGTGTAGGGTAGCAAAACAGGTTTGGCCAAAACTGGACTTGCGGCACTCCAAGGAACTGATATCCCTGGGAAGACGAGAGTTAGGATTGATCTTAGAGATACTGACAGGACAATACCTTTTTGGGGAACACGCGAGAAGGCTGGGTCTACAGACAAATGACTTTTGTAGAAGTTGCATGGACGAGGAGGAGGAAGAGACTATAGATCACTTCCTATGCTCGTGTCCGGCACTATCATACAGAAGACATAAATACTTTGGTGTGTATGGTATGGACAGACTTTGGGAACTCGCGAACTGTGGAGTGCGAGATTACGCTACATAAGTAGCACGGGATGGTTTAAGGGGTAAAGGGCAGATAAGATCCTGTGGTATCACAATGGGCCACTATTGGCCTAAGTGTGCGATAGCAGCCACTCTAACCTAACCTAACCTAACCTAGATATTTATTTTTCCGCCTTAAACCCTCTAACTGGATGTTAAAGGTATCAATCATTGCAATCGAGGCACAACTATGCAGGTTTCAGATTTTTGGTTCAGAATTTGTGGGCACAGGTGATTTCCATTCAAATGGTATTTTCTAGGAAATGTTTTACAATTAAGGAGCATTCAAATGCAACTTGCCACAACTGAAAACTAATCAATGGATCATCATCCAACAAACCATATCGTAAGCAAAATGTTTTAACCTAAACAATCAACAAATGTTGGAACAGCTGTAACGTCGTTCGATTTAATAATTTGGATTTTTTTACTTATTGCATTCTTTGAATCTGAATTGTCATGAATGCTTGATGTTACGAAATGTAGTTACGTTGTACTTATAGTTTAAAGTTTTTTAACAGATGATACAATCATTTCGAATTGAAGATTTTCCGCTGTTTTCTGATCCAACACATCCAGCCCATTTTGAATTTTTTTCAGTCCATTAAATATTCGTCGCAACTGCATAAAAATCAAACATCGAGGTTGGTATAAAAGCATTATAGATGATTCAGCAATGTTGTTTTTTCTTTTTATGATGTCTAATTATAATCCACCGTAATTCAGTTTTAACGGTCAAAATTTCTTTAGAACATTTTTATACAAAATTTAATCTCAATTTGATTTTATTAACTAATTTTAATGTTATTTTAAACAGAACACTTCTGACATGTTATATAAAGATTGATTTTATTCATTGGGTAATTTATACATGGTTGCCAATATAATGATAATGGATTCAATAAGCGAGAAGGTACTGTCCAAGGTAAAATATTAGACATCTTTCGGGAATTTAGCTGGCTTTGACAATTAACTGCCGTTCAGCTGAACCAATCGATTGTATGCCGTAGATGACGAGTTTAATAACATTGCGTCCGGTCCAAAGCGTGTATCCCAAAAATATTATTTTCCAAAAATTCCCCCATTATATAAGTACACAATTGATTCTGCGGTAATGACCTTTTACTTATGAAATTTAAAATAAAAATTGGTACGCAAACAATCGGATGTTTGTTTTAACTAAATGAAAACAAAATAAAATAAGAATTATTGTTTAAATACACAATTTCGACAAAGTAATAAATTTATTTGCATTACAGCTAAATCGCCTATCCCCCACGTCATCATCGTAATAGCTCGCCGGAATCAAGTAACAAGATCACTTTGGAAAAACAAAACCATAAATGTTTTATGTGATCAGTCCAAATAGCACAGATGGATTAAGTTTGTTATTAGGCAATCGTTTTTGTAATTTTCGCGTCTAATTGTATCTAACAATTTTTTTTTCTATATTTATTCTTAACTTTGATGTTAATTTTAGTTTTAACGATGTTTGGACGATATTTTCGTAAATAGTATAGTGGATTAGTAACATGATCTTTAAATTTATATACAAAAAGGTTAAGTTCATCGGATGTTATAAATAAGCAGACTGTTTTTATTCTGTGCTTCATCGAATAAATGTTTACAGCAGTCGCTCATTGATTAAGAATTTGTAGGAAATTTGTTGCGTTATTTTAGTAATTCAATAACAATGATAAGTGTCATATAAAAACAATACCTATACTTACGAGATCATTGGAGAGACCAAACATGCAAGGAAGCCGAGAACATTTCAATGATGAAACAGCTAAAATCAAACACTTCAATCTGAAGAAGAAATTTTTGGGCAATTAGGCAAATGGTCTTTAGCAGGGTAGACAATACTTTGTTCGATGACGTCAGATGCAATACAAATTTAAAAAAGTGGATGCCAAAAGTAAGAAATATATTCAAGACAGGATATTTCAAAACTAAGTCGAGATTAAACATAATGTCAAATTGTAAATAAACAAACGAAATTAAGTTTTCTATATATAATTTTTAAGTTCTAATACTACAGAATAACAGTTCTTTCTAATTCCGAATAGGAGCTAAAGAGATAGTGTTTTGTCCGGATAATAGGTATTCGACACTCCTCATGAAATAATGATAATTATTTTAGCTCCTTATTTCTGAATGTTTGTTGTCGCTTTTTATCCACTCTGAATGATTTTGTAATAATAAGGCTTTGATGTTTTCACTTCAAAATTCCAATTTATTATAAATTTTATTTCTAGCTACTTCTGTTACAAAATTTTCCAGATATTAGGAAAATGGTTATAAACCGCCAATAATTATAAAAAAACTGCATAAGGAGACATCTATTTTAATTAATCTACATTAAATAATTTTAAATAACAAAACTAATACTGACATCTCTTATCGACTAGCGAAACTAATGTTATAAATTTGAGGTAATTGAATTAATTTATATTTACACTGCTAAATGAGCTGTCAGAGAAATAAACAAATTTGTGTTGCGATTGTGAGTGCAGTCAGAGCCTTCTAGAGTATAGAGCCATAATCTTAGTGACGTATTTTTTAGAAGCTTTTTTAGTGGTATAACTTTTCACTGATTTCCATAGGAATCCATAGTAAAAATGGTGTTTTTTAGCTTCATGTTTTTCAATGAAAAAAGCAAATATATTATAAAACGTTTTTATAAGAGTTTTCTACATATCTTTAAGAACAATATACAAGAAGACCATATTGGTATTAAGTAAATATTAATTGCAGAAATATTAAAATTAAATTATTTCTAAAATATATTTTTTCGAACTTTCATTTTGAAAAATACATCAAAGTTGGCTCTGACAAATTAAAATAATACTTGCTAAATTTATCTTTAGTTTTACTAGTGTACGTAAGATGTCTAAAATGGTTACAGAAAAATACGAAAAAAAATTATTTAATCACAAAATTATCACACTTTCCTATATTTTGTGAATTTGTTTTGCTTTTCCTACAATTTTTGAACTGGAAATTTCTCCAGGTGGTAATTTTTGGTACGATTTTTCCAAATTTTTACGGCCATCACTGCCATCTATGTAATGTATATTGACTTAATGACCAAACGAATCGTAGTAAGCTTTTATTTCAATTTGACCAGAATGCTGTTGTTATGAATTTTTTTTAATATTTTGGTTTAAATAAAACAATTATTACAAGAAAATGAAAACGATTTACTTAAACGATATTCAAATATGTTGAAATTCAAACATTTATGAAAGTATTTCAGAAATTATAAATATGAATTTGTAACGTTTTCATTTAAAAATTTGTCTTAGGAAAAAAAGTGATTTTTCATATGTTTTGTGTGGTTTACTATGAAAAGTTTCGTTTTTTCGTCGTTTCTAATTCCCTTATAAAAGCTCAGATTTTTTGATTATGGCTCTATAAAATACAGGGTGCTCTGGTGCAGTTCATCGATAATTAATTAAATAGAAGATAAGTTTACAATAATATAAATGTAATAAAAATTTCTTAATTCTAAATCTCTGTTTCCTTGTAGGTCATCTTGAAGATTTGTATGTTGCATTTGTCCAGCGTCAACATTCCGCCGCCCATAAATCGGTTGATTCATATTTCATAAGAATGTATCGGAAGTTTGCACAATTTGTGAATGGCACGTTGAATTATTTTATTGGTGTTGGCTAAACGTAGGCTTACATTACATACCTTTCCATCATTTGATTTATGTGCTTCAACAACTCTTGCTAATCCCCAACATGTTGATGGTAGGTTTGCATCAGATACTAATACGACATCTCCAGTTGCTTTATTGTCATATTCTGTCGCCCATTTTGTTCTTTTTTGTAGAATGGTGAGGTAATCGTTGTGCCAACGGTTCCAAAAATGCTGCTGCATTTTTTTTACTTACTTCCATTTGGCCAATGGTAAAATATGTTGCTGCTGCAGATCATCCTCTGCCATATCGGTAAATGTACGCCCGATTAAAAAATGA
This sequence comes from Tipula vernalis, assembly GCA_958295665.1. Taxonomy (NCBI): domain Eukaryota; kingdom Metazoa; phylum Arthropoda; class Insecta; order Diptera; family Tipulidae; genus Tipula; species Tipula vernalis. The sequence continues at coordinate 133,365,832 of OY282558.1, read as the reverse complement.
GCCGGTGTTAAACAATCGATGTCTTCTGAATGGATCACTGCCAATGGCCTTGAATTCATGATAGCTTCGATCTTGGTAATTAAAGTTGTGAATTCCTCCAGAGTTAGTAATGCATTACCAACAACCCTCCCTAGATGTATTTTAGCCTGATGAGCGCCGCCTCCCATATTCCTCCCATATGAGGTGAACCAGGTGGGATAAATTTCCATTCTATTTTGTGTTGAAATAGTACCGATGCGATGTCAGACGTCTTTGATTTTAAAAGTTGAATACAATGTATGGCAACTTCCTCTTCTTGATATAAACCGACTTAGTGCTCCTAGAAAGCTGTCGGTTGTGAGATTACATACAGTTTCTATATGTACAGCCTTCGTACTCAAGCAAACAAATATGCATATGTACACTTTCATGGGCACCTGCCCTCTCCTTCTGGTTGGCTGTACTTTGAACGATCCACAGTAGTCTACAACCACTTCATATAATGGATGAACGTATTGCACTCTTTCCTTTGGTAGGTTCCCCATTAATTGATTTTGTGTTTTAGGGCTTTGCTTGATACAGTTGATGCAATTATGGACTATAACTCTGGATAATATTTTGTCCTTGACTATCCAAAATCTGCAATGGATTATACTAGTGAGAAGACTTATTACTCCCGGATGATTATACATTAGATGCGCGTCTCTCACTAAGCATTTAACTGCATGATGGTTCATTGGTAAGATGATAGGATGTCTTGTATTAAATGGCACACAAGAATTTTGGATTCGTCCTTCTACCCGAATAATACCCTGGTCATCTATAAACGGATGTAAAGTTATTAGATTGCTTCGTTTTGGTAGCTTTCCGTGGTGTTGCAATTCGATCATCTCTGCCGAATACTTAGCTCGTTGAATCTCTCGTATCAGAATGTGTTCCGCTTGATCGATTTCTTTACGGATCGTATCTCTCTTCCCTTGAGGGTTTTTGAGGTTGCCGATAAATCTTCGTATTAGTGCTAATATTTTGGTCATTTTACTAAAGCTGGAATATCTATTAAGGAAATTTTGCATAAAATCGTTCGTAGTTACTACCAAATTTTCCGTCTTTGAAGGGCGAAGTTCTTCAGTCGTCATAATTTGTGCGCGTGTATTCTTAGTTTGTATGACCTTAATCTGTTCAGCATCGACTAACCATTAAGGTCCGTACCACCACAGCTTACTCTTGGTTAGTTCTATAGCATTTGTACCTCATGATGCAATGTCAGCCGGATTGTCCTTGGAACAAACATGCCACCAGTGCTCTCGTTTATACAACTGGACTATTTCAATGGATCTGCTCGCAACGAAAGTTGTCCATCGTCTTGGATGCTCTGCTAACCAATCTAATACAATTTGTGAATCTGTGAATAGGGAAACATTAGTGATTTTCACAGTTAAGGAACTCTTCCACTGATTTCATTAGCTTTGTTAATAACAAAGCGCCCATCAATTCCAAGCGAGGTAAGCCAATCTACTTCACCGGTGCTACTCGTGATTTAGATGCAATTATGTTAGAAACTGCACCGTGACCTGTATCCAACACAGCGTAAACAACGGCAGCATAAGCATTTTCACTTGCGTCGCAAAAACCAATCAATTTGACTTGGCTGCCTGATTGTATCCATCTTGGAATGCGAATCATGTGGGATTCGCATAAATCATCTTTGATCTCCATCCATGCCTTTAGAATGTGTGGGGGGAGCTCATTATCCCAATTTACGTTTTGCATCCAGAGCTTCTGGAACAGAATTTTCTCCTTTATTATTATCGGAGACAACCAGCCAAGCGGATCATATATGCGACTCGCGTCTGATAATAATGTGCGCTTCGTGTGTAGATTGCGATTCGGAATGTCAACCTTGAATTGGAATACGTCTTCAAGTGGATTCCATTAAAGACCTAATACCCTTGATGAATCCGTATATTCTCCGATTTCCTTAACATCCTTCTCCTTAACGTCTTTCTTCGTTTTGTTGTGAATGAATAATCGGAGGTCGTTATCGTTCATCAGAAATTTTCGTAGTTTGAATCTATGAATTCTTAGCGCGTTTGTTACTTGCTCTATTAGTTTTTTGGCACACGGTATTGAACTTGCTCCGGTCATTAAATCGTCCACATACATGTCATGAAGTATCGCTTCTGCTGCTTCTGGCTGAGTTGGCTGTAGTTGCATACCTATGGCTGTTAGAGTCCGGGTTGCTAAAAAGGTTGCAGGTGCGGTACCATAAGTTAGTGTGTTCAGTTCATATGTATCTGGTTAAAATCGCTGAATGTGCCCGATACCTTGGGTATGATGAACGCTTGAGTCCTCAATGTGGTTGCACTGGCGTTCGCTGCTATTATTAGATCAACTGAACCCTTGGTTGTTCCCACTCCAGTTTCGTTTAACCCTTTCATCAAAATTCTGTCATTTTTACGCTTGATGTTTAGATTCTGCAAGCACGCCTTTGTGATGAACGCCTCCTGTGACGCCGAATCGAGTAATGTTCGATCAGTCTGTCATTCGCCATTACCATCTCTAATTTTTACGAGTGCAGTTGGTAGTACTCCTCCCCGAGTTGCATGGATTGTGGTGTACGTCCTTTTAACTTCGGCTTCACTTCGACGTTCTCCTGGTTCCTGAATTGTGGGTGAGGAGATATTAGCGTTTGCACTTATCATGCTACTCTCGACAGAAGTGCTTCCATCTCGTGATGACCCATGGAGTGATGTATGATGCTTCCTTTGACAATGTTGACACCTAGCCTTCGATCTGCAATCTTGCACCCTATGACCACCATATATCGACTCTTCAAGTGCATCGGTTAACTTCCTGATATTGGTCGCATTTGGTTGTGTAATGTTTGGCTGCTCTGAATACGTTTTAATGAACGCGTTTACTGTATGGCGCTTCCTGTCAAACCGCTTAATAAGCTTTTGAAACGCCTCGTGATAATTGGCATCGGTGACAGGAAGGTGGCGAATTAGTGCTGCTGCTCGCCTTTCAATAGACCTCTAAGGTATTGTAACTTCTGAGCTCTACATAGTAGCTGTCCTCGAATTCAGAATGGTCTGATTCCACTTTGCCATCTAGATCAAACATCTGGCGTTCAATAGTCATGAATTCGGTTAAAAGTGTCTGTGCTCTGTCTAGCTTTACGTTGATCTCATCTGGATTAGCGTTATCTAAATTACCTCGCACTAAATTGACCTAAACATTTACAAGTTGTCCGTAAAACATTCCGCATTCAACCGTGATGACCCCGAAATATGGTTTTTGCAACTGGAAGTCCAATTTCAACTAAGGGGAGTTTCAGCCGACCAAACAAAATATGCGCATTTAGTAGCCGCTCTCGACCTGGAGACCACAAAGTGCGTACGTGAATTGTTACTCCATCCACTGAAGGCTGGTAAATACGCTACTTTGAAGGCGGCCATTAAGGACAGTTTGTGTGAATCCAACAGGACAAAATTAAACCGTCTGCTATCCGGTTTACAACTAGGTGACAAAAAACCGTCACAATTGCTGCGCGAAATGCAGGCACTGGCGTCAGATCAAGTCGCTGGGGAAGTATTACAAAACTTATGGTTATAGCGTCTGCCAAATCATATCCAAGAGATACTGTCATGCGTTGACGAGTGTGAATTAGCAAAGCTCGCAGCATCGGCAGATAAAATCGCCGAAATAAACAACCCCGCCATGAGCATATACAACGTTGCTCAAGCACCATCTTCGTCATTCACGGATCGCCACGTATTCAACGAAAATCACATAACGAAAATATACGTTCGCACAGCAGGACACGATCCGAATCTCAGATCAGGAAATTCCCAAACTGCTGGTATCATGCCAAATTCGGGGACAATGTCAAACGTTGTGCGAAACCTTGCATGTACCAGAAGGGCAAGGGCACTAGCACTTCGGAAAACCTGTAGGCTCCTCACTAAATACGGTGAGTTATGGCAGCCTTTCAAACAGCCGTCTAATAGTTATTGATTCAGCAACAAAACAACAGTTTCTGATAGACACTGGGGCTGAGATTTCCGTCGTAACACCAACCCAGCGATAAGAACTTCCCAAATCGGATTTAAAATTATTTGCTGACAACTCCACATCCATAGAAACATTTGGTACAAAGATCCTGTCTCTGAATTTAGGGTTACGACGATCTTTCGTTTGCAAATTCGTGATTGCCAACGTCAACAGATGCATCATCGGAGCCGATTTTCTGCTGCAATACGGCTTATTAGTGGACGTTAAAAACAAAAAGATGATCGACCCAATTGACTATACCTTGTCAGTTCCTGGGATCTCGATCGCACTACCATCCTATCAATTAACTGCCGTCAATTTGGACGGAATCAACCCACGAATTCAAAACCTAATACAGGGATTCAAGGGAGTATTTCACGAAACACCGTTGCTCAACACGGTCAAACTTAGCGTTACTCAAAAAATTGAGACTGAGGGATAACCATGTTCCGCAAAGGTGCGACGTCTTAATACAGAGAAAATGCAGATCGCCAGGAAAGAAATCGACCTTTGGCTAGACCAAGGAGTATGCTGAGCATCAAAGAGTAATTGGACGAGTCCTATCCATATAACCAAGAAAAAAGATGGTGGTTGGAGACTCTGCGGAGATTACCGCGCGCAATACAGTTCGTCATGGATTTCAACCATCAACTAGAAGGATGTAAAATATTCTCGAAAATCGACCCCATTCGGGCGTATCATCAGATACCAGTCGACGAAGTGGACATCGAGAAAACAGCCATCTGTACACCGTTCGGATTGTTTGAGTTTCCACGCATGACGTTCGGATTACGGAACGCGGCTCAAACGTTCCAATGATTAATACATTCAATTTTTCGCGACGCAAAGTTTATCTTCCCATACATTGACGACATCTTAGTCGCGTCCAATGATCTAGAACAACACGTCCAACATCTGAAGATCGTATTTCAACGGCTACAGGATGCCGGTCTCGTAGTCAACATAAACAAATGTGTTTTCGGCGCAGAACAAATCAGCTTTCTAGACTTTGACATCTCAGCCGCCGGCATCAAACCAACTCAAACCAGAGTGGAAGCAATTGTAAACTTCAAACGGCCAACCACAACCAAAGGTATACAACGTTTTTTAGGCATGATGAATTATTACCGGATATTTATTCCAAACGCGGCTCAAAAACAAGCAATCTTATACGATTTTATTAAGGGACGGAAGAAAAATGCTAACAGTGAAATAATATGGCATGAGGAAACAGATAAAGCGTTTGAACGATGCAAGGTACGACTAGCCGAAGCAGTCCAGCTAGCTTATCCATCCGCTATTCACAAACTAGCTATAATAGTCGATGCGTCTAATCAATCTATCGGAGCGGTCATACAACAAAATGTATCCGGAAGCTGGTATACAACCATCCAATCGTTAGCAACCGTTTTACGGAAATGCATTAGAGCCGTCCGAAAATCGACGTTACTGCCTCACGATCATAGATCGTTTCACTCGGTGGCCGGAAGCCACACCGATTCCGTACATAAAGGCAGAAACAGTAGCCGACGCGCTGTTGAAAACATGGATCAGTCTATTCGGATTGCCTTCGGTTATCGTCTCCGACAGAGGGGCTCAATTCGAATCCGAGTTATTCAACAGTCTGGCTAACGTAATAGGATTCCAGCGTAAACGCACGACATTTTACAACCCTGCATGCAACGGTATGGTTGAGAGATGGCACCGCAGCCTAAAAGCAGCAATAAGGTGTGCCAACAATCAGCAATGGACCAAGACATTACGGCTTGTACTACTAGGTTTGAGAACCGCATTCCGTGAGGACTTCGAGGTTTCATCAGCCGAATTGGTTTACGGCGAAAGTTTACGTTTGCCAGGAGACATGATGCAATCGACATCATTCACGACGCAAAACGAAGTCATCAAGCAAATTCGGAATTACTTCACAGCCGTGCAGCCATCTCCACCAGCCCGGCATATAAAAAACCCGAACATTTTCATCTTCAAGGACCTCAAGAACTGTTCACATATTCTGATCCGTACAGACGCTGTGCGTAAAGCACTGCAACCTTCGTACGAAGGTCGGTACCGTGTAGTCCACCGAGCGGAAAAGTATTACATAGTAATAGTTAAAGGCGTCGAATCCAATGTGTCAATAAACCGGTTGAAACCATGTTTTATCGAAAATGAAGAACAAAATATCCATGGAAACAACGGCCAACTGAGCAATGAGACTCCAAATGAAATCACCAACACCATTTATTGTGGCTAGGCATTTTCGATGGGATCAACACATTTAGTTGGTCGAGTATTGGGCCTATATACCACAAATTCATCTCAAGTCAACTCAATCTTACCTCCAACTCAACTCCCAACTGAACCATTTAATCACTTAATTTTCTGCTGCTCAACCTTCAAATCAATCTCAACTCAACCTCGAACTCAATCGCAACGCAATCACCAAATCAATTCCCAATCCAAACCTCAACTCAATCACCAATTTAAACCCAAATCAACCCCTATAACTTAACCCCAAACTCAACGACTAAACCAATTCACGAATCAACACTCAAATAATTCCCCTATAGAGCCCCTCACTCACCGGCAACGCAAGTTAAACCAACCCCAAGTCAACTTCGTGAACATTGTTTGTAAATTATTTCTGTTCCCTTTTGTACCATCTTGGCGAACAGGTTCCAAAAACTTTTCAGTTCTCTGCTATGACATAGCTAGCCGTTCTCGTGATACCATTGGTACAGATATCCAGTAATCAGACAAACGGACGGACATTTTTTTTTTGCTTTTTCAGCCCCAGCGACTTTCAAAATCTCGATAAAAGTGGTTTTGAACAAACAAAATTTTTGGCCATTTTTGATAGGATTCCAATAACTTTAGTCCTTGCGGATCAAAACTAAAGAGCTCGGTTATAGGAACAGTAGGTGGTTTGGCGTCTATTGGAGGGGGGGGGGATCAAAGTTGAGTAGATTAATCTACCAGCTCCGTAACCTTCCAGTAGGGTGCGTATCACGTGAGCTATTCTGGTCTTGTCATTAGGCAGCTGCGTGATGGGTACAATTGTCTAAGGAGTAACCTGTTCACAATTCGCAAGTGTACGTACTGCCTCCTCGTGGCAACCACTGGAAACTAAGGCCACTTGGCACATTTTTGGCCATTTGGCACAGGCTAAAGTACGGCGCTAAAGGAGAAAACCTTGACAAAAAACCCTAATCTAAGGTGGAACAGCATATGCCGAAAGATGAATGGCTGATACGTTAATCAGCCCAAAATATGCGGACTCTGGATACCAGGCACCCTCCAGTTTTATTTAGCCTTCCTGTAGTAAATCGGGGTGACCTACAGGTGATTTGCAATTCCCAGCAACTCGTAAGAGTAAAATCAAACGGAATACGGGGCAGGAGTAGGAATATACGGGAGTGGGACAACCCTCTCGAGGTCCTTGAGCTCCAATGCTACCGTCTTTCTAGCGGAACTACATGCTGTAGTAAACATCTAGGAGGGAGAGCAATAAGCCCAGATAGTATGTATCACGTACCGGGAGGCAGTATTGTCAGGTTCATTAAGAACCTGAATATTGACTGGACGGATAATTAAGCAGGGGCAGCACAATAGATCTTTTAGGTCGCAGTGCGAAGTGGCTGATCGCCCGCATGCCCCCCCCCCCCCCAATAATAATAATAGGAACAGTAACAGTGCTGTGAGGTAAACGGAAGGTCTAATCGTCCAGCCCGTTCTACAAATGAGTAAAACGGAAAGATTTTTGGACTTACTGGCGCTTGTAAATTTAAGTTCATGGTACCTTATGCCTATAAAATGTTCGCCTTAACGTCTGCATTGAAAATATTTCTAGAACACGCCTAAAGCTTCTAAGTTCCGCCTGTGTCAAAGAGAATCTGGTGTATAGAGGAGATGTTAAAACCGAAAACTGGCGACATACTCGGTTTTAAACTTGGTATGTGCAGCCAGTTGGGCCTTCGGAGCGCCTGTCCAGAGTGAGTTACATTAAAATTATTTGCATCGTTGTAAATAACCTAGCCCCCTAGCTGCACTCAACGCTGCCTTATTTATTTAATCGACACATGGAATGTCAAATGTTGTTAAACCGTGTAAAAAAGGTCATAATCGAACGCTTAAGCGAATTGCAAAAATAAAGCTCGATCGACTCAGATCAACATCCTAACACAACGAGTGAAAGAACTGTTCAGTCATCCTGCGGACGTTCCCAAAGCTCCAGGACCAATGACAATAATCGTCAGCGCAGCAGTTCGCGATCAAAGGTACAAGTGGCAAAACACCCGAATTGCTGGTATCATCACAAATACAGTTTTCAAGCGCGAAGGTGTCTAAAACCATGCTACTTCGACGAAGCGAGCCAACCGACAACGAATCCGGAAAACCGGTAGACACCGCACTTCACGCGGCAAGTGACGGTAGCCAAACAGCCGCCTAATCATAGTCGATTCACGAAACCAGCTAGAATTCTTGATCGACACACGCGCCGAGATTTCAGTAATACCACCAACAAACCCCGAAAAGTCCAATTCGTCCACGTTTAAATTGTTCGCGACGAACGCTACAACGATTGATACATATGGTTGCAAAAACCTCACTCTCAACATAGGTCTTCGTAGACCATTGAGATGGAAATTCATCATAGCAAAAGTCAATCGGTGTATTATTGGAGTTGACTTCCTATTACATTTCGGTTTATTGGTCGACATTAAGAATAACAAGCTCATCGACCCCAACACGAACCTCTCAATTCAAATTCCCTCATACGGCATTACAACAATAAAGGCCGATTCAACACTTCCCGGGATTCTGGAACTACTATACGAATTCAAGATAGTAACTCGTGAATCGACAAATCTAAATACTGTGAAGCACAACATCACGCATTGTATCGAGACATCCGGTCAACCATGACATGCAAAAGTACGTCGGTTGAACGCGGATAAGATGAAAATCGCCAAAGCTTAGATTGAAGCTTGGACAGCACAAGGAGTGTGCCGACTCTCGAAGAGCAATTGGGCAAGTCCGCTCCATATTGCAAAAAAAAAAATACGGAAACTGGCGATTATGTGGTGACTATAGGGCATTAAACTCCATAACAAAACCTGACCGTTATCCGATTCCCTTTGTGTTGTCATGCACGATTTTCTCGAAAATCGATCTCATCCGTGCGTATCACCAGGCCCCTATTGAAGAACGAGACATAGGAAAAACCGCAATCATCACTCCGTTCGGATTGTTTGAGTTCACCCGGATGACGTTCGAATTACGTAATGTGGCTCAAACATTCCAACGTTTGATTCACGTAATAACTGATCGCCTCACAAAACTCGGAAGAGCATCTGAACCATATACGGATTGTTTTCCATCGCCTAAGTGACGCGGGACTAGTCATAAATCTTAAGAAGTGCGCATATCACCGCAAGTGGCATGTCGCCTGATAAACACAGAGTGGAAGCCATTCAAAATTTCCCACGACCAACTACAAAAGACGGCATTCTTCGATTTTTGAGGATGATAAATTATTACCGAATCTTTTTATAACGAATGCAGCACACGATCAGGGGATTTTATACGAATTTTTTAAAGGGCGAAAGAAGAAGAAGGGTAAGTGACCAATAAATTGGACCGACGGATCTACCAAAGCATTCGAAACGTGCAAAACAAAGCTGGCGCAGTGTACTCAGCTAGCTAACCAATTCAGCTAGCATATCCGATTCCAAATGGTAAATTTACAATTTTCGTCGACGCATCGAATACAGCAGTAGGAGCTGTATTGCAACAACCTACACAAAAAAGATGGAAACCACTGTTCTTCTACTCACGAAAGCTAAGTGATACCGAAACCCGCTACAATACGTATGACAGGGAACTCTTAGCCGCTTACTCAGCTACCAAACATTTTAAAAATTTCGGCGAAGGCCGAGCATTCATTCTATTCTCTGACCATTAACCACTGACATTCTCACTACGTCAAAGTCTCGAAAAAGCATCGCCTTGACAACGCCGACACTTAGACTTTATAGCAAAATATACATCGGATATTCGTCACATTTCGGGGAACAACAACGTCGTCGCGGATACGCTTTCACGAATCGAATAAATTCAAATAGGAAGCGCAATTGACTATGAAGCAATAGCAGATGAACAAATGAATGATCAGGGACTCGTAAAACTGATGGAATCAAACGCGTCTTTAAAATTCAAAAAATTCCCAGTTTTTGGAACCGATAAGGAAATTTTATGCGATGTTTCAACGGGAACACAAAGGCCGTTTATTCATTTCGTCAACAAATTTACGAGTCATTGCACAATATCCCTCACCCCGGGATCTGCGCCACAGCAAAACAAATCAGTAAAAAATTCGTGTGGCCAGCGATGAACCAAGAAATACTCTCTTGGGCCAAACACTGCATACGTTGCCAAAAGTGTAAAATTACGAAACACGTCAGAAGTAAAACTGGAACTTAAGAACAGACCAGTAAACGATTCGACGAAATCCACATCGATATAGTCGGACCGTTACCTCCATCCGAAGGTAATTTATATTGTTTGACCATGATCGATCGCTACACACGTTGGCCAGAGGCTACACCAATTCCGAATATCAGAGTAGAAACCATAGCTGATGCATTAATCAAAACATGGATTAGCCGATTTGAAGTGCCATCGAGCATCGTGACTGATAGAGGTGCACAGTTCGAAGCAACTCTGTTCGACGAACTTTCCAAATCACTTGGATTCCACCGCAAACGAACAACTGCTTACAATCCAACAGGCAACGGCATAATCGAACGATAGCCCCGTAGTTTAAAAAGCGCAATAATGTGTGTCGCTGAAAAACAGTGGACAAAATCTTTACAGATTTTCAGAGTACGTCAGCCGAACTCGTTTACGGAGAACATATACGACTACCCGCGGATTTCATTCAACCAAGCAGGAATCTTCATCAGTCCGATTTCGTCACACAGTTGAGGAACCAGTTTAAAAACATTCAACCCTCATCGACATCGCGTCATGCTAAAGAACAAATTTTCGTATTTAAAGAGTTGTCACCTACCACCTCCATACGAGGGACCATTTCCGGTAGTCAAACGCAACGAAAAATATTTCACACTGCTGGTCAAAAGTATCGAATCAACGGTTTCAGTAAACCGGCTTAAATCTTGTTTCATAGAGGCGCCGCAACCTGATAAACATACAAATACATCGAATGAAGTGCCAAACAAACCGAACACTACGCTGGAAACAAGACATTCACCACCGTCATATACCGGTGAAACAGGCAGATCACTTAAGGGAAGAGTAACGTTTCATCCCAAACCTACCGAACAAACCAAATCCAGAAGAAGCCGCGCCATCGTTATGCCGGCTCGTTTTCGATAATTTTCTATCGTTCACTGCATTCACTGGGGGAAGGATAGTGTGGCGGCAACACTACCGTCTATTCAAGTAAAATTGGCATCACCTTTTCCGGTTTACTGGGTTAAAACACACTCAAAACTCACCCACATGTTAACGGATTCGGAATTGATCCGGAATTGCTTCTTCGAGTTAAATTCAATCCTATTTGCCTCACCCTCTTAAAGTATCGCAATGAGGTCATGCTCAAGCCGAGCTCTCATAACTCTCCCTGCAAGAACGTTGCTTCACGATAAAGCACAAGATGAAAGATGAAGGAATAAAGTGAGCTGTCTTTAGCATAACAATAGATGGGATTGAGAGTAGATGATAACAAATCGTTGCGACAGAAAAGAAAGTTCTCAATCCAAGAAACCAGCATACTAGGAGCTCGAATTACTCCAAACTTGCACAGTAAGCCCTTGTGTCACACATGATCGAACGCCTTCGAGATGTTGAGCGCAATGATTTGAGATTCTCCAGAATGGGGTAAGCATCTGTTCCATTGTTTGGTGACGAAGTTTATTATATCACCAGTCGATTGGCTTCGCAAAACTTCGTACTGATGGTCTAAAAGCAGTTGTTGTTTCTCCAGGTAATTCATTAGAACAATTAATTAAGGGAATACCGACGAATGCGCTAAGTAGATATGTTTGCGACCACATTGTTTATTTTATCCGTGTTATTTCTTGTGGTGTGTTATTTAATGAGACATACTGTTAACGGGAACGAGACGGATGGCGACGACACAGACCCAAAAGTGGCGCCAGGTGGCACGAGCAGCCCTCTCGAGGAAAGTATTACGGTGTCGGCGTCGAAGTTGCAGGAAATGGTCGAGTCGCGAGTGCAGAAGTTATTTGAGACTCGTTTGGCTGAAACCGGTGGTGAGTTTTCAGGGACTAAGGATACCCGTTCATCATTTGTTAAAACTACTTTTTACGGAACTAATTCGAATTCACAAGATGACAAAAAGTCATTCCCGGAAATCGCGCACGTTGTGTTCAGCGGTATGGTTCGAAATCCTGGAACAGCAGTTTTCCGTTGCGCACATATTTCGTGAAGCCACAAAGTATTCACACGCTGTCAGTGCTTTGGACGCGAGGCTGCATGACCAATTCGCTGGTGTTATTATGAGCGACAAGGGTGCATCACCGTATTCTAAATTTAAACAGGAAATCGTTGCAGGGGGACGCGAAACCATCGCAGATTCTTACTAAATTCAGACTTAATGCGGGCGGTAAATTTCATGACGACTCCATCCGGCAACTGTGGATGCAGCGATTACCACAATAAGTTCAATTGGTGTTGTCTCCTTTCGAGAACGACCTGTGCTTGACAGTATTGGCTGAACGAGCCGATAACCTTATGGAGACGTTGTCGCAACAGCAGGTTTATACGGTTCAAACAAATCATAGCTCGCCTGTTACACCCTCCACGCCTGAGCTTGATGAGAGATGGTCTAGATTTGAGTCTCGTATAATGAGTCAGGTGTCTGCCTTGATGGAAGTCAAGAGACAATCTCGTAGTGAATCAAGGAATCGTGCTTCGAGAAATCAATCTCGTTCTAATTCTCACGGACTAAGACAGGACAAGGACCAATGTTATTATCATCGTCGATTTGGCGATCGGGCGAACAAATGTGTTGTTGGTTGTAAACACCACCAGATTTTAAAAGTGATACAGGGGTTAGGGCTGAATTTAATTTATATACGGCCAATGGCACGCGTATTAAGGCTTCCGGCACATGTACACTCCATGTCAACCTCGGACTTAGACGCAATTTTTCTTGGAATTCCATTATCGCGGACGTGTCAATGTCGATATTGGGAGCGGATTTTTTACGTAGCACCGGGATCATTGTGGATATCAAAAAACGTCGCATCAAAGACTCTCTAACTTCCGTGTACACAGTTGGTTCACTTACCGTGTTGTCGAGTCCTGTATATCAATCTTGAATAAGTCCGAAACAAGCCCAGACATTTCATGTTTATTAACCCAATACAGTTCCATCACCCGGGAATTGTTCAATACCGAACCAGTGAAACATAAGGTGACTCATTGTTTGGAAACCCGAGGCCCACCGGTATCGTGTAAAACAAGATGGCTAGCTCCCGACAAGCTTCGAAGAGCCAAGGCGCATTTTGAGGAAATGATGGCGCAGGGCATTTGTCGGCCCGGTAGTGGCACCTGGTTCAGCCTACTACATTTAGTGCAGAAGAAAAACGGGGAATGGCGTCCATGCGGGGACTACCGTGCCTTCAACAACGTTACGATTCCGGATTGTTACCCTATCCCGCATTTGCAGGATTTTTCCGCCCAACTGGCAGGTTCTCAAATTTTTACCACGTTAGATCTTGTGCGGGTGTACCATCAGATCCCGATAGAGCCCACCGATATCCCAAAAATGGCCATAGCCACACCCTTCGGTTTATATGAGTTTGTTAGAATGACCTTCGGACTCCGTAACGCGGCAAATCTTTCCAGAGGTTGATGCATACGATATTACGAGGTTTACCATTCTGTTTCGTCTATCTGGACGATATTTTAGTGGCGTCGAATTCACGGGAAGAGCACATCGCACATTTATCTGCAGTTTTTCAACGATTGTCCAACGCCGGTATCGTGATTAACGTAGATAAGTGCGTCTTCGCCAAAGGTGAAGTTCTATTTTTAGGTCGTAAGATTACTGCACAGGGTATTCTACCATCGCCGGAACGTGTCCAGGTAATTACCCAATTTGAGCGACCAGTAAACGTCCAAAAGTTAAAGCGATTTCTGGGCATGGTAATTTTTTATCGACGGTTTATTCCCGCGGTAGCTAGTGATCAGGCTATTTTGAACGATTTTTTAAAGGGGTACCGAAGAAATAGCAAAATTCTCATTGATTGGTCCGAGGCAGCAATTGAATCGTTTGAGAGTTGCAAAGCGAAGTTATCAGAGGCCACTACTCTTGCGTACCCCGTGATGTCAGCACAGATGTGTATTATGGTAGACGCATCCGATACCGCGATAGGAGGGGTAGTCCAACAACGGGTGAGCCAGGCATGGCAACCCTTAGGTTTTTTTTCCGTTCGTCTGACACCAGCCTAGAAGAAGTACAGCACCTATGATCGTGAGCTGCTAGCGGCTTATTTGGGTGTGAGACATTTTCGATACTTGGTTAAGGGCCATTGTTTTACCCTTTATACCGATCACCGGCCACTGATTTTTGCATTTCGGCAGAACCTGGAAAAGGCATCACCACGCCAGCGTAGACATTTAGATTTTATAGGGCAGTTCACGACGGACTTGCAACACGTATCTGGAGTAAACAACGTGGTCGCTGATGCGCTCTCGCATATCGAGCATATAAGCTTGCCCGAGACTATTGATTATAATGCTATTGCAGAGGCACAGCTCACGGATCGACAGCACGACGCTAAAGTTCGACAAAATCCCTATTCAATTCAGCTCGACTAAGGTGCTTTACTGTGACATATTCACTGGCAAGCCTCGGCCGCACATTCCTAGTGACTTTCGAGCACAGGTGTTTGCTACATACCATAATTTAGCTCACCCGGGGATCAGAGCGTCTGTGAAACTGTTGACGGATCAGGTTGTATGGCCGGATATCAAAAAAGATATTAAGTTGTTTGCTCAATCGTGCATAGACTGCCAAAAGTCGAAAATCTCCCGACATACCAGATCCATTACGGAATCTTATGAAAGCACAACCAAGAGATTCTCGGAAGTTCATATCGATATTATCGGTCCGCTACCTCCATCTGAAGGCAATCGTTACTGCATAACCATGATCGACCGCTATACGACATTACAGCATCTACGGTAGCATTCGCTCTGCTTTCAACCTGGATTGCACGTTTTGGCGTGCCTATGTTTATTGTTATACCGATCAGGGTACTCAGTTCGAGTCTCAGCTGTTTAAGGAATTATCTAATCTGTTAGGATTTGAGCGCAAACGCACCACCGCGTATAATCCCAAATGCAACGTGATGATAGAGCGTTGGCACCGCTCTTTAAAAGCTGCCATAATGTGTCATAATAGGGCAGACTGGACGATCGTTCTATCATCGGTTTTATTAGGACTTTAGGACTAAGAACCACATATCGTGACGAATCGCGAGCATCCTCGGCAGAGTTAGTATATGGTGATACTTTACGTGTACCTGGACAATTTTTAGAAAAGGGCGAGCGTACGGTACCACAGTCGGAATTTGTAAAGAACATTAAACAGCATTTCAGGGAGTTAGAACCCATCCCAGCAACGCGACATGCGACAGATAAGGTATTCGTCAGCCGTCGGTTAGGAGAATGTACTTTTGTGTTGTTTTTGTTAGGACTGACGCTTTACGCAAGGCACTACAACCTCCATATATGGGTCCCCATGTGGTATTAAAAATATCCGAAAAATTTTACAAATTAAACATAGGGGGTCATCATACTAATATCTCGATAGATCGTATTAAGCATGCTATACTGAGAATGTAGAGAAAGAAGATATTCAATCAGATCTGTCGTCAGAGATACCATCGCCAGGCCAGCAAGTACAGACAGCGACCAATAGCACAGAGACCACCGTAGTTTTACCCAAGAGACTTACCTTACCATTACCATCGAATCCAGGGCAGGTTCCGACAACGACGAAAACTGGGCACAATATTAATAGGCCAGTACGCTTTCTTGATGATATCGTGTAACGAGGTTTTCCACTGGGAGGGGAGTGTGTGGCGTCCGATCGCGTTAAATATTATTTTTTGCATGATGTTTTGTAGTTTGCTGGGCGCCGTCGTTGATGTCGACTGGAAAGAGAAAGAAATAGGAAAGAGGTGTGGAAAGGAAAGAGGTGTACAATGAAAATGAATGATTAATCTAAAGGCGATCAAAGAAAGAAGACGCCATTTTTCGAAGTTCATAAAAATATATATTTCATTTTGAAAAATTAATAAATAAATTAATAAAAGAATTAATAAATAAAATTACAAAAAACTATTGGTGCGAATTGTTTATTCAAAATAGTGCAAAGTAACGTTTGGCAACTATTCCTTCTCATATCTAAATTACGAAGGAATTTGTGTGCCCCTTACACACTCATCTAATAAAATAGTGGGGGAGAACATCTTTAATAGATAGGCCCCCATAATTCATTACTAAGGGGCGGGCAAGTGTGGTGTTGTCCCCAAGTATCACGAAAGGATGCCCTTAAGGTTTCATAATTGAGCATTCAACATTCATTCTAGATGACAAACTAAGATAACTTGAAAAATTTGGGACTTAGCTAACACGTGGTGAGAGTCTGCAATAACACTGCGAATCTGTCCCACTTATTGGTGAAAGTATCAAGAGAAAGATGGAGTTTGAATGACAGCACGATTGTAATATTCTATATGAATGTTTGTCTGAAGAGTTTTTTATGAGTGCAGAGCCGAATGAACAGAAAGATAAAACTTCTATCATTCCAGGTCGTTGGAATGTACCCAACATAATATCTTATTGTACATTACCGTACCACACAATTTCGAAAGAGGACGTTAAGAGTTAAAGACGGAAAATTTAGATAACGTTACAGACGCATCATCTTTACTAGCTCTGTAGTAAGACAGAATTCGGAACAGTCGTTAATCAAGGCGGGGTTCTATTTTAGTAGTACTACGCAAATTATACTCGTGTTGTCTCGTTTACGAACATTTTTTCACTCCAAATACTTTCCAGATAGTAAAGTGGGTAACATGTCAAAAATACTTTGTTAATGGTTGTTAATTTTAGTCGCCACGTGTTTTAAAAAATGGCCAATTCTGATCTTAAATAGCTCCGTATTTTCATAAACAATACCATACTATTTTCTTACCGTTGTCTTATGTAGTACGATGTTAAACTCAAATTTTTTATAGCCGGCTCACCAATTGCCGCAATAAAATAGAATCCACGCTTCTTTTGATGGTTCAACTTATTCTCAGCATTCATTCGTGGTTGGAAACATGGAATAGAAGTTTGGATTGTCCGATTTTACAAGTTTGTTTGAATGAAATCCCTGTTTGAAGGGCCACAAATTCCGCAAAATTTTGTTCGGCTGCATTGAGATGTGAGCCAAGAATGAGAAGCTTACCGGTTGCTGCCTTAACCATTTAAATTATTTTACTGAAGAAAAATGTCACCGCCTAAAGTAAAACGCACTTTTCAAAATTGCAACCAACATTGAACGCGACAGGCAAAATTTGAAATGCTACTTTTTATGTTAAAACACAGATGTCACTATGCGCAAGATCAAAAAATATTTTGACGTATCGATAATGCAGATACCTTAAAATGTCATTTTCTTTTTTTTAAATCCAAACGAAAAATTCGGTTTTTTATACAATTTAATTATTAAACATAAAATCGAATCAATATTAAAGGATAACACACAATTACTTAAAACGAAAATGTTTGGCCGCCATTGTTTTCTTGTGCTTGCTGTAGTTGGGGTACACCAACACCAGCATTATCACCCGCATCAAACTCAAATTTCTGTTCCCCATTCGTATCAACAGCCTCAGGTCCAGCTTCACTAAAGTATTTCTCAACAATTTCATACGCCTTTTGATAAATTTCTTCATTTTCATGATTTTGCAAGTGTTCCAGTTTATCGAGGCCGTTCGCCTCTTCAATCAACATGCACAAATCGTTGAGGCCACCATGTTTATCGGTTAAAGCAAGCATATTTTCGAGACCGTTTAACACAACTTTGATTGTCCGTTGCTCTTTCACGTCGAGCAGCTTACAAAATGGATCCAAAAGATTTAATTTGACGAGATTCACAACCTGATCGAAACTTCCGCCGGTTGTAGTATTAGTGATGGCCCAGGCAGCCTCTTTCTGCGATCGGAAATCGCCGTGCGCCAATACATTAACGATATCTTGGAATATTTCGGCAGTAAATAGCGATTCGATTTGGTTGCGATTTCCCGCTGCAATGTTGCTTACTGTCCAGGCGGCCTCTTTCACTATATTTTGTTTAGAACTTTTGAGCAACTCTTTAAGGAAGGGCAGGACACCAGCCTCTAGAACAGCGTCGGTTTGAACATCAGTACCCGTGACAATATTGCCAACCGTGCGAAGAGCTGGTGTAACAACCTGTGGTTCACGATTGCCGAGAAGGTTAACTAGTGGTGGTAATACACCGGCTTGGATGATGGCATGAATTTTATCGTTATCATCGTCGGAGATGTAAGAGAGTGCCCAGCATACATCGGCCAATAGGTTCGTGTCACGATGGAACAGATATTGAGCCAAAACCGGAAGCATTGGTTTGATTCTGTCGAACGGAGGATGTGGGTTTTTATTGCGACATAGATTCGACATTAGCCATACGATATTTTGCTCGAAAGGTAACTGAAAATTAAAATTTGTGATTTAGCTTAAAAATAAATCGAATCGTAATCCAACTACCACCTACCGGAATATCTTTCGACAGCAATGCTATTAGCCGCTCCACAACATTATTGCTCAGTACCAGATCTCTCAAGGCGGGTCCATCACCTGCGATATTACCCAAAGCCCATACAGCTTGATCAGCCACATTCGATGCAGGCGACTCTAAAAGCGCCACCAATTTTGGTATACCACCCCCTTCTACAACAGTCTTAGTTTGTTCCGAATTACCAGACGCTAAATTCGTTAATGTCCATGTAGCCTCGAACTGTAAATCAGGATACTCAAAGCTTTCCAGGAACTTGATCAAAACGGGTACAATGCCATGATCGATAATCAAATCAATCGGTGGGCTACGTTCTCTACTAAGAATTTTCCGCGCCGATTGTGCAGCTATATACTGTAATTTCGGATCATTGGAATTTACCCCATTCACGATCTCTTCGATGGACATCGTGATCGGCGATTGCCCATTATTCTCTTGCAACGGAGATGTTGGCTCCAAATCTACAATATTACGCCGTTTAAATAGTTGGTCTTCTTTTTTGTTTTTCCGAAGCTCGACCGTAACTTCATGGCGACGCATTCGCAACATTTCTTGACTGTTTTTTGAATGATTTTTGTATGCCGCGATTCGATTCGCATTAATATTCTCGGCCATGATTTAGTATTGCCTATATAAAATAACAAATGGTGTTATAAAATTGCTGGGAAATGACAAAAAAACATTGACAAACATAACATCGTACGCGATCCACATGTAAAACATGGATCCACCATTTTGCGTACAACATTAAAATCATGAATGAAAATTATGCGCTCACCTGTTTTTCTTCTTTTTAACACAATTTAAATACACGAAGGAATCAATTAAACACAAAAACTTTTTAAATATATATTTTATACCACAATGATGTTGCAACAAACAAATTTACAAAATAAAACGAAATTTCTATTGTAGCAGCCGTCGTCGCCTTCTTGTGTATTGTGTTTGTATTTTCTGTTACTATTTTACTTTACGACTGTTGAATTTGAAATGCGGTCGGCTTGATCGAATGCGCAATGAAGTTTAAGTTGTCATAGCTACCAACATAACAAAGTAACACAAAAAAAAACAAAGAAAATATGTTTTCATACATAAATTCAAAAATGTGATCGAAAAGTCATACTGGTCGAATCGTTAGTGCTGTAAAATAGAAAATACAATTTTATTTGTCTATTTCAATATTTATGTTTTCAAATACGATGATAATAACGGTAAACTAACGCCTTTGTATCGCCTTTTTTATTTTTTTTTTATTTACACACGATTTATTTTATGAAATAACCAAACAGAGAAAAGGGGAAATATTCGAAAAAGAGCGCAACGAAAAAAGTTAGCAATAACGAAAAAGAGGAGAATGGAGGAGAAATTTAAATTTTGACAGCAAAATATTACGTGAAGGGTTGTACAAAGTTTAATATTTTTGTGGTGCTGCCCAACGCAATTTTAAGGTATTTAAAAAAATTCAGAGCGTTAAAATAAAAAATTGTTGTAGTATTTGTTATTGGAATGCAAATTATGTGGATTAAATTGATTTGGTTTGGTTTTGTATTTTTCTGTATAATGAAATTTTATTAAAGCGGATTTAAATCTTATTCGAGACTGGGCATTAGGCAAATTGATAAATTGGAGTTTGGATATTGAGAAGATTTACAATATTATATTGATATTGATGATTAAATTAGTTGATACCTAACCTGAGGTAAGTTATAGGACTTAAATAAACAATGAAACGGAATGGTTTAAATGGAGAAGATCGCACATTCACATCGCCAACGAAAGCTGTTGATTATCTTAACTATATTGTTTCAATACATACTTCTTTCTGCCAGACGGCTTCCGCCAGAGCATTTCGCGAATGATTTGAATGATGCCTTTGAATATTGAATCATTAGCATCCCATTTGCTGGGGCTTAAGCCCTACTCTTTTGTTGAATTCAAATCATTGTTTTGAATGAACCAATTTTTCGCTAAAAATGGATTTTTGCTGAGCATAGACGTAATAGGGAAAACCATAATAATTAAGTAGATTGATAAGCTGTTCACGCTTTTGAAAATCAACCCAAATATAGTTCGAAAGCTATTAAAACTTTAGTGCCCGGTTGAACCACGCTTCCACTTTCCGTAAGCACACATTTGGGGCACGTGCTGAGCTCGATATTATAAACTCGGAGATTTATGTTGCTACTCTCACACTAATAATAAATACGATGGTTTATATTTACGTTACAATACTTATAACGGTTGAATTAAAATGTTTAATTTACAGAAATAAGTTATAAAATTAGAACACATAAAAATGCGGTGTTACTTGTTCGCCATCTTATTAACCTTTTTTGTTCAGGGGTCGAGTTAGTGAGTAACATTTTAGCGACGTCAATTTATTCGCCCAGTGAACCGCAAGTTTTATGGGGGAGCGTACCGTGGACGTTATTGTGGCCGCCACACTATCCTACCCCCAGCGAACGCAGTGAACGATAGAAAGCTATCGGAAGCGAGCTGGCTTGTTGAAGTTGCGACCCCCTCTTGATTTAGGTTGCTCAGTGAGATTATTATGGAAAGTTACTCTTTTCTGAGCTGGTTTGTTTACTTCTCTGGTATGCGTATGGCTCTGCGTAGAGTTTGGTTTGGTTGGTATTTCGATCGATTCATCTGCTGGTTGATCAAGTTGTGGTGATTCGATGAAACAGGGTTTAACCTTTAATTAGTAGCGTGAAATATTTTTCATTGCGTTTGATTACCGGGTATGGTCCCTCGTATGGAGGTCGTAATGATTAACGAACCGCGTCAGTTCGGACCAAAACGAATTCGCATGTTGGTAGTTCTTTGAATACGAAGATATGTTCTTTCGAATGTCGTGAAGTCGACGAAAGTTGAATGGCTTTGAATTGGTTGTGCAACTGTATGACGAATTCGGACTGATAGATGTTGGGTTGCGCAGAAAATAAAAGATTTTATATACACCAAGAATGAAACACGTTTAGTTTTATTAATGATCAAACCGGAAGTTCGTTAAACAAAAAAACTATTTTCAATTTGCAATTGACAATACAAAACAAATAGTGTTGCCAGAATATAAATTTAATTTTTCATTCCAACATCTCTAGAACTAAATTTCAATTAAACCCATTAATTTTGAAAAATCAAAATATTTGACAGAAGGAAGCGGCTTGGTCATAATATCTGCAATCATATTATCTGTTGTTACATGCTTTAGCTTTATAGAACCGTCTTGGATAACTTTCCTAATAAAATGATGACGTACATCAATATGCTTGGTTTTGGGATGATAACACTCATTTGATGCAAGATGAATCGCACTTTGATTATCACATAACAACAATGTAGTTGGCGATTCATTCATTATCTCTCTTTGAAATCCCCTAAGCCATATTGCTTCTTGAACTGCAAACCCGACTGATACATATTCCGATTCTGTTGTCGACAATGCAACTGTTGCTTGTTTCCTTGAAGCCCGAGAAATTGCTCCATTTTGCGAAACAAAAATGTAACCACTTACTGATTTTCGTTCATCTAAATCATTTGCATAATCGGCATAACAATAACTAATTGTACCTTTCAAATATCTCAATACTCTTTTTGCAGCTAACCAATGCTGCATACCGGGATTGTTATTAAATCGACTTAAGAAATTTACGGCATAACATATATCAGGCCTACTTATTTATGCTGCGTATAATAAACTTCCAATTAATTCTTGATCCGGCACATTCATCATTTCATTTGTTTCTTCTTTTGATTTTGGACACTGTTCTTTACTAAGTTTAATATTCATATCCATTGTGGTTTTAACAGGATTACATTCCGCCATTCCAAAACGATCCAAAATCGCGGAAATATGATTTTGATGTGATTTGATGTGATTTGATATGATATACCGTTGTTGATCTATACTTAACGTTCCAATTTCTTTATCATAATTTAGATTCAATCCTAAAAACGACTTCGCTTCTCCAAGCTCCTTCATATCGAAATGTGTTTTTAAAAAACATTTCAATTCACCAGATACATTTTTTTTATTGGAGAAAATTAAAATATCATCCACATATACTGCAATTATCAAAAATTTTCCACTTGATTCATTATTGTAATATACAAATGGATCATAATCAGATTGCTTTGAACCGAAATTCTTTAAAGTCTCACTCAACTTCATATTCCATGTTCTCGAAGATTGCTTCAAACCATATATAGATTTTTTTAACCGAAGTACTTTGTTATGTGATATGTTCATTCCCTCAGGCGGGACTATAAATATCTCTTCAGATAGTTCACCCTGAAGAAAGGCCGTTACCGCATCCACTTGTTCTATGTATAGGTCAAACTTTACAGCCAATGACAGCAAATACCGTAGAGAATTGTATCTTATAACAGGAGAGTAAGTATCTTCAAAATCAACTCCTTTTCGTTGACTGCAGTCCTTAGCTACAAGTCTTGCTTTATACCGTGAGATTTTACCATCTGCATCTCGCTTCGTTTTAAAAACCCACATTGAATTCAACGTTTTTTTACCACTAGGAAGAGCCACAATCTCCCATGTATCATTGCACTTTAATGAAGTAAATTCTTCATCTATTGCGGCTTTCCAATTTGAATGATCATTTCTACTCCTACCTTCATCATACGTTTCTGGATCATTAGGACGTTTTGAGATTCTCGTCGTTCGACGTAAACTATCTGCTTCATTAATAACAATCTCACTTCCAGGCATATAATCTGAATCAGAATCAACAACTGTTGTTTCAAACCTTGCGTCGTCAGATACATTTTCCGATGTAGATACATTAGATTAATTAATATCATTCGTTAACTCTGGCATCACATGATCAAATTCATCAACAACCAGCATTTGATTTGAACCGTTCCCATTATGATCGGGATTTCCAAATAAATTCCCCACTACATCTTGATCATCTGAGAAAAAAATAATATCGTTAGTAAATTTTGTTGACCTATTTACCTCTGATTTTTTTTTATCTTCCAGGAATATGATATCTCTACTGATGATTACATCTTGTGATTTGGGATTATACAATCGATACGCTTTACTATTATCACAATAGCCCACCATGATACATCTAATAGATTTAACATCCCACTTTAATCGTTTAGGTTTGGGCACAAATAACATTGCCAAACATCCAAACACTCTCAAATGTGACAAATATGGTTTAACATTTATCCAAACTTCTTCAGGGGTCTTTTGATCTATCCCACATGGTATACGATTGATAAGGTATGCTGCCGTATTAACAGCTTCAGCCCAAAAACATTTCTCAAGTCCAGCATCCAAAAGAAGACACCGAGCCTTTTCGACTATGGTTCTATTCATCCGTTCCGATTTACCATTCTGTTGTGGACTATAAGGTGCTGTAGTCTGATGTACTATACCGTTATCTTGAAAACATCTTTTCATTTTTGTATTGCAAAATTCTGTACCACAATCCGTTCTAAACACCTTAATCTTCTTGTCAGATGGATTTTCAACCATTTTTTTAAATATTAAAAATTTCTCGAAGACATCGCTTTTTGCTTTGATTGGATACACAAATATTTTTCTTGAAAAATCATCCAAAAATGATACATAGTACCTTGCACCTCCCAATGATTGTTTTTCCATAGGTCCACACACATCAGCATGAATCAACTGCAAAATATCAGTTGCGACGCTCGTTGATGCCTTAAAATGCTTTCTTGACTGTTTACCTTCCAAACACGAAATGCACGAATCACTTGTTTTATTGTCAAATTCCACTGTGGACTGAGATTTGAGATTCTCTAAATTTTTGGAGTTTGTATGACCTAGTCTACGATGCCACAAATTTTTACTCACGGTTATACAACAACTATTACTTGAAGTAGGAACACACAAACTGTACATTTTTTCAATTTTAAATGCTACCGCAAACAACTGATTGTTTCTATTATAAATACAACATTTGTCTTTTACAAAATGCACTTGATTCCCATTTTCTATAATTTGTCCAACTGATAACAAATTTGCACATAAATTTGGTACATGCAAAACATCACGCACACAAACTTCAAAAACTTCATTATTCACACTAACTTTAAGAACAATCGCCTTTACCAAGTATGTTATTATCTGCCACAGTTACAGAATCTTCCTCTTTAAACTCGACATAATTAATAAACAAATCAAAGTCTTTCGTCATATGCGACGTTGCACCTGAGTCGACATACACCAATGGTTCTTAAGATTTTCTTGAATGGCATAAGTTGCATGTAAAACAAATTTACTTTTTTTGCTGCGAATGTGTTAATTTCTTTATATGGCCAAATTCCCCACATTCATAACATTTTGGTCCTTTGGACTTGTGTATCCTTTTTGTTTTAAACGCAGGCATTGCTTGGTTTGACGTAGAATTACTGTACGAATCGATATCCTGCAATAATTTCATTTTAATCGCATCAGCTGATATTTTTATTCCGCTACTTTCAATTGCCCTAATCATGGGTTGAAACTTTTCAGGTAATCCACTTAACAATAAACTACCCACCCATTCGTCATCCACCTTCATTCCAATCGAATTAAGTTTATGAGCGGTACCAATAATTTTGTTCACATATTCACCGACCGATGAACAACGATCAAGCTTTGTAGTCGTCAATTCGCTCAAAAGTCCAACTCTTCTTGTGAGTCCGGAATCATCAAACGTTGATATCAACTTTTGCCAAACATCTTTTGCAGTTTTGGCCTCTTTGATGTGTACATACAAATTGGGATCAATCAACAAAACTAGTTTTGCTTCCGCTTGAGCAACTTTATCCACCTCGGTTTCAGTACCCTCTACACTCTTCCATAAACCATCCAACACTAACAAATTCTCGACAGCAAACTTCCACTCATCGAAATTTTCCCGACCTTTAAGACGATCGACCAATGCCAAGTTCTTCAAAGACATTTTCCTTTTCTTATCAATAATTAAATAAAATATTTCTTTCAACTATCAATGTATAAATTTTCCAAAATAATTACGTCTTTTCTGGGCCCATAACCTGTTGGGTTGCGCAGAAAATAAAAGATTTTATATCCACCAAGAATGAAACACGTTTAGTTTTATTAATGATCAAACCGGAAGTTCTTTAAACAAAAAAACTACTTTCATTTTACAATTTACAATACAAAGCAAATAGTGTTGCCAGAATATAAATTTAAGTTTTCATTCCAATAATGGAAATTTTTGCTGGGTTGAACGAAATCCCCTGGTAGTCGTATATGTTCTCCATAAACGAGTTCAGCTGACGTACTTTGAAAAGACCGAGTAGTATTAGCGGTAACGACTTTGTCCATTGTTTTTCACCGATGCACATTATTGCGGCTTTAAAACTGCGGTGCCATCGTTCTAACATCCCGTTACAAGCTGGATTGTAAGCGGTGGTTCGCTTGCGTAGGAATCCAAATGATTTTGAGAGTTCGTTGAATATCGTTGCTTCGAATTATGCGCCTCTATCGGTTACGATGCTAGTTGGTACTCTGAATCGGCTGATCCATGTTTTGATCAACGCATCAGCTATGGTTTCAGCTTTAATATTCGGGATTGGAGTGGCTTCTGGCCAACGTGTATAGCGATCGATCATCGTTAAACAATATAAGTTGCCTTCGGACGGTTGTAAAGGTCCGACGATATCGATGTGAAGTTCATCGAATCGTTTGCTGGTCAGTTCATAAGTTCCAGTCTTACTTTTGACGTGCTTTATTATTTTGCACTTTTGGCAACGTGCACAGTGTTTGACCCAAGACCGTATTTCTTGGTTCATAGCTGACCACACAAATTTTTTTCGGATTTGTCTCGCTGTGGCGCGGATACCGGGGTGAGAGGCGTTGTGGAACGATTCGTAAATTTGTCGTCGAAATGCCTTAGGAATAAATGGGCGTTGTGTACCAGTTAATGTGTCGCATAGAATTTCTTTATTGGTTCCAAAAAATGGGAATTTTTGGAATGTCAATGCCTCGTTTGTTTCTACAAGTTTTGCGAGTTCTAGATCTTTAGACTGTTCATCAGCGGGAAAGTGTATCCGCGACGACGTTGTTGTCTCCCGCAATATGCCGTTTACCATATATGCTGTATACTGTGCTATATAATCCAGGTGACGGCGTTGTCTGGGTGAAGCTTTATCGAGTTTTTGGTGTAATGCGTATGTCAATGGTTTGTGGTCGGAAAATAGAGTAAATTATCGACATTCAACAACATTTTTAAAGTTTTTGCTAGCCGAGTAAGCGACTAAAAGCTCCCGGTCGTATGTGCTGTAACGGGCTTCGGTATTGCTTAATTTTCGGGAATAAAAGAAAAGTGGTTACCACCCTTTTTGTGAATATTGCTGTGGTACCGCTCCTACTGCTGTATTTGATGCGTCGACAAAAATAGCGAATTTGGTGTTTGGAATGGGATATGCCAGTTGAGCACAATTTGCAAGCTTCGCATTGCATGTTTTGAACGAGTTTATTGGTGATTTATCCTTCTTCTTACGTCCTTTTATGAATTTATATAATATCGCCTGGCCGTGTGCTGCCTTTGGTAGAAAAATTCGGTAATAATTTACCATTTCTAAAAATCGCAGAATGCCATCAGTCGTAGTTGGTCGAGGAAAATTTTGGATTGCTTCTACTCTGCTTATCCGGTCCCATGCCGTTTGTGGTGATGTGAAATCCGAGAAAAGATATTTCGTTCCTTGTAAATTCGCACTTGTAAGGTTAATTACCAATCCCGCGTCACTTAGACGTTTTAAGATCATACGCACGTGTTTGAGGTGTTCCTCCGTGTTTCGTGATGCGATCAGCAGATCGTCGATGTACGCAAACACGAATGGCAAGTCTCGAAATATTAAATGTACCAATCGTTGGAACGTTTGAGCCGCGTTACATAACCCAAAGGTCATTTGGGGAAACTCAAACAATTCAAAAGGAGTGATGATTGCTGTTTTTTCGATGTCTCGTTCATCGATAGGTGCCTGGTATAGTCGCCGCATAATCGCCAGTTACCGTCTTTCTTTCGTGCTATATGTAATGGGTTCGCCCAATTACTCTTGGAGATAGATTTGTAGACGCGTGGGTTACTGTTTTGAATTCGCGTAGTAATCCCAGTATCTCGGGTGTCAATGCACCGGATTTTATGGTCGTAATGCCGTAAGACGGAATTTGAATTGCTTTCCCTTTGATATCGAGTTTTGTGATAGGGCCGATGAGTTTCTTATTCTTGATGTCGACTAATAGACCGAAGTGTGCCAGAAAATCAGCGCCAAGAATGCATCGATCGACCTTCGCCAAGATGAACTGCCATATCAGTGGCCTGCGCAGACCTATGTTGAGTGTGAAATTTTTACAACCGTACGTATCGATGGCGGTAGAATTTGCTGCGAATAATTTAATCGTGGACGGGTTCGACGTTTCCGAAATTGTTGGTGATATGACAGAAACTTCAGCGCCTGTGTCGATTAGAAATTGTAACTTATTTTGATAATCGACTACGATTAGACGGCTTTTTGGTGTTTGGCTACCGCTGCTTGCCGCATGTAGCGCGGTACCAGTTAGTTTTTTGAATTTGTTGACGATGGGTTAGAATCGTTAAAATGGCATGGTTTTGCACAAAAGCCCGAACGCCGTATTTGTGATGGTACCAGCAATTCGGGTGTTTGGCTACTCGCTCGCTCGATCGTGAATTACTGCGTTGACGTGAAGTATTCGTAAAGTTAGGCTTTGACAGCGGCCGCGATATGTTTTGTCTTTAGATATTTCGAATCGACTGAATAGTTCTTCCACCCGTTGTGATAACTCGTTGATCTGAGCTGCTAAGCTGGTTGGTACTATTCTGTTGTCACCTTTTGGCGCATTGAGGTTATAAATGCCAGCAGGTTTTTGCACGTCAACTATTTTGTCTGCTGCTTTTGCAAGTTTCACCAAGTTTGCGTCGCCCATACATCATAAAATTTCCTGTGTATGTGTTGGTAGGCGCTGCAACCATAAGTTTCTTAAAACTTCGGTTACTTGATTTATAGACAAGGCTTCCATCTCTCTCAAAAGTTGGGATGGTTTTTTGTCGCCGAGTTGCAGTTCTGATAATCCCTTGTTTTCCTTTGGCGGTGTAAGAATTTGATCACGTACGCATTTAACTGTTTGAGGGTCGAGGGCTGCGATGAGGTGTCCATACTTAGTAGCATCGACCGAAATACCACCAATTTCGAACTGTGCCCCCAATTGAGTGAATCAAATTTCTGGATCGTCACTGTTGAAAGGTGCATACTTTATTAACACTTTGTAAACATTCGTCATTTCAACGATTTTGGGTTTCGAACCTCCGTCGATTTCGTCGGTAACCATATTAACAGACGTCCGCGAAATGTTTGAAACGCGGTGGAAAATCGACACTGGATTTGCGGATAAATTTGTCACTGAGCAAATGTTCGGGACGAGAGACGATAATTGTCCGGTAAAATTATGAATGAAAAACTGAACAGTTGAAAGCCACCAAATTAAAATAGACAATTGAAGTCACTTATCCCTGACGCCTAACCCGTTTCTCCGGATGTATCTTACGTTAATTTTAATTTAAAGTTATGTAATACAAAGCCTCAATAATTGAGAAAAAAATAGAAGAAATGAAATTAGGATAAAACGTCTAATATATTGCGTTGAATCCCGCGGTGGTTGTGTTCGCAAGTTGATCTGCTAATTTTATATAACACGTGTGTTCCGCTAGATTGTTGTGTTGAACCACGATTTACAGTTAATGTGGCCTAGTATGTAATTTTGTATTTCGTATCGTTGCCACTGATGTGTGGATATGCAGCTTTATAAATTGTATTAGATTTTTATCACGTTAATCGTAATTGTGATCACGTCGGGGTCACCAAATGTGTAGGTGGTTATTGATACGTTAGATATCGTTTGTGGCCACTTGAACCACGCTTCCACTTTCCGTAAGCACGCATTTGGGCCACGTGCTGAGCTCGATATTATAAACTCGGAGATTTATGTTGCTACTCTCACACTAATAATAAATACGATGGGTTTATATTTACGTTACATTACTTATAACGATTGAATTAAGTTTAATTTACAGAAATAAATTATAAAATTAGAACACATAAAAATGCGGTGTTACTTGTTCGCCATCTTATTAGCCTCTTTTATTCAGGGGTCGAGTTAGTGAGTACCATTTTGGCGACGTCAATTTATTCGCCCAGTGAACCGCAAGTTATATGGGGGAGCGTACCGCGGATGATATTGGTGCCGCCACAAGTTCATGTACGCACGTATTTTTCTGACCGTATTGATTTGAAGAATGAATTAGATGTTTAGTTGAGCGTTAAGCTGTTGTTGAATAAGGTGTTCAGTTGGGGTTGAGCAATCGGGGCTAGTTGGGAAACTAATTGGAGGGTTAAGGTGAATATTCGAATAAGTTGAATTAATGATTGAGTTGTTGTTGAGTTGGCTTTGAGCCATGGGGTTCAGTTGACTTGAGTATGATACCAGTCCAACCAAGGCTTTGGCTCTTTGTCACGCGGCTACATTATTCTGTGCCAGAGGAACAGGTTCATAGGTTACTGAACCGTGTAACAGCCAGTAATGACGGTCTCGTACAAAAAATCATTCCAAAGTTATCTAATGGAGGGAAATACGATTACGCATCATATAAGATTAAAATGCCTGGAGAGCTTTTTCAAGCGGCCATAAAGAGTTTGAATGCGGGCAAAAGAAACCTTGTTTCATCAATTTCGGCTACACCACGGACACCGATAAAGCTACTAAGAACTCTGGACCATGAATTCTACTGTGATAAAAAGAATACAAGAGATGCGTTATGCGCAATTAACGGTGGAACTCTATTTGTTAAATTTGGAGAATCATATTGTTTTATTAAGTCTATTATATTAATTAATTAAAGAATTGTTCCGGAAAATAGGATTTGCCATACCTGGGTTACTTTCAATTTGAGTCTGAACCTCATTTGGAATAATTTCAGACTCTTCGGATACATCTTCACTTTTTGAAAAACTGTGTGGTTTAATATTGACTCTGTCACGACGATATATTGCATCATTAACATTAACCATAAATGACCTATCGGATATTTTTTTTTTCGATGAAACCTTTGGACCATAAAGTGTTTTCTTGTGGACGCACTTGTACTGCAACAGATTGTCCAACTTCCAAATCAGGTAATTGTTTTGTTTTTTTATCATAGTAATATTTACTATGTCTTGTTCTTAATTCGATTTCTTCAGTGACGTCTTGAATGATTTTTGGCTTTAAACTTTCTGTCGGATATGGTACTCCAGTTCTAGTCTTTCTTGAAAATATTCTCTGGACTGGACTCGAGTGTACCTTGTTTGGAATATTTCTCCAATGCAGTAAAGCATACCATATATCTTCTTTACTGTCATTTGATTTTTTAATAAGTCGTTTGGCAATTTTCACTGCGGCCTTGGCTTTGCCATTAGCTTGCTGGTGATGAGGTGCTGAATTTATGTGCATAAAATCGCAATTTGATGCAAAATTACTAAATTCCTTACACACAAAATTTGTTTGCCCATCCGTTAAGGCTCTTTCTGGTATTCCATGTCTGCTAAAATTGGTTTTGCAGATTTCAATTGTAGAATTTGGTGTTAGATCTTTCAGCAGATCTAATTCGAAAAAAATCTGATTAGTGATCAACTGTCGCTAAAAATTTTTGTTGACGATCCTTGTAGTTTACTTGTAATACATGCATTGATATGAATTGGAATGGGTATGAAGGAACGAACTGCGATTGCCTAGGTGGTTTTTGCTGTGCATCTGAATATTTTACATAAGCAAGATTTAATGTCGCTTCTATACCATTATGACTGACGTGAACTTTATTAGTCATAAGCTTTCGTAGACTAAACGGTATGAGAACTCTATCATCTTTGAATATGAGACCATTTTCCGTTGATAATTCATTTTTGTATTTGTGGTACATTTTAACGTCGTCTGATAATTTATGAATTGTTTTCGGTTAACCATTTACAATAAAACTTCGGTCTTTCGCCGTTTCTGACTTGATATTTTCTAGTCGCTCATTAGTTATTTTGACATATTCTATTAGCTTAACCATTTGAAACATGCGCTCTGACTTTGATTGAATATTAGAATTTCTAATTTCACAAACATTTGATTTCGTTATAAGTGCCTCCTGCTGTGAACCACCGGGTAAGAGAGTTTTGTCATAATTCGCACGTGATAATGAATAAACCTTGATGGAATAGCGCTGAAGAGTTATAGGCATCAGTTGTAGATGCTTAGGACACTTTAATAACGGCTTCTTGAATTTATTAATAAGTGGTTTGTGGTCTGTTCTGATGTTGCATATATGTCCAACAATCATTTGATCGAATCGTATGCAAGCAAATACTATCGCGAGAATTGCGTTCAGTGGAAGTAAGTGTTCTTGAAGCATAGGCAATTACTTTAATGTTTTGAAAAATAGCGGCTCCTAATCCGGTACTACTGGATTCACATTCAATTGTAATTGGTTTAGTGTTGTTAAAATAACCGAACATTTTGACATATCTTCTTCTTCCTTTCCCCATCTCCATGGTGTACTTTCTAAGAGTAATTTTCTTAGCGGCGAAAAATGTGTACTGAGATTTTTGATATATCTTGATAAATAAGTCACCATACCAATAAATCTTTGGAACTCAGTTTCATTGAAAGGCGATTTCATATTTGCTATTGCTGATACTTTCGTATTATCTGCGTTGTAAACCATCCGTAGTAAATAAGTGACCAAAAAAACATTACTGAAGATTTACACAACCTCATTTTTGTTTTATTTAATTTGCAGTTATTTTGTCTCAACCGTATAAATAGTTTTTCCAGATTTCGATTATGATCTAATGTAGCTTCCTCGATCGTGTCGCCACATCCATACATGAGCAAATTTCTACCCCTTTCAAATCGTGAACCAGATGAAACATTTTCATCTGAAAATTTTCCAGAGCTGAACATTTATATCTACCAAACGGTGTCCAAAAACATGTTAAATCACTGCTCGACTCAGATAGTTTGATCTGCCAGAAACCTTTCTTAGCGTCGCATGTAGAGAAAACTCGGGCTTTGCCAAGCTCTGGAAGAATTTCGTCGATTACTGTCAATTGATAATTGGGCCGTTTGAGTGCTTCATTTAGCGGAATTGGATCTAGACAAATACGTAAGGAGTTGTTCCTTTGCACAATGAGTATATTACTGACTCAATCCGTTTGTTTGTCGACTTTTGCTATGATACCATCCGATACTAAATTATCTAATTCCTCCTTGAGTCGCTTACGATAGGCAACAGGAATACGAAGAGCATACTGAATTATGTATTGGTGAAATATTTTCATCAATTTCCAATACAACTTCGCCTAGAATTAGACCATTTCCTTCAAAAATATTGCTGTACTTCTCAACAATTTGTTCCGCGTTTGTATAATTAATGTGCTGATCCAGACATATGATATTATTATCCGTCTTAGTCTTAGCACAATTTTGTACTGATTCGATAACACGTGGAGATTTGCTATAACTCGGAAATTTTTTTACATTTGAACTATAATGTACCAATTTTAATGCTGAACACGCAATTGGATGACAACAGGGGCTGGTGATCTCGTCGAATTATTTCAAATGTAATAATATGATTTTTATTTCTCATTTTACATGGAACAAAAGCTTTTCCAATTGACTCGATCTGGTTTCTATTAAAATCCATAAGACCTTGATTGGTGGATTTTATCTAAGGATTTGACTCGTTCATTAAAGTTTTAAATTGACTAAATCCAATAAGACATGAATTGGAATCTGTGTCTAGCAAGCACTCAACGTTTTTCCACACTTTCCCAAAGATTAATAATAAAACTGCTGATACATTGCCCTTGAAATTAGATGAATTAATCTTGGCTATTTGCAAATTAACGTCTTCGTCAGCATCGTCATCAAGTTTGATTTCTTTAACATCATTTGTCCTTATATTCGAACTTGATTTTTGATTTTCCTTTTTTTTTATATCTGCAACATGCTTCATAATGGTGCTTATAATTGCACATTGCGCATGTGTGATCTATAGCGGGACAAACACCTTTTTCGAACATATGTTTAGTTCCACAAAATAAACATTGCTTCGAACATATGTTTAGTTCCACAAAATAAACATTGCTTTGCTGTCTTACATGACTGACGCGATTTTTCTGTTTTATTTATCTTGATTACCGGAACACTTGATTTGGTTTCGTCACTAGTCATAATAGCTACTCTATTTTGAGTGATTTCACTAATTTTACATACTTATGTCAATTGCTTGATCTATAAGGTAAGATCAAATTTTTCCATTAGTGTCTTTTTCACCTGAATATTTTTTATACCAACAACTACCCGATCCCTTAATAATTCGTTTGATATTTCGGCGGAACTATAAGCACACAATTTAACTAATTTTTTTAGTCTTAATAAATAATTATCAAATGTTTCGTGCTCTAATTGATCACACGTATTGAACATATATCTGTCATAGATTACATTGGAATTTGCACTAATACTTTTATGAATCTTTCTTAGTACCAATTCATCGGACATTTTATCGTTATCATCAAGAGCAAAATTACTATATTTTGTTTTCGCTTTGGTACCAATGGCAGACAACAGAATACTTGCTTTTTGTTGATTTTTCTCTGGTGTCCATAAATTCATTCCCATTGCAAAATAGTAATCTTTCCA
This sequence comes from Tipula vernalis, assembly GCA_958295665.1. Taxonomy (NCBI): domain Eukaryota; kingdom Metazoa; phylum Arthropoda; class Insecta; order Diptera; family Tipulidae; genus Tipula; species Tipula vernalis. The sequence continues at coordinate 133,331,183 of OY282558.1, read as the reverse complement.
GTTAGCTTCAAATATTTCGAAATTTTCTCGAACATCACCATTTTCGATTTCCAGTGGAGCTGGCCATGGAATATTATTAGGTGTAAAAGCAAAATTTGTTACCGCCTTTTCTTTATTAACCTCCATTTGAAGCGCTTGCATATGTTCAGTTAGATTCGTCATAACTGCTGATTGTGCTTTAACGTATGCCATGAACTCTTCCATTATTCTCTGGTGTTAATAAACTGGATAATGAAATATAACCTCAAAATTTTTATGATGTTCTTTTATAATGTTGGTTCTTGAATTTTTTGAATAATATTTTAATTCAATTCACCACATCTGACACCATGTTTTTTAAGTCTATTATATTAATTAATTAAAGAATTGTTATACCATATATGAATTATATATTTATTAAAATACTATATGTGGCGAGCGGTACATTCGTAGTGATAATGATCCTAGTGAGAGTTGCCTCTCTTCCCAATGAACGCTCCCATCATGCAGGCGTGTATTTAGGAGGATAATACAACACATATTACCGAGGAAAGGAAATACCTACTATGAGTCAAGTTCATTCTGGAGTGCAGACGGAACTCCAGAATCAACAGGCAGATCCTCTATCTAATACAACTGATTGATATAGCTATGTTCGAAAAATTAGACACATGTATGCAGAAGTGTGTACATCACACCAGAAATCCCATTTTAGAAAACCCATGTTTTCTATATATAATTTGCACCATTGGGATTGTGCAAAATTGTGCGTTACAAAACTTACCTTCAAAATAGTTTATATTGGCCAGAATCGGCCATAGAACATCCACAATTTATCACGAAAAAAACACGATTTTGATCAATTGATAATGTTCTATGGCCGATTCTGGCAAAATTGTAAGAGAGAATATTAACTACATCTTGATTTAATTCGAATGTTAATAAAAGGTGGGATTTCTGGAAATCGCCCTTATAACGAATTCAAAAAACCGCGATTTTGATCAATTGTGGAAGTTCCATGACCGATTCTGGCTAAAGTGTAATATGCACAAACGTGAATCTGGGCCAGAATACTAACCACACCTTGTTTTAATTCGAATGTTGATAAAAGGTGGGATTTCTGGAAATCGCCGTTATAACCTATTCGAAAAACCGCGATTTTGATCAATTGTGGAAGTTCTATGGCCAATTCTGGCTAAATTGTAAGAGAGAATATTAAATACATCTTCCATTCTAGTTAAATATTCATATTTAACAACTCAGTTAAATATTAACGAGCTTTATCATCTAGATGGGTGTTATACCACTAACGAATAAGACTCACAGTACTGATAAATCTAGCGCCACACTTCTTCCTACAGTATCTACTTACTATTCTGAATAATTATCTGATCATTACTATCGGAATTCAATAAAGAAAATTTTACACTTTATGAAATTCTCCATAACATCTTCACGATGAAGCTCCATATAAGATAAATTGGCAGTCTACCAAGTCTATGATTAAGACAATCATAACAAAGCTTACATAGATGAACCTGTATCTGATCACCAGTTCGTATTCGGTGGGAATACGTTGTTTCAATTTGATTCCGAAAAGAACTGCTTTATAACATCTAGCAGATACATTTTCTCCTCTAATACTACTGAAATTATGCTGGATTAGAAAATATATGAAAGATTACACCAGATTCCGCTTTCATTAGGCAAAATTAAACCTACAATAATACTATTCTAGGAGTGCCAGGCTGCGGTAAATCAATATGGGTCTTACATTTATCTTAAAAACATTGAAGATATTAAAATCAACTACCGCACTTTTAACTGGATTCAAGAAATATAACACGGGTTTTATCAATGAGTACATGACGGTACATGCAGCACTACTGGGTCTAGTAGCTTTGTTAAGTGATCGTCGTAAATTGTTCAAATACCGTATATCGACTGACTTAGTTACGTCAACATCCTTTATTATAAGTTTATAAGTTTGTAACACGTTCTAAACATCTTAGTACAACTTATAGATACCCTGCGGATTTCGTACATGCATTACAATCAATATACCAGAAATCAGCCAGCTTTAACAAATGCCTGTTGTATATTCCAGTTATCCCAAATCCGAGAAAAGGGAATTAACAAAAAATTTAAAATTACCTGATTCAAGATCACTCCCGACTATCCATGAGGCTGAAGGCCGAGGTGTCCGACTGTCTGAGAAAGAAATTAAACTTTTCGTTAACTTTAGTGGAATTAACCAGCTGCACACACAAATTTAACTACTATTTACCGATTGAAGGGGACCAACTGTATTCTTTAAGATAAATTGCCTTAACTGCTAACCAACATAACCTCCTTTCTGTCATCGTTAAATCTGGATCCAGTACCAATCAGAACCCAGAACATAAAAAGACTACATCAATGGCCAAATCACAAAACATTAGGAATCCAAAATGTAACTAAAATGTCTACGAAACCAACTCAATTTCGCAATTAAGTGTTTATATCATCTGTGAAACATCATTTAACAAAGAGATTCTGAGTTCTAAATTCTTTCCTAGCCAATATGGGGTTTGAAAAGATAGACAACCTTGTAAGTTCAGCGAAAATTTTTGGATATGAGGAAGGGGATACCTATGTCTGGTATTGTCGCCTCATTGTTGCCAATCGTTACTCTCATGGTTGCGTTGTGGATGGTGCTACTGTTGGAAGAGTAGTGAGGGATGTGTTCCAAAAGGGGACGAAATGGTATGTGGGATTGTATGTCTGAAGGGAACATGGGGTGGTGCGGGTGTTGTTGCTGTGTGCGAGTGTGTGTTTGAATGTTAGTGCGGAGGATTGTGTGTATGTTATTGGTAAAACTCTAATTATTTGATGTTTGTTGAATTGTTCGATGGTGTCGCTCTTCGTAAAAATGATTTATCTGGCTATGGTCCGGAAGAACCTCATATTTCAACTAGAGACCGCATTTAGGCGTTAAATAAAATAAAAGTGTAATTATTAAGAGTTTCATACAGCCTGTTAAAGTTAGCAGAATGTCTCCAGTCGTAAGCAAAAAGCCGATAACGTATATTACGTTATTAATACTCCAGCCGAAAATAAAAAATTTAGTGGCTAAGTTTTGTAAATAGTCTTACATGGAAAACTTCGTTCCATCTACTCATGTAAAATATCGGAAAATCAGAAGAATCCAAAGAATTGAAATAAAATCAGCCTTTAGAGTGCATATCAGAAGATGAAGCGTTTTTATATGATTTGCCAATAGCTTTTGCTGGAAAAATATCAATTCAAGTTTTCCGTGGGCAATCTGGGAAAATTCGATTTTCCAAAAATCATTAGAAAGTTTTTGTTTAATCAGCCTCTAGAGTTTTATGTCTGGAGAAGTATTCTCTAAAGAGGTTTTGGAAAATCGAATTTGCCCAGATTTTTCACTTAAAACTTGAACAGAATTTTTCTCCTGCGATAGATATTGACCAGTCACGTACGTAACACTCTAGAAGCTGATTTTATACAAAGTTTCTAATGACTTTTGTAAACTCGATTTTTCTTAGATTTCCTACGGGACATTTTTATTGAATTTCTTCCTTTCGATGTAGCTTTCTACATAACATTCTAGAGGCCTAATATCAAATCTGCATTACCGATTTTTTTCTTTACTTTCGGCGGGAAACTTTCGGCTAACCTTACAGTATATTTAATACTGTTCGCCTAAATGGTTACTTTCTATATTTAGAAAGTAACCATGAAAGGTGCAATTAGAAATTCAGTCGCTAGAGCTTGGTAAAATTGACTGAAAATAAAATTTTTCGAAGTTCTCGTTCAGATCGAAACTAAACTTGCAAAACTTTTAATAAAATCGATCTTTCTATATAAAGGGTGGTTGGCTAATATAAGTTTACGTCATGTATGTGTAGAGAGTAAATATAAAGTTATTCGATACCAAAATTCACCTCGGTTTCAGCGGTATATATCAATCCGTTTGTCCAAATTTTGGATAATATCCTGACATACCTGCTCCTCTATTTCACCAATGCCTTATTATCTCAGCCTTTAGCTCCTAAATTTTTGCTAGTTTATTCGGATAGACCTTACTTTTGAGATAACCCCAATGATAGCTCAAGGGTGACCTCGCTGTTTCGCGAGATTATGCGTCCCGGAAACTTCTCGTGCAATAAAGCCGTTGTTGAATTGGTCCCAGATTCTTGGAATTTGTGCACGATATTCAAAATTGTTCGCTCACTAATACCAAAAAAAGTCATGTAATGCGCTATATGGATATTTTTTTGAACGCCCATAATAGGCTTCGATAATTTTAACGCTTTGTGCCACTGTGTATTTGTACATGACGATAGAATTGTTAATGACCGTAGATGACAGGTGTTATCGAAAGCCTCGATAGCAGCTCCGGATAGCGAATAAAAAAACGTACACAATTTTAGCATACTTCTCCTATTCTTCCGCTATATTATGACTAATAAGCATATAGGGAGCGCTCGGTGTCCCTCGGGGACTATCAATTTGAAATGCTTGAACAAAATTCTTGTTTACGGTTTTACAGTCATGAACTTTAAGTTGTGAACACACGTAGACCGTTCTTCTCTTCTAGTTTTGTATATTGCTAAAAATTCTAAAAGCTCAAAGTAGATCAAAACAGCGTCTTTCAATTTTCTATTTATCAGTTAATTGTTATAAAGCTTCTCTGACTAGAAAATCGTTTTTTAAATCCTTCTAGATAAGTTAAAATTGAGAGAGTTACCACATCAATAGACATTCCCCTAAAAATCTGTTTTATTTAAATATATTTAGAGACTTTCTTCGGTTCTTTATACCGTACACTACCTGTACATAAAATCTTACCCACGTTCGTTTTCCTACAGCTAAATAATTGTGGTACCAAATTACTAGTTTTGATGTGGAATGAATATATGTCGGGTTTATCCATAAACACATACTCTTACAAACAAGAAAAATACTAAAGCTATCTGTTATCTAAAAATAGATAAAAATGAAATCAATCTTGTTAAAACAAAGCATAAACAGCTTTAGAACAGAAGACAAAAGCTCACAGAAATAAAATCTGTAATAATAATTCCATATTCCAACAACAACAACAACAAAATCAAATTTAAGTCGAATGAGTATATGAGATATATCCGATTATGTATAAAATGATTTTGCCACCCCTCCCTCCTTGTACCACCAAATCTTTTGTATACAAATCTGTATAACAGATTTTTTTTGCATTTTTTTTTGTCTTAAATTCCGCATGTAATCAGATGTTTTTGAAGTAAAAGTCTGTCGAAGATAAACACAAACCAGAATAAAGGGAACTGCTGTGCTGATAAGACTTAAATAACACAAACAAGGAAAATTGTTCGTATATTGATATTGATTTATGTGCCAAATGGTTTTTGGGAGGAGGTAATGGTTTTGTGAGTAGAAAGAATGAAAAGTTCAATATGTTTAGGAAATTCAAGGATGTGATGGCATAATTATGTGTTGATGGGCTTTTTTATACGTTTGCGATGATAATAATGTCTGTGTTGCGCATATTTAAAGTGTAAAGTTTTTTGTTCAGATTTTAAGGAGAAAGGAAGAAATTAATAAATTTAAAAGTCAAACATTTATGGTAATTTAAAAGCTTTAAATTATTTAAATTTTGTTTTAATGTTAGACCGCTTTCAAGATAATTTATTTGTTTGTTTAGTTATCGCAGTTATGGTTTAGTAATGAACATTTTTACTTAGGAGACATTTTGAAAGCTTTTTAATTTTTGCAGTTAAAGTTTAAAGTTTTTGCTTGAGGGCAACATTTAAATCGAATTCGGTGTTTAAAACTAGATAAATGGTCTACTGGTCAGAAATTGTAACATTTGATTTTTATTTTTATTTAGGCTTTGGCTATTTACAGCCATAACGTGTTACTTGAGTATAATTTTTATTTTTATTTTTTATATACATATTGTATAAATTACACATAAGCTCCAACCACGTTTTTTGTTTGAAAAATTTTTATTTTAGACATTTGATATAAATACAGACATAACCTTTAACCACGTTCTGTTTCGGTTTTTTTGAATGGTGAAAGTGAAAGTTGAATGGTGAAAAAGTTCTCGAACATTCGGTTTGGTCATCTATTGTACCAATCGCCAATCGCTAGTGTACCAAATTCGAATATATTGAATCATAATAGTGACAGTGAAATATTTGAGCCGATAGTAATTTGCTAACTAAACATCCAAGGTACCAAAAAAATTTATCTGGACATACTTAAGCGTGGTTTTAAATTAAAGAACTATTAAAGCACACGAATTCATCGGAATTTAACATTATGGAGTCATTGATGAAAAGAAGAGCAGTCATAAAAAGTCAAATAACGAACATTAAGTTGACCATCTACACCAAATCATGTGGAGATACTACGCCGTACGACGAAATGCATACACGTCTAAAGAAATTAAAGGATAATTATAAATCCTTTGTGAGTGTAGAAGATCAAATTTTCGCCATCGATCCCTAAGCACAATCGGATATCGATGTTTTTGACGACAATTACTATCTCTGTGTGACTACTCTTCAAACACTAATCATATCGAAAATTCAAACTCCAGTTTTGGGACTTCAAACTACCACGTCTAACGCTACCTACATTCGGCGAAAGGCACTGGTAAAACATTTTCGAATAGATGATGCTAGTTCAGAGATTAGTTAAGCGATACGACCGACCGGAAGCGCAGCATAGTTAACGAGTTCATTGAAACGTATACATCCAGCAGCCTCAAATTACTAAGCCATCAAGTGAAACAGTGGGTCAACTGCACGATATTTGTGACGAGGTTATTCGCGGTCAGAAAAACCCACTCTCTTGAAGGTTTCAAGTAGCAAACCAACAAGCTTCACAGCAAACACAGTACACCTGTGAAAACCATTCTAACTGACCAAAGACCACTACCAAATTGCGCTTTATGTACCGGTCAGCAGCACCGTCTTTGCGATTGTCCTAAGTTTTTATAAATAAGCTTAGATCAACGTAGGCAATAGGTGAATAAGAGTTCCAGGTGTTACAACTGCTTGGCGGAATGGCAAAGCGTATACGACTGCAAATCAAAGGGGCGATGTCATCAGTGTAGAAGAAGGCACCATTCACTAGTCCACATTGAGCAAAACACCAATACTGTGTCACTCAAATCTGTCTCATCTACCAGTACAATTGCAAATACCACATTTGCATTGTCCGAAGATTCAAAATCCATCAATTCGAATGGCGTTACCAATTTGCATTCATCACATACCAGCAAGGGTTCTGATGCATTGTTACCGACTGCACTGGTTGAAATTTGTAACAAATTCAGGATATGGCAAACCTGTCGATCTCTGTTGGACTTCGCCTCAACAAGGTCACCGAAAATTGCGCAAGCCGACTTAGTCTTTCAAGATCCAATGCAAAGTTCCAAATCAATACTCTAAACTTGTGGAAATGCCGGTAGAGTAAGAGGTGTATGTTCACCTTTAATGAGACCAAGAACCAACACCCAATTTACCATCGATCTCAACGCATATATAATATTGAAAATTACATCAAACCTGCCTTCGCAAGCTATCGGCCGCGAAAAATTGACATATCTGAACCAAATGGGGGGTAAGGAGCGCCGGTTTAGATGGTCTTAATATACTAGCCCAAATGCCAACCTCACCTGCACGTGGTACTTCCTGCTAATTAACTCACGAGGGTCTGGCGACCGAGATACGGCGGAATAACCGACTACCGAGAACATAGCAAATGATGTTCTCTTCAATGACCCACTACCAACTTGTACTGGTTAGGTTGGTAGTTGATACATAACCAGTTTTAAAGCAATGAATACAACGCAAAAAGGAAACAATACCCCAGGTGGTAAACCAACTACCCAGTGGGCTAATCCACCCTCTTACGAGGCTGGCTCAATGGATTCTGGGGTGAGCCAATCATTGCTAAACCCATTCGAAAGAAGTTCAATGTTGTTAAGATCACCAAACAATCATACTAACTCTGCAAATCAGCAGAAAGACGAAAACGCTGAACTCTGTCGAAAACTCAGTGAAGTAGAGATACTTTTAACCCAACTAAGAAGCGAAATTGAAAACCTAAAAAAAGAAAATGAAGAATTAAAGAAGCCTAAACCAATGGAGATTTCTGAAAACCCGCTAACTTGTTATAATGAAACAAGTACTCACACCAGTTATAACAATGAGTTCCATACTGATGAAGAGGATCTCATGAGAGAAACAGATTGGGTACTGAAAAGGAAGAAAAGACCTACCAAAAAACGAAAAGCAGAATTCTCGCCTGAAGTTGGAGATCATTCGCAAGCTAATATATTAGTAACTGGTGATACTAATACCAAACGAGCTCACCAGCAACAGCAACAAAATCAGCAACAAAAGGTTGTACCGAAAGAAAACGCTCCTCCGCCAATAAATGTAATCGGCATAACAGAATTTGCTAGTATACAATCTATAATGAAATCAGTGACAGCTAAGGAATATAGAGTAGTGTCGCACTAAACAATAACGTGTGGAAAATCAATACACCAGATTCCGATACATATAGAGCTCTAGCAACAAAGCTCAATGCGGAAGGTAAAGAATGGTTCACATACGAAGATAAAAACGAACGCGCAATTAAGGTTATGGCCAGAGGCCTTCATCCAACGTGTAAGAAGGAGGACATAATTGAGGACCTAAAGGCAAAAGATCTGCAAATAGAAGATGCAGTAAACATCCTAAAACGAGAGAGAGAGGTGAGAACAATCAAGTCAAAAAAAGGGGGCTTCCGCTCTTCATGCTTACGTTTAACAAAAAGGAGAAAGTTGAAAACATCTTCAACATCAAAGCAATTCTCAATATGAGGGTTAAAATAGAACCACTTAAGAAAAACACGAGGCTAATACCTCAATGCAAAAAATGCCAAAGTTTCAATCACACGCAAAAATATTGCAGACGGGAGCCAAGATGCGTAAAATGTGCTGGAAAACACAACGCGAAAGAGTGTACAGAAAGTAGAAACACCCCTGCAAAATGTATAAATTGTAAAGGGCATCATCCTGCAAATTATAGAGGCTGTGAAGTAGCCAAAGAACTTCAAAGACTAAGAAACAAAATGCATCAGTTTCCTCAAAATCCTAGGGTTACCAGAGAAGAGAAACCAACTAAAACCCAAGCGGAGCCAAAACCACCAGATATAGGTACAGAGCGGAAAAGTTATTCACAAATTGTACAGCAATCATCTAATGTTACGAATGATAACCCCCTTGAAAGGATTTGTCGAAGCATAGAAGCCATAAATATACGGCTAGCAAAGCAAGAACGTGGTCTAGAAGCTTTATATAAGCGTCTAGATATGCATGAGGCAACAGCCCTCATATACTAAAATGAGTAGATCATTAAGAATTGTCATCTGGAACGCGAACGGACTAGCGCAACATGTTCCAGAGCTAGAAATTTTTCTAAATTTAGAAAAAATAGATATCTGCCTTTGTTCACGCATAGAATGCTGAAATATCTAAAAAGAAAATGAACATAAATTGAAATATTTTACTAATTAATAATCAACAAGAATTGCATTGGCACTTACCGCATAAACAAAAATTTCATTGTTATTGTTTCTGTTTTGTGCTTGTCAAATGCATATCGACCTATATTATCGACGCCAGGGAATTGCCACCTTGAAATTTATACAAATATGCATTCGATGTTAATTTTTAATCACCACATCATTTAATGAATTTGAATTTCGCGCTTGTTTATTATTATCTAATTTAAAACAATTTGTTGAATTAATTTCTTATGCATGACAATCAAGAAATTAATAATTTTTCTTCCTTCTGATCGAGACCGCCGAATGGACAAGAGCTTTTTTTGGTAAAATCTATTATTTTCATAATTTTTCTTATATTAAAATAAATTTATATATTTAATCTTAAGTAAAGAATATTTTTATTTGTGGATTCAAATTTATTTGTGTAAGCTAATCATATACCCCTTTTTTTCTAAGTGAAAGTGATTATCGAGGACTTTACTTTTTTCCTTTTTTTCTCTTTGAAAAGTGTTGTGCAAATTGGTTCAATAATAGTACCCCCTTGTTTGCCCTTCAACAAAACATTTTGGTGCCGAAACCCGGGAATCGCACGTTTGTGTTTTATCATCAAAAAAACGTGTCGATTCATTTTTTTTTATTTGTTTATTTTTTCTTCATATATCAACTGGATACATAAACTCGAACCTCGTGTAACGTTTTTTGCAATATCGCGTACAATCAGTGTTTGTTTCTTACAATCAGTGCATTATTAAATTCAGTGAAATTATTCAATTAAGTGCTTTTCATCTTACACTTTACTACTAAATTCTACTGTATTCGAATCATCCGAAATGGCTGACTTAGCAACATTGGTAAGACGGCGCGGCATAATAAAATCAACGGTGACCAATATAAAAAAATTCGTGGACAAAATCAATAATGAATTAGAAAATGGTCAAGCCATAAACCGTGAGCAGCTCGAGACACGTGCAGAAAAACTAAACGAAGCATGGACCGAATTCCATGATATCGAAACTCAAATACTTCTTGTCGATGGCCAAATATCAGAAGCGGAAGAATTTGAAGAGAAATACTTTGAAACTAAATCAACCTTTAAGCGTATTTTTAATATAAAAAATCCAAGCCTCACACCTGTTCCAAATATTCTAGCGGGTGATAGAAGTACAACTGTTTTCGCTGATCGCTCATTCTACCAAACCAATGAACTACGTTTGCCTCGTGTTTCGATCGAATCATTTAGTGGAGATTATTCGAAGTGGCCGTCGTTTTCAGATCAATTCACAACAGCTGTACATGAAAATGAATCGCTTTCCAGAATTCATAAATTTCAATATCTCAAAGGATTATTGAGAGGTGATGCTGCGAATTTAATTCGTCATTTGCCAATGACAGAGGCCAATTACGAACAGGCATGGGAAAAATTGCAGAAAAGGTACAACAAGAAAAAGTCCATCGTAAAAGATTTAATCGAATTGTTCCTGGGACAACCAGCAATGAGACAGTGTTCACCTAAGCAATTAAGATTGTTATGCGATACATCCGATGAAGTACTAAGAGGTTTAGCAGCTTTAGGAAAGGAATGGACAAGCCGTGACCCCTGGTTGATCCACATTATCGTGAAGAAACTAGATGCGGAGACTCAGCAGTTATGGGCACAGCACGTAAATGATATCGACGTTCCAATTATTGACCAATTATTAAATTTCTTGACAGATAGATGTGACGCTCTGGAGTCCTGCTCATCAGTGAAGTCAAACACGCCTTTCCGCCAGAATACAGAAAGCAAATCACACAACGCTACCGTTGATCGCATAGGATGCTCAATGTGCAAAAAGGGTCATCTTCTTCATCATTGTTTCAGTTTTAAACGACTAAAAATTCCGGATCGAAGACAATTTTTAGAAGACAACAAGCTGTGCATTAATTGTCTCCAGCCGAATCACGATGTTAAAACTTGTCAGAATAGTAAAAGATGTTTTATTTGTCATAAAATGCATCATACACTGATTCACGTTAAAGGAACAGAAACCAAAAATGAATCGAAAACATCAGAGACCTATCTCACTGCACTCAGCACAAATCCAATTGAACCTGCTCTTTCGTCCATGAATAACGACTTCCCAATCAACAATACCAGTGTTTCTTCAATCAACAATACCAATATTTCTCCAATCAACAATACCAGTGTTTCTTCAATCAACAATAAAATTAATCCTGTTAATGATGAAACTTCTGCAATCAACATCTCCTCTCCGAACTCAAACTCAACCATTTCTTTGTTGCAAAATTCCAATTCGCACCCACAGTCTCGAAACAGTGAAAATATCATACATTCCGCCAGCTCGTCTAATTCCTCAAATCTGTACAAAACACTATTGTCTACCATTTTAGTCAACATCTCCGATTCCCTTGGTAAACTACATACTATTAGAGCCTTACTCGACTCTGGATCGCAGTCTACCTTCATCAGTGAAAGTTGCGTGCAAAGAATTGGGATTCCTCGAAAATATGCTCGCTTTGCTGTTAATGGGCTTGGAGCTAAAAAAGCTGGTTTTACAAGAGGAGCTGTCGAACTCAAGCTACGTTCAAGATATGAGAAAGATACATGTGTTCTTGTAAATGCCTTTATTCTAGCGCAATTAACATCCCAGCTGCCATCACACAATATAGTCATCACACACTGGACTAAATTAAAGGACTTGCAATTGGCAGATCCAGTATTCAACACACCAGGCGAAATAGACATGATTTTGGGTAATGACATATTCTTCGAAATAATCAAGCCGGAACAACTTAAAATTGAAGCAGGCTTGTTTGCACATCAAACTTGTTTCGGATGGATGATTGGAGGTAAATACAACCAACCTCCGCAAAATTCATGTATATCAGGATTTCACACTAACATCATAAACAACGACTTCGAATTGAAAATTCTTCAACAGTTCTGGGAGCTGGAGGAATTAAAATCAGACAACAAACGCTCGGCCGAAGAAGACTACTGCGAAACTCATTATAAGCAAACCACAACACGGGATCAAAATGGACGATATGTTGTTCGCCTTCCTTTTAAAGAGGACATTAAAACCAGCGCACTTGGAGCATCAGTTAACATGGCTATGAAACGGCAACTCGCAATGGAGAGACGATTTGCTAAAAACGATAACCTTCGAGAAAATTATGTCAACTTTATGGAAGAATACAAATCCCTGAACCATATGACCGCGATTGCTGAAACGAAAGTCCCATCACCTCAAAATCAGTTCTACCTGCCACATCACGCCGTTTTGAAGGAAGCCAGCTCCACCACTAAACTCCGAGTCGTATTTGACGGATCCTGCAAAAGCTCATCTGGTTTTTCGCTAAACGACACATTACTTGTAGGACCGACAATCCAGAAAGATTTAATGGCAATTCTTCTTCGTTATAGGACCAGTGCAGTGGCAGTGTCTGCTGATATAGAAAAAATGTATCGTCAGGTGTTACTCCATCCTGATGACCGCGATTCTCAACGAATAGTGTGGAGAAATAATGCTAACGAGAAAATGCAGCATTTTCAACTCAACACCGTAACTTACGGAACTTCAAGCGCAGCTTTTCTAGCAGTTAGAACGCTACAGCAACTAGCCATGGATTACCAATCAATTTATCCGCAAGCTACCTCCATTCTCTTGGAAAACTTCTATGTAGACGACATGCTTACAGGTTGTGAAAACACTCAACAAGCAACCAATATCTATGATAGCATGTCCGCCCTATTAGCTGAAGGTGGATTTAAAATTAGGAAATGGATGTCAAACGATCAACAATTTTTAAAGAATATCCCACCAGAGGACTGTGAATCATCGATTTTGGAGCTGGATACAAATTCTACCATCAAAACTCTCGGCTGTCACTGGAATCCAATTCACGATACATTTTCTTTTCGCGTAAACTTGCCTATTAATGAAAAAACCACCAAGCGAGCACTATTATCGCAGGCAGCAAGCATTTTTGATCCAATGGGATGGCTTTCTCCACTTACCATCTCTATAAAAATATTGTTTCAAAGTTTATGGCTACAAGGAATTACTTGGGATGACGAACTACCCCTAAATATTGCAAACAAATGGACTAAAATCAAAAATGGCTTAAAGGAAATTGAATCCATTGAAATTCCACGGTACCTGATGACCTCCGCCAACTCAAATAACATGCAGCTACATGCTTTCTCAGACGCTTCGGAACTAGCTTATGGAGCAGTGATCTATTCAAGAGTCAAAGATGAAAATGGAATTGTGCACATCCGATTACTAGCCGCAAAAACAAAGGTCGCACCTATTAAACAAGTGTCCTTGCCGCGATTGGAGTTGTGTGCAGCTTTACTATTATGTCGTCTAATAAAGTACATCGCCAAATATTTAGAAATCGAAATTGCATCAATTCACGCATACACCGATTCATCAATTGTTCTGGCTTGGCTGGATGATCATCCCAGGAGATGGAAAAATTTTATAGCCAATCGCACCTCAGAAATTTTGGAATATATTCCCAGACAACATTGGTTACATATTCCGTCTAAACAAAATCCGGCCGATTTGGCATCTCGTGGTTTAAGTCCTGCTGAATTGGTAAAAAATCTTTTGTGGTGGAATGGTCCCGATTTTTTAACAAATATTCATAACAATTATACAATCAGTTCTGTCAACACTTCACCCAAAGATTATGAACGAACTGATCTAGAGGAAAGAAACAGTTATAAAAATTGTCACATTGAACTTTGCAATTTGGATGTAGTCTCAGTGTTATTTAACCGTTTTTCATCAATTAATAAAATTTACAGAATTATAGCTTACATTTATAGATTTACAATCAATGCCAGGATGAAGTCTAACAGAAATGCAAAAGAAAAAAAAAACACCGAAATATACCTCAACCAACAGTCGATGAAATCAAGCATGCCGAGATAACTTGCATAAGATGGGCTCAAACCCAATCATTTACAAACGACTTAAAACTAATCAATTCCAAAGAAGGTATATCGAAGCGTAGCAAATTATTACCACTAACACCTTTCTTAGACACTACCGGCATATTAAGAGTTGGAGGGCGAATCGAAAATTCTACGTGTTCATTCGATACTAAGCATCCCGTTATACTCCCAAAGGACCATTTATTAAGCAAACTAATAATTGATGACTTTCATAAGCAAAATCTTCATGCCGGACCTGCATTATTAATAAGCCTACTTCGCCAACGATTTTGGATTATCGGTTGCAGGAATATGGTCAGACACTATGTAGCGAAATGTCTAATTTGCTTCAAACAAAAAAGATTACACAATGAGCAGTTAATGGGTAACTTACCTAAAGTTAGAGTAATCTCAGGACGCCCGTTTCTTCACACAGGAGTCGATTATGCCGGGCCATTATATTTACGGGAACGATCTGGGCGTGGTCAGTGCAGGGTAACAAAGGGTTACATTGCCTTATTTATATGTATGTCCGTAAAGGCAGTCCACATCGAACTCGTGAGTGACATGACTACTGATTGCTTTATCGCTGCACTCAAGCGATTCATATCTCGTCGAGGTATACCCTTGCAAATCTACTCAGACAATGGCAGCAATTTCGTTGGCAGTCGCAGTGAACTAAATGAACTATACGAACTTTTTAAAAACGAAGGCAATTTTAAACTAATATGTAATTTTCTTACCCCACAGAGAATCAATTTTGTTTTCAATCCAGCACATGCTCCTCACTTTGGTGGTTTGTGGGAGGCCAACATAAAATCTGTCAAGCATCATCTTAAACGAGTCATTGGAAATTCACATCTTACATTTGAGGAAATGACTACGCTATTGGCCCAAATAGAAGCAGTTTTAAATTCAAGGCCTTTATGTAGCCTCTCCGAAGATGCATCATCATACGACGTGCTCACACCAGCTCATTTTTTGATTGGAGAATCAATGAAGGCAATTCCGGAACCCGATTTAAGTCACATCAACACATCGCGCCTCTCAAAATGGCAAAATATTCAGAATAGAACTCAAGGCTTTTGGAAGGCATGGCACCGAGATTACCTTACTACCCTCAACCAACGAAACAAATGGAAAACCAAAACGAAAAATTTAGCATTAGACCAGCTGGTACTAATTCAAGAAGAGAACGTTCCTCAATTACATTGGCTAACCGGACGAATTCAACAATTACATCATGGCAAGGATGGTTTAATCCGCGTTGCCACAGTACGTAACGGCCAGCTTAAACGACCAATAGTTAAGCTGATTCCATTACCTATAGATGACAACAGTGACAAAAGCTGAGATGAGCAATACCAAAACATCACAACGTATAACAACAACAATAAGTAAAACACAATCATGTATTATGTTTAGTTTGAATTTTTTTTTTTTTCTCAATTTTAATACACACTTGAATTATATAATTATTTGTACATAGATTTATACACTAATCACAAAATTACTAACTAAATTTTCACAATATGTAAACAAAATTGCTCTTACCATAACAGAACAATACTCGCCGATGAGATAGCGCTGTCGGATAAGGTTTAATTTATCTTCATTTCCTTTTTGGGGGCAGTATGTTCACGCATAGAATGCTGAAATATCTAAAAAGAAAATGAACATAAATTGAAATATTTTACTAATTAATAATCAACAAGAATTGCATTGGCACTTACCGCATAAACAAAAATTTCATTGTTATTGTTTCTGTTTTGTGCTTGTCAAATGCATATCGACCTATATTATCGACGCCAGGGAATTGCCACCTTGAAATTTATACAAATATGCATTCGATGTTAATTTTTAATCACCACATCATTTAATGAATTTGAATTTCGCGCTTGTTTATTATTATCTAATTTAAAACAATTTGTTGAATTAATTTCTTATGCATGACAATCAAGAAATTAATAATTTTTCTTCCTTCTGATCGAGACCGCCGAATGGACAAGAGCTTTTTTTGGTAAAATCTATTATTTTCATAATTTTTCTTATATTAAAATAAATTTATATATTTAATCTTAAGTAAAGAATATTTTTATTTGTGGATTCAAATTTATTTGTGTAAGCTAATCATATACCCCTTTTTTCTAAGTGAAAGTGATTACCGAGGACTTTACTTTTTTCCTTTTTTCTCTTTGAAAAGTGTTGGGCAAATTGGTTCAATAATAGTACCCCCTTGTTTGCCCTACAACAAAACAGCCTTATATCGGAGAGCCATTTGACAAAAACATCATTTATTAAAATACGTGATTATGAATGTTACCATGCTGTTCACCCAGGAGGAAAACCCAGAGGAAGATCAACAGTAATAGTGAAAAAGAGTCTCAAACACTATGAAGAACCTAGTATAGAAGAGGAAAGTATGCAAGTTAAAACCATAAAAGTCGAAACTAACAATAATAATGAATACAGTATTTCTGAAAAACCCCGTGAATCGAGATTATGATCAAAATTTGAAACGACAGCGTTTTATCTTCGCCGTGAATAATTTCGCCTAATAATGCTTGAGATCCGGCTCTACGGATCATAAATAATTGCGTCACTTAATCAATTGAGGTAATATACTTACAATTTACTATGAATGTTTGGTTCGTTTGTAAATTTTGTACTTCTCAAAAACACGCGGTGTGTTAACCTCAATTCCAACTAAGTAGCCAAATGGTTTTCGTGTCCGTGTTAATTTCCAAGTTTCAACAGATTTCGGTGGTTGGTTTAATCGTGTCCAGGTATAGTGTGCGTAGTAAAAATATTCGTGGCGGTATGCGGATGTCCAGGTATGCTCAGGTAAGTAAAAATCACGTTTCTTTGAATATTAAATTTTATTCGCTTTTCTTTTTTTTTGTTTTTTGATGTTTTCAGGTTGACTACAATTTACACAAGTGAAGAGTTTTTCCTTTTTTTATTTACAAATTTGCTCAACTACTATCATGACATCTGGTTTTAAACATTTTAAACATAATATTAGTACTACATTTGTTTGAGTTTATCGCAATAATCTAGTACCTACTTTTGGTGTCTATTTTCGATCTGTCAAAAATTTCACAGTATGTAAATAAACAATTTCTTGATCGGAAAAACTCTTAAAGGTAATATTATACAAATCGAATTATTAATAAATTTATACATATTAGTAATTACTTAATTAAACAACTTTGAACATATTTCAGCTAAAAAACTTAACAATTGTGGATTTGATGTGCCCCGGTGGATCAGCTGTTCAGATAAGTGCAATTTGCTTTGCTGTTGATTTTAATGATTCTTTGTGTCTTCTCTTTTCTTTATTTTAGGCTTCGTCGCTGAACATACTCCCCCCGTTAACGAGTCTATCGTTAAGCTACGGGTAGTTTGCATATGGTGGTAATTGGCCTTTTGAACGTTGTTGATGCTGTTTTCACCGTAACGACTCGTACCAGTTTATCGTTACCAGGATGTATGATTTGAATTCTTGCCATTGGCCAACAGGTTGTAGGCAAATTTTTATCCTTTAGAATGACTAAGTCTCCTACCTTGATGTTCTCCTGTTCATGGCGCCATTTGTATCGCTGATTTAAGTTGTTCAAATACTCAAGTTGAAACTTCTTCCAGAACAGAGTTGCTCGCCGTCGAATCTCATCGTAAATCTTAACCTTGGGTTTGTTGATGTCATCATTCAATGAAACAGGTTCAGGGATCGTGGTCATTGGTTGTCCGATCAAGAAATGACCCGGAGTTAATGCCTCGTAGCTTTCGTCATCGGCTGAAAAGGCACACAGTGGTCGTGAATTCAAAATGGCTTCGATACAACATAGCATAGTTGTCATCTCTTCGAAGGTCAAGTTGATGTTTACTGTGGCTTTTATGAGATGACTTTTCACACTTTTCACTGCCGCCTCCCAAATTCCACCAAAATGGGGAGCCGATGGAGGGATGAATTGCCAGTCAATATTGTTGTGCGCAAAAAAAGTTCCAATAATTCTCTTATAGTCTTCTGACTGGGTAAGTGTTCTGACCTCATCGCCGTATGAATATGAATTGAGCTGCTTCTGGTATGATCGCAATTGCCTATGGGCACCTATGAAATTAGTGCCATTATCGCTGAATATTGCAGTTGGTAGCCCTCTTCTTGCGCAAAATCGTTTAAACGTGTTTAGAAACGCTGTTGTTGATAGTTCACTGACGACTTCGATGTGAATTGCTTTAGTCACTAGGCAAATGAAGACTGCAATGTAGCCCTTGACAATCTGTGCACCTCTCGTTCGTCTGGACAATAATGACACTGGTCCAGCGTAGTCTACACCTACTCGTGAAAATGGTCTGCTGGGATTCACACGCTCCTCTGGTAAATTACCCATCATTTGTTGTGATACAGTTGGTTTGACTCTTGCACATAAAACGCAATTCCGCACTTCTTTACGTATCGTTCCACGACCGTTTAGAACCCAATAGTTTAACCGCACTAAATGAGACGTTAAAGACGGACCGGGGTGAAAATATTTTTGGTGGATATGTTGAATTATCATTATAGTAAGCGGATGACTAGCTGATAAAATGACTGGGTGCTTACTATTGTAACTACATGTTGCATTCTGAAGTCGTCCTCCAACTCGCATAACGCCCTTGCTGTCAAGAAATGGTGCTAAGGACGCCAATCTACTACCCTTGCTAACATGAAATAATTTGATAAGCTGTCTAACGTCTTCAGGAAACTGCTCTTGTTGTATGGCCTTTAATAGAGTTTCAGTGGCGTCGTTTAATTCTGTATTTGTTAGGTATGGTGTGTTTGTTTCCCGAATGGTTTTCCTTAATTTGTTCGCAAATCTCAGGATGTACCCAAAAATTCTAATTAGTTTTGGGAAGGAGGATGTTTTACTTAATAGTTCTGCTACTATATCGCTACTTAGTAGTGATTGATGTACTACAATCTTTGGTTTCTTTCTCTCGTTATTTACGACTTCTGCAATCTGTGCGCTTGGATGTTGCTTTGGCCATTCGTCTTGTACGTTTAGCCAGCTTGGACCATGCCACCATTCATCAGTGGTCAATAAGGTAGATGGCAACACTCCTCGTGATGCGACATCCGCGGGGTTGCGTTGAGATGGAACGTAATGCCAATATTCCCGTGGAATTTTTTCGTGAATGTACGCGACCCGATTTCCAACAAACGTCTTCCACTTGGAGGGGTGATCAGACAGCCAGGCGAGCACAATGGTTGAGTCTGTCCACGCATGTATTGTTGGCTGAAGGTTTCCAAACACCTCTGTTGATAGCATTGTCAGTATTCTCGATAGAAGTTGCGCGCCGCATAATTCTAGTCGCGGTATGCTAACCCTTTTGATTGGTGCGACCTTGGTTTTAGCAGTTACTAGTTGAACAGATGAAACCCCATTGATGTCGGTGGATCTGCAGTACACTACCGCTGCATAAGCTCGTTCACTAGCGTCAGAGAACCCATGCAATTCGACTCTATGACCTTGTGTAACTCTTCTAGGTATGTTTACCTTCTGAAACTGTATGAATTCACTTCTTATCCTTAACCAGGTTTTTGCTATGTCGTCAGGGACAGAGTCATCCCAGCTTAAGTTTTGAAGCCATAGACTTTGGAACAGTGTTTTCAGCAGTATTGTTGATGGTGACAACCACCCTAATGGATCAAAGATCCTGGACGATTCCGATAGTATGACTCGTTTACTGATGATAGTTTGGTCTGAATGAGGAACAGCTTTAAATGAAAATATGTCTTCAGCGGGTGTCCATTGTACTCCAAGAATTTTAATGGACTCATCGGGTTCAAATCTTAGGTTGTCCTCATTTAGGTTTTGTGAATTCAGTTCGCTGATGTTTGATCGCCACTCCCTCAAGTTGAACCCAGCTGCTGCAAGAATGGTTTTGAGGTCAGACTTGATTTTTGCTGCTTCATCTATGGTTTGAGCTCCTGTCAGGAGGTCATCAACGTAAAAATCACCCTTGATTATTTTGCTTAAATGGGGTTGAGTTTCTTCGCATTCTATCGCCATCTGATATAATGCTCTTGTAGCTAGAAATGGTGCAGCCGCGGTTCCATATGTCACTGTAAGCAATTGATAATCTTGGATGGGCAACTTAGGATGCTCACGCCAGAATATTCTTTGATAGTTTGTATCCTGATTGGCAATCCATATCTGGCGATACATTTTTTCTATATCACCACAGATGACCACAGGATGGATACGGAATCTCAGTAGTATGTTGTATAATGTTGGCTGAATTGTTGCACCTACCAACATTTTGTCATTCAGAGATACGCCGGTGTTTGTTTTAGCCGACCCATCAAATACTACTCTTACCTTTGTCGTTATACTGGAGGTTTTAATAACCGCATGATGAGGCAAGTAGTATATCTTATTTTGGCTTGGTTGTTGATCTTCGGACGAAATAGCTTTCATGTGGCCAAGCTGTACGTATTCCCTCATGAATTTGATGTATTCTTCTTTTAGCTCCTTGTTCTTGGATAATCTCGCCTCTAGCGACAGAAATCTGCGCAGTGCTGATCTACGAGAATCTCCAAGCTCCAGTAGAGGATCTTCTTTAAACGGCAGCTGCACTATGAATCTTCCATCTGAGCATCGTGATACGGTTTTCTGGAACAGTTCCTCGCATTTTACTTCTTCTGGAGTATTGGGTATTTTCTCCGGAATATCTTCGATTTCCCAAAAAGCTCGCAGGCTCTGATCAATATCAACTGTTAGATGCATATTTAAGGTGCTAGCACTGGCTGTTTTATACTGATTTGAATTAGTTTTAGATTCTAATTTACCTGCCACCACCCATCCAAATATGGTTTTGATTGCAGTCAGATCTTCTGTTCCGATCTTGATTCTTTCTCCGACAACTATGTCAAAACATTTATCAGCACCTATGATGATGTCTATATCGTTTGGTTTGTTGAATGATGGATCTGCTAACTTAACCCCTTGCATCCCTTCCCACCCGGTTGTTGGTAACTCGCATGAAGGAAATGCTGAAGGTAGTTTGTCCAAAATTAAGGCATCAAGTTCGATTCGACTGCTCTCATCACTTGTTGATTGCAGAGTAAATTTTGTTGCGCCTTTCGTGTGTACATTAGACGTAGCCAGTCCAGATAGCAGGAATCTTGCAGCATTTCGTGGTGTTTGTATTTTCTTCCAACAGGCCTCAGTGATAAAAGATGCTTGTGAACCAGAGTCCAACAAGATCCGAGCAGTATGTTTTGTATTCCATTTATCCTTGATGTGTACTACGGCAGTTGGTAAAATCGACTGAAAATTGTTTCCAATATGTAGGTTGACAACCATTGGCTCATCTGCTGTTGTGGTACATTCGACAGTACTTTCGATGTTAGTCTGGAGTAATTTTACGTTGTTAGATGGTTCCCTCTGAATATCTTGATGGAGCAATGTATGATGGCGTCGTCGGCAAATATAGCACAGTCCCTTCGCCTTGCACTTGTCTGCTTTGTGTGATTTGCCCAAACAATTAAAACACAACGTTTTGCTTGACACAAATAATCTGCGGTCTGACGTTGATAAGTTATTGAATTGATCACATTTCATCAGCGGATGATCCCTTTCGCAAAGGGCGCACGAATTGGGAAGTGGTTCAAACGTGGCTACGTTTACTATTCTTTTTGCACCAAGCCCTTTTGTGAGTTGACATGCTTCCAAGGTGTTGTACTCAGTGTTCAAAAACGACAAAAATTGGTCAATCGTTGGAGCCTCCATCTCGTTTGAATATTTGGCCCATGTGTGCTTGGATTCACTATCCAGTCTTTGGAATAAAATATATATTATCCACGGGTCGCGCGTAAGAGCCCTTTCGCCTAGTCCATTAAGACCTCTGATGACTTCATCGACCGAATCATGCATGTCTCTCAGGCTATTTGCATTTGAATGACTAATCAATGGTTGGTCCATGACCCTTTTGATGAGATCATTCACAATTAGCTTCTGCTTATTATATCTTTCACAAACCCTTTTCCAGGTTTCGGAATAGTTAGAGTCGGTAATAGCTATGTGCTTAATTAATGCTGCGGCGTCCCCTTGCAGTAAGCCTTTCAGGTACTGTAGTTTCTGCGCATCGGTCACGGAATTGTTATTATGCACGGTTGCCTCAAACAGGTCTTTGAATGAAGGGAAATCCGAATACTTTCCTGAGAATGACGGTATGTTCAATCGAGGTAATTTAATTCCCTCTGGCTTCGTTAAGCTGCGATCTGATGACTCTTGTAGAAAGGATCGTTGTCCTTCAACTAATTTGCTTATGGCATCTGTTAGTAGCACCTGTGTGGATGACTCTCTGCGACCAACACGTGCACGGAGTTGTGCCTTTGCCCGAAGATACCGATCTTCAAAGTCATCTATGTCAGAGGTTTGGTTCTCGTAGCACAATAATTTGTCCTCTATTTCTCGGAATTCGATATATGTACGTTCGAGCATTTCAATTCGAACACTACAGTCTTCAGACGTCTCTGGATCTGGATCATCATTCAGCCATTTCTCCACCCGAGTAACTATCGCCTTACACTGGCCTCGTTTTCGCACTAATTCTTTTTCGTCGTTAGCCATCCTCTCGTTATATAACTTGTATTCGGATAATGTTTTTTTTTTTTTGATTGATTATAGCCTAGGATATTCGACTTCGACTGTTTTCTCTATGTAAAATTTCGCCAATTTTACAAATACACTTCACTAATATCCTTGATGATATTTTACTTGATTGCTATTACTTTCTCACTCAACGTTAATTTTTTACCTCGATGTGAGGAATTCTTCACTCGCGTATTACCTTTCACGTTACTAACTGTTTGCGTACAGTGTGCACTACTTTCGCATTCTACTTAAAGTTACAGCCTTACATGTACAACAGTAGTTAATTAAATTTGCAGTTATCCGGTATCCGGCTCGAAGGACCATGAAAAACCCCGTGAATCGAGATTATGATCAAAATTTGAAACGACAGCGTTTTATCTTCGCCGTGAATAATTTCGCCTAATAATGCTTGAGATCCGGCTCTACGGATCATAAATAATTGCGTCACTTAATCAATTGAGGTAATATACTTACAATTTACTATGAATGTTTGGTTCGTTTGTAAATTTTGTACTTCTCAAAAACACGCGGTGTGTTAACCTCAATTCCAACTAAGTAGCCAAATGGTTTTCGTGTCCGTGTTAATTTCCAAGTTTCAACAGATTTCGGTGGTTGGTTTAATCGTGTCCAGGTATAGTGTGCGTAGTAAAAATATTCGTGGCGGTATGCGGATGTCCAGGTATGCTCAGGTAAGTAAAAATCACGTTTCTTTGAATATTAAATTTTATTCGCTTTTCTTTTTTTTTGTTTTTTGATGTTTTCAGGTTGACTACAATTTACACAAGTGAAGAGTTTTTCCTTTTTTTATTTACAAATTTGCTCAACTACTATCATGACATCTGGTTTTAAACATTTTAAACATAATATTAGTACTACATTTGTTTGAGTTTATCGCAATAATCTAGTACCTACTTTTGGTGTCTATTTTCGATCTGTCAAAAATTTCACAGTATGTAAATAAACAATTTCTTGATCGGAAAAACTCTTAAAGGTAATATTATACAAATCGAATTATTAATAAATTTATACATATTAGTAATTACTTAATTAAACAACTTTGAACATATTTCAGCTAAAAAACTTAACAATTGTGGATTTGATGTGCCCCGGTGGATCAGCTGTTCAGATAAGTGCAATTTGCTTTGCTGTTGATTTTAATGATTCTTTGTGTCTTCTCTTTTCTTTATTTTAGGCTTCGTCGCTGAACAATTTCCTCTATCTACTGCCCTCCACGCTATAATCTAAACAAAGAAGATTATAATAGACTCTTTAGATCACTAGGATCCAATTTTATTATTGGTGGTGACTTTAATGCAAAAAACACCTATTGGGGATCAAGACTTACAACCCATAAAGGAAAAGAGCTATTCGAAGCCGGACGAAGAAATAACTGCGAGTTCCACTCTGGAGGTAAACCGACATACTGGCCTGCTGATATAAATAAAATACCAGATATCATTGATTTTTATGTAACGAAAGGGATCTTCGAGGATTACATGTGCATCGAAAACAGAGAAGGGATATATTCCGATCATACACCTGTTATCATGACACTCAGCACAATGATAATTAATAAGGATATCCTGCCTAAATTAACAAATAATTGAACTAACTGGGACCTATTCCAAGAACTAATTGAAATTCAAATAAATCTACGAGTGCCGATTAAAACACCGGTACAGTTGGAAGACGAACTAGAGGTATTTAACAGTACTATTCAACAAGCAGCATGGGAAAGTTCTCCTGCTAGTCACACCGAATCCCGTAGGAACCTAAATTATCCTATTGAGGTCAGGGAGTTAGTTAGAGAGAAACGGAAGGCAAGAAAAACCTGGCAAAGGACACGCGCCCCGGAAAACAAAAAAATCCTCAATTTTCTATGCAATAAACTAAAACAACTTATAAAAGAAATTAAGAATGAAACTATTAACAAGTACTTAAATAGTCTCACCGAACATAAAGATACTGATTACTCTCTTTGGAAAGCAACAAAGGGATTAAAAAGAACCAAAACGCATGTGCCGCCTATTAAAAATGGGGAAGGAATCTGGGCCAAAAGCGACAAGCAAAAAGCTATTTTATTTGCAGCTCACTTGGAAGACACCTTTCAACCGTTACCTAGGCAAACAGCAGATGAAAACATAATAACAGTTAGCAAAATTGATGAATATAATATTCGATGTGTAACATTACAGGAATTAAAAAATGAGATCAAGTGTAATTTGAACGCCAAAAAAGCTCCAGGATATGATTTAATTACTGGACAAGTCGTAAAAGCCATTCCCGAGAAGGGACTACGAAAATTGGTTCAAATTATCAATGCTGTATTCAGACTAAAATATGTCCCACGACAATGGAAGGTTGCTGAAGTAATTATGATCCCCAAACCAGGCAAACCAGCGAACGATAAAAAGTCGTACAGACCGATTTCACTACTTCCTGTAATTTCAAAATTATTTGAAAAATTACTGCTCAAGAGACTCAAGCCAATAATAGAAGAGAGAAATTTGATTCCACCACACCAATTTGGATTTAGAGAAAATCACTCTACGATAGAACAAGTTCACAGAATAACGGATATAATCGAAGACTCACTTGAGAATAAGAAGATATGCTCCAGCATCTTCTTAGATGTAGCACAAGCTTTCGACAAAGTTTGGCACCAAGGACTTGAATTTAAATTGCATCGAGATCTACCAAAGCAATTCTATCAAATTCTTAAATCTTATATCGCAGACCGACATTTCCGTGTAAAATATAACCAAGAGTACTCTGAACTAAAGAGAATATCAGCAGGCATACCACAGGGTAGCGTACTGGGTCCTATATTGTACATCCTGTACACCAGAGATATGCCAAATACAGAAGGTGCCACCATAGCAAAATTTGCAGACGATACAGCTATTCTGGCGACTGGAAAGTGTATATCAGAAGCAACGACCAAACTTCAATAAGCAACCGACACAGTGAGTAGTTGGACAAAGAATTGGCGCATTAGCCTAAACGAAGCAAAATCGGTTCACGTAAACTTCACAAACCAGAAAGTTAACTGGATTCCAGTGAAACTTAATTCAAGGCCGGTTCCAAATGCAAATACAGCCAAATACCTCGGCATGACTCTCGATTGCAAGCTTAGATGGAAAGAGCATGTTAAAAAGAAAAAAGAAGAATTGAACATCAAATATAGGAAAATGTATTGGCTAATAGGTAGAAACTCTGAGCTTACAATACATAACAAATTGCTATTATATCAGCAAATACTTAAACCAGTATGGACCTACGGTATTCAACTTTGGGGTTGTACCAAGAAGACAAATGTACAAATGATTCAATGTTTTCAAAACAAAGTGCTGCGTGGCATTGTAAACGCATCATGGTACATTAGAAATGATAACCTCCATAGGGACTTAAACATGGAATATGTAAGTGAAGAAATACAAAATCACGCGAAGAAACACATTCAGCGGATATCTCGGCACCAAAATGCAGACATATGAAGTTTGTTGGATACCACCAATGTAGTAAGAAGACTTCAAAGGCAGAAACCTTTGGAATTGGGCAGTTGTATTTAAGTAGGATAGAGAAAAATAATTACTATGTAAATTCAAACGGGAGTAACCATTGGGCTACTGCCCGTCAAATGTGAATCTTCATTTAAGAAAGATAAATTACTAAATAATTTGTAAATCAGTTGTAATATTAACTACAGGAAAAAAAAAAAAATATCTGAACCAAATGATGTTAGCCGACCCTGATTTTCATATACCCGGCGCTTTAGATCTTTTGATTGGATGTGATAGGTTTTCAATGCTCATATCTGATGGTCAGATAGTCGATGCAGTAGAAAAGCCTATTGCGATAAATACGAAGTTAGAGTGGATTGTCGGAGGAATCAACCAAATTTATGATCAACCCAACCAAATCATAACATGCCTTTCTGTCGACCATGAAATTAGTATTGATAGATCACTTAGAAAATTGTGGGAAATGGAGGAAATACCAGCTCTTGCACAATTCAATGACGAGGAGAAACTTTGTATGAAATTCTTCGACAAACATTTAAAACAAGATGTATCATGTCTCATTACCATTCAAACCAAATAGACCCATGTTAGGTGATTCACTTAACCAAGCGCTCAGAAAGTTCAGCTCACTGGAACAGAAACGGCAAAAAAATCCGCAAATCTACGGGGATTATGCTAAATTCATGGCAGAATACGAAGAGCTCGGTCATATGGAACTAATCCCAGCAGAGCAAATCGACCTACCAAACGATAAAAGATATTATCTACCACGCCACCCGATGTTTAAGGAAGCCAGTACAACCCCCAAGTTACGCGTTGTGTTTGACGTTTCAGCGAGATCAACATCAGGTGTATCTCTTAATGAAACATTGACGGTCGCCGATTGTACAACAGTCGCTCTCAGAAATACTAATTAGATTCCGCAAACACCGTTATATGTTCACGGCAGATATTGAGAAAATGTTCCGTCAAGTCTGGATCGAGAAAAAAGACACCGAATTCCTACGTATCCTTTGGCGAAACCATCCGACATCGATCCGATAAAACATTATCGTCTTCTTACCAATACGTCACATACGGCACAGCTTCATTCATAGCAACTCAAGCGCTTACTAAATTAGCCCACCTCCATCTTTAGAGTCATCCGCACGCAGCAAGGGTGTTAATGAAGGACTTTTACATGGACGATCTAATGTCCGGAGCGAGTACCATCGAAGAAGCTACATCAATACAAGCCGAGCTGAATTCCCTTTTGAAAATGGGTGGATATCATCTACGTAAATGGGCCAGCAATGACATAAAGCTACTGGAAAACATACCCGAAGACGACAGAGAAATTTCAATCCGTGAAATAAGTGAAGGGAGTAAACTGATTTCGATACTAGGCATTAAATTCGACCCAAAAGCTGATAGTTTTTCCTTTAACGTTTCGCTACCACTATCAACTAAATTAACCAAACGAAGCATGTTATCCGAAGCCTCACACATTTTCGACCCAATGGGATGGGTGTCCCCGGTGACGGTTGGGATAAAGATACTATTTCAACGCCTTTGGTTATTAAAACTCGATTGGGACGACCAACTTCTTTCAGATGTTGCAAGACAATGGTTAGATACGCGGCCCATCATACTTGGCCATATTCCAGAATTTCAATAAAAAAATCTGTTTAAAATCTCATTTACAATGCATAAACGGAATTTCATCATAATTGGTTGAGAAATAGGCAAGCTTCATCATACTTCGATTCCAGAAATTCATCCCAAAATCCTTTTAGAGTCCCATTTCCAATGTACCTATAAACCGAATTTCATCATAATTGGTTGAGAAATATTCAATTCCATCATACTTAGCCATATTCCAGCACTTCATCCAATAATCATTTTAAAATCCTATTCCCAATGCGCAAGCCGAATTTCGCCATAATGTGTTGAGAAATGGGCAAGTTCCATCATACTTGGCCACATTCCAAAAATTCATCCAAAAATCATTTTAGAATCCAATTTCCAACGCATGTGTCAAATTTCATCGGAATCGGTTGAGAAATAGGCAAGTTCCGTCATACTGGGCCATATTTCAGAACTTCTTCCAAAAATCATTTTAAAATCCCGTTTTCAATTCACAAGCCGAATTTAATCATAATTGGTTGAGAAATAGGCGAGTTCCATAATACTTGGCCATATTCAATCATCCCATTTCCAATGTACATATCTAATTTCATCATAATCGGTTGAGAAATGGGCAAGTTCCATCATACTGGGCCACATTCCAGAACTTCATCAAAAAATCATTTTAGAATCCCATTCCTAGCGCACACGTCAAATATGATCATACATGGTTGAGAAATAGGCAAGTTCCATCATACTTGGTCATATTCCAGAACTTCAAATTTGACTAAAATTCGTTAAGAAATAGAAAAGTTACGTCCTAATTTGGCCATTCATTTAATTTGCTATAGGTCCAATTTTAGGTTTGAGATATTAACAGTGACCTTTCTTAAGTCTGAAACAATATGTGTACAGTGTGATTCAAATCGATCAAGGCGTGTGGATTTGTTTAAATATCATACACATATTCTGTATATACATATAAGCAATCACTTACTATATATAGTAATTATATTCCAACCCCAACTCAACCCCAATTTAACCCGCAAATGACCCCTAACTGAACCTTTAACCCAAACGCAAAATATCTTTTAATTCAATCCTCAAACCAGCATATACAAAACATTGGTCAATTGCTCACTATATCATAATCCAAGCCAAATCAACTTCAATTCAACCGGCAAACTGACCCCTAACTTAACTTTCAACTAAACCCCAAACTCAATGCCCAATTCCATATTCAAACCAGCATACATAACAAATTAGTAAATATGTATTTCTATAATCACTCTTGACGTACAGGTTCCAAAAGCTTTTCAAATCTCCGCCTTGACCACAGAAACAAGTTGGCGAAAAAAAATTGTAAATCAGACAATTTTGGTTTTTACACCAGAGACTTTCAAAACGTCGAGAAAAGTGATTTTGGACCCACCAAATTTTTTGGCAATTTTTGACAGGTTTTAATAATTTGGTCTTTTTAGACCGAAGTAATTAAGCGAACGGTCACTTAAAACCAAAAAAGTATTATGCAACATCAACAGCAATGAAACTGAAGGAACATATGGGTTATAATCGCATAGTTGTGTAGTGTCTATGGAACATTTAAGGCAGAAACGATTGATTAAAAAATGTTTTCGTTGTAACTGCTAGTAAAAGCAAAAAAGAATATTTGTTGATACTACTTGGTTTCAGCACTCTTGATATTTGTATACTCTTTACTTAAATGGACATCTGATTTATGTAACAAGTAGGCAGTTGATCTATCTAGATACCTTTTTAGGGCTACCAAACAAATAATAATGTATTCTATTGGTTTACGACATATTTAATATTTTTAGGTGACGTACTCTCCCAAACTTTGCTTATCGGTTTTTAGTTGATAAGTGCTGAAAATTTTAATTCCATCTATATAGGACAGACAGGTAGAAATTTTTTCTTTGGTAACCATGTCCGTAATCATTTATTTTTATTATTTTTTTTTTACTTTTCTTTGGTTTTCAACATTTCAAGGGATGAAAGATTAAAACTTTGAAAGATTTATAAAAACTTTTGTTTGATTATATAGAATCAAAATCAAATTTTGAGTTATCTTTCATACCGTTTACTATAATGTGACTGTGATTAAAAATAAATTATAAGTAGGTATTAAGATAGCAGTACTCCACCGAAGAGCTTTCAACATCCTTTCGATACAACCAGGGAGACAAAGAATATCGCACGGAATGTAGAATCACTAACGGCATTTCATTAAAAATATGGAAATACTAAAATAAAAAAATACTCAGGCAATGAGTGAACTGAAACAAAAAATAAATAAATAAGATACCGTTAAATCAGGCAAAAACATCCCTTATGTATTTTTTTATAAAATTTATACCCCAACCCCCCAAAATCAAAATACAAAAAAAATATTCCCGTCGTATATACATACAAAATTTTCTTTTCTCTTCGATTGTTCTCTAACATCTTGATGTTGTTATGAAAGATGTTCGTTTTTAAATTTAAGATATATTCAAATAAAATATTTTTTTTTTGGTTTCATAAAACAAGAAAATGTGTACATAAATCCTCTACCAAGACCAGTGTGTACGTATAAAAAGCATTTTGATTATATTCTTATCAATCGTTTTGTTTATAGAATACGCACGTTTTTATTACGCCGGAAACGGTTGAATGTCAGTACATATGATTTATGACAAATTTATACTTTTTGCATCTGGTGTGTGTGTGTGTGTGTGTGTGTGTGTGTGTGTGTGTGTGTGTGTGTGTGTGTGTGTGTGTGTGTGTGTGTGTATAAATGATATTATAATCCATACATTACGTATAAATTTTTAATATTTTGTCAACGACCACAAAAAAGAAAGGAAATTTTTTTTTCTTCCTATTCAAATGTGATGACCTGAAAAGTTCAAATGTCACATAATATGTAGCTCATGTCTAAATACAATTCAATAGAAAAATGGTTTTATAGTTTTTGAGACATTTTTCAATAGAATTTTTTTTCTGTTTGACTTTTGGTATATTAATATTTTCTTATGGTGATTGAGCTTTTTCTCATAAACATGAACCAACACACACACACACACACACACATACAAAAGTGTACAAAAAAAGACGAATGCCACAAAATATAAATCCTATATTTTTAATATTCAAGGCTGCTTAACTTACAAAATGAAAGCTTTTCACAAACAAGCAGAAAGCAAAAAAACAAAAACAAAATCTTGGTTTGAATTTAAAAAAGTTATTTAAAAGGAACATTTCTTTTCTAGTGCTGTAGTTGTTTGGATGTGTGTTTGTGTATTCAAAGAAAGAAAGCCTTTTTTTGGGAAGGTAACGTATAATACAAATATTTTTTAATCTTTATTTTTATTTTTCCCACTATAACTAAGTTATATTGGGTAAGTATTGTAATTGCGAAAAAAATTTTGTTCCAGATTTTCCAGTGTTTTGCCTGCCTTTCTACAAATATTGATAGTTTGTGTTAACTTTTGCCAAACTGCCAAACAAATTTTCTCAAAAACGACACCGACGATTTGATTTTTAGGTTGATGATAAATGTGACAATCCCTCATCTAACTGTTTACGAAATTTGATGTCAATTGAATCATTGCGTGGAGGTCATTTTAACAAAAAGAAGTAAAAAAATTTGTTAATCTGTTTTCCGAGATAATCCCAAACTTTTCGAAGAAATATTTCCTACGGTAATTACCCCTTCCAAATTCCAAAAATGTTTAGCTATGTATCTTTAAGATAGGTGTCTTTAAGACAAAATGAATAGGTTACCGTTTAATATGGAATTTAGATTTCTAAATTTACCTAAAATACTTTGCTGTTAATATTGTCAACATTTAAAAATAAAACATATCTAGTAGGCTTTTAAATTAAAATTCTTTTTAGGATGTTTTTCTGGCAAATACTTCGGTCTAAAACGACCAAAGTATTAAAATTCCGTCAAAAACGATCAAAAATTTGGTTGGTCCAAAACCACTTTTCTCCAAGTTTTACAAGTCCCTGAGTCTAGGTTAGGTTAGGTTTAGGTGGCGGTTCACTAGGACCAGGCATAGACACAAAAATGGTCCTTAGCCACACCACGAACCCTGAGTCTAAAAACGCAAAAAAAAAAAAAAAAATCCGTCCGTCTGTATGGATATCTGGATGTCTGGATGTCTGGTTGTCTGTATGTCTGTACCCATGTTATCTCGAGAACGGCTTGTTCGATTTAGATTTTTTTTTGCCAATTTATTTGTATGGTTAATGCCGAGATTTGAAAAGCTTCTGGAACCTGCGCGTAATTGAGTTTAGTGTTGACTTGAAGGTTAAGTTAGGGGTTAATTTGCGGGTTGAGTTCAAGTTAAGTTGGAGTTGAGTTGGGGTTGGGTTAAGATATAAACAGCAGTTCACCAATTTTTTATCCAGGTTTGAGGATAGAGTTGAAAGAAAGTTTGCGGTTGGGTTGAGGGTTGAATTTGGGGGCCGGCTTAAGATGGCGTTGGACCAGTGTTTACTGAGCAGTTGAGCAACCTATAAAATAAAGTGAGTGTTTGTATGTATGTTTGTACAGCATACGTGTATGATATTTAAATAAATCCACACAACTTGACCGATTTGAACCAAACCTTAGACAAATATTGTTTAAGATTTAAGAAAGGTCACTGTTAATATCTCAAACCTCAATTTGATCCTTTTACATTTCAAATTAAACCTTTAGCAACTTAAATGTATGGCCAATTAGGATCGAACTTATCTATTTCTTAGAATTTGCCTATTTTTAATCAATTATGATGAAGTTCGGCTTGCACATTGGAAATGTGATTCTAAAATGATTTTTGGATGTAGTTCTGGAATATGGCCAAGTATGATGGAACTTGCCGATTATTATGAAATTCGGTTTGTGCATTGGGAACAGGATTTTAAAATGATTTTTGGGTGAAGTTCTGGAATATGGCTAAGTATTATGGGACTTGCCTATTTCTCAACCACTTATGATAAGACTTTGACTTTCGAGCCAGGCAGACGTGTTTAGTTTTAATTTTCCTCAAAAACCATTAATTAATTCAATATTTTTCCAAATCAAATTAAAATAAGCAAAGTTTTGTTCTAAAGTAGCTCAACTGAATACTGAAAGCATGCCTTCATAGAAATATGTAAATTAGCAAATTTTTAAGAAATCGGTCCTATAATTCATTTGTCGCCTTTTCGCAAGATTAGATAGACAAGAGAAACCACAATACGAGTATATTGCTTGAAATAATGGTATCGCTGTTTGCTGTGGCCATGGGTTATTTGATGTGTGTGACTGTTGGTGTGAATAGACCTTTATATGTCAATTTATGTTGGTGTGAACAGAACTTTATCTGTCAATTTAAGTTCACTGTGGTACTGGCAAAGTCAATCATGTAAAACGTAAATGTATTAGAAAATAAAAACTAAATGCAAAAACAGCGAAAGAAGCATGGATCGCCTTGACAAGAGCATTTAAAGATAGCGGCTTGTATAGACGAGTAACTTTGCTGAAAGAATTAGTCCAATTGAAGCTGTCTGATTGCGATTCGATGGAATCATATGTGAATCATATGGTAATGATTTCTATCAAAGTGAAAAAGGCTGGTTTGGAAATATCAGATGAAATAATCGCATCGCTAATGTTGGCTGGGCTGCCCGACGATTACAAACCACTAGTAATGGCAGTAGAAAATTCAACAACAAAATTGACAACGGATTCAGTGAAAACATTGCTGTTGCAAGAAGTGAAATACGACTCGAGTAATAGTGATAATGCAATGTTAACTAAATGGAACATCAACCGATCAAACAAAAAAAAGACGAATTTCAAGTTCAAATCTCATTCGTGTGGTTAGACGGGATATTTCGCCGGAGATTGTCCAAAGAAAAAGGAGAAAAATAAAAAAAATGAAAACCTTTTGTATACGACATTTTTGGTGAATAATACAAATTCATGTGATTGGTTTATTGATTCTGGTGCATCGGCACACATGACAAACTCTAAGTCAATTGTTAATAAAACTAAAGTGCCATTGAATAAAGAAGTTGTTGTTGCAAACAAAGACAAATTGAAAATTGATTGTGTTGGTGAAGTAAACATAACCCTATGGAGTGGAACGTCGAAAACAAATGTTGACGAATGTTCAACATGTTCCGGGTTTGTGTGCAAATTTGCTTTCTGTAAGCCAGATGAACAAAAACGGCAATCATGTGTAACGGTCAGCTCAAGTATTGCACAATATTTTAAAAATTGTGATATCCTGCAATCCAACCGTTAACAGATCTCTCGAGAATTTGGTTGGTGGGACAGCATATTGCCGGCTAGGTGGCAGCCGTATTGGGTGGGATCTTTCCACCAATCCTCAAGAGCTAGTTAATGCTGTACTATACTATTACGACGAACACCAGCACACGTAAACGCACTAATGACCATTGACAAAAAAAACACTATAACAGCCCGTCACATCACGCTTAAAAAAAAACAGAACAAAAATACCACTAAGTAGCGTGACCTTCGATGGTTTGATCACGTTTCATCACCCACACCTCCATATAGTTCAACTTCACAATCTGGAAGTTCCCTGTGTGGTACATACCTCAGATCATCAGGTTACAGTTATGGAATGTTTATTCCATTTTTAAGTCACTATACACTTTGCACTAAAATTTCCCGAACATGACACCACGCATAACCACTATGTAAGAAAATATTCGAGCACGTATTTAAGCAACACTTTTGTACACTACACAACTTTCATCCGAAACGAAAAAGGTCTTAGATGTTTGGTAAAGTAAAAAAAAAAATAAATTTAAATTTTAGACATATGTAGAAATTGTATAATTAGTAATATATAAAAAAAAATTAGCTTGAAACAATAAATAATATAATTAAATAAATAAAGAAATAAATAACTTTATATATTGTAAAATTTAATGCAGTACATTTTCAACTACATGAATGGTTCGAACCGTCCCCTTTCAATTTTCTTATTTTCTATTACAGCTTATTAAATGTATGTTTTAATTTAATTAATAATAATGATAACGTACAAATTAAATATTGTTAAATTATAATTTAATGTAATGAAAAAAATAACTTGCTTTTAAATCTAAGTTTTTGTTTAATTAATTTACATTACGTATAAATTGTACACGCCATTGACCGACACCATTGTTGTATACCACTGACGATGGTCAACTATGGTATTTTGTTATCCAATGTGTTTATTATTTAATTTTATTTTGTGTCGGCCAATATTATGAATTAATAATTCAAATTTGGATATTATATATATATATAATAATAATAATAAACAGTAATATATACTTATGTATATATTCTTATTAATTACGCTTACCAAGAGTACCGGGCTAAGCTGTGCAAACTTGCCACAATTTGTTTTGGTTTTAGTTTTTGACCCGTTTCTGTAGAAAAATTAATAAACAAAACGCCAAACTAAATATTACACTACCCAAACAGAACACAAAAATTAACTATTTACCTTGGTAAGCGTTTTACACGTAAAGATAAAATAATCTCGTGTTCAACCAACAGTTGATTAAATTTGGTCTTAAGTACCGGAACAACCTTTGCACCACTATTTAAAATACACAGCTTTTATTTATTTTTTGTTTTTATTATTTTTATTATTACTGGTAATTTGGTTTCACGACAATGGCAAGAATGATAATAAATGATATACGAAATTATTTTACCTTTCCAACCAATAATTTCTATTTGTTGTTGTAGGTTTATTTATTTTATACCTTTTTTTTTTACCAGGGGAATTTCCAGTTTGCTAATCAGCTTCCCCTTACTTAACAAACATAAAAAGTACCATCCGTCGTTCAAGAGAGTTGTGCATTGTAGAAAAAAAATATTATGTATAGTGCGTGACTAAATTATGAAGACATGCGCTGTTCTTGTTATGTGCGTTGAACACAATTTTTAAAATCATACCAAAATGGAACATCCCAATGTTACACATGTTGCATTTGATAAAGAAAATTGCAAAATTTTCAATGCAGAAAATAATTTAATAGCAACGGTGACATTGGTCAACGACATGTATCGGCTGGATTGTATATTACCGATATGTGAAAATAAAAACGAAATTTCAATGAATGAAACGGCACGCAGTGGCAAAATAGATAATAATTTGTGGCATCGACGTTTAGGACACATTTAAACGACGAAAATTTAAAAAATGTGTGTGGCGCCATAATTGGTCTAAATTGCAGCGTAGGAAGCAACAAAAAATGCATTGTTTGCATTAAAGGGAAGCAAACCTGAGCTTCATTTAAAGATGTTGGTAATCGTGCTGAACATTTGCTCGATTTGGTTCATTACGACGTCTGTGGTCCGCTGCAAGAGCGATCAGTTGGTGGTGCGAAATATTTCGTTACATTTGTCGATGATTACAGCAGAAAGGTATTTGTTTTTGCGTTGAGAGAAAAAAACCAAGTTTTCAATACGTTTTTGGAGTTCAAGGCTCTCGTCGAAAATCAGTGCTCAAGAACAATCAAAGTCCTGCTCACTGATAATGGAACGGAGTATTGTAATGGACAATTTGTCGATATTTTGGCAAAATGCGGAATTGTACATCAAAAAACCGCACCATACACTCTCGAACAAAATGGTGTTGCAGAGCGTATCAATAGAACTCTTATGGAACGAGTTCGATGTATGTTAATCGATTCCGGCTTAAGTAAAAGATTTTGGGCGGAAGCTTTATCAACGGCAGCATATTTGATAAACCAAATACCATGCAGAAATATGCGATCGACTACACCAGAAGAATTTTGGTCGAAAACCAATCCAGGTTTGACCATGTTACGAGTGTTTGGATGCAAAGCGATGGTACGAGCGATGGTATGTGTTAAAGGAAAAACGGCGGAAGCTCGACACGAAGTCAACTGAATGTATTATGCTTGGGTATAGCAATGAATCAAAAGCGTACCGGTTGTACAACATGGCAACTAAGAAGTCGTGATAAGGAGAGATGTTTTGTTTATAGAGTCAAGCTTTCCTGAAAAGCCAAATCTGAAGGTAATTGAGCACGCAGATGCAAGTACTAATTCTTCTTTTTCCCCAGTAATTTTGACCAGTGATGAATGTGAAGTTGATGCCAATGTCAACGAAACTGAAGTAAACGATTTGAATATTGTAAACAACGCAGTAAATCTACCGGTTACCATTGAGACATTCGACAGCAACGTTACAATTGATAGTGATCGTGACGATTTCTATATTCCAGATGAGTTTGTAGAAACACCGCAACCAGTTCGTAGTTCCAAACGTATCCGAAATATGGATATAATACGTTATAATTTCTTGACAAAAGAAATTATTGGAAATGATCCTGAAACCGTTGCCGAAGCATTGTCGAGTACAAATGCTTATTTGTGGAGAAAATCTATGTGTGAAGAAATGAAATCATTGAGTGACAATCAAACTTGAACCTTGATCGATTTACCTCGTGACAAAACACCTATTAAATACAGGTCGGTGTTTAAAACTAAGAGCAATGCAGATGGTGCAGTTGTGCGATACAAGGCGTGATTGGTAGTTAAAGGTTTTTCGCAAAAATATGGCGTCGACTACCATGACACGTTTTCTCCGGTTGTGAAGTATACATCGATTCGGTTCCTTATGGCGATTGCAGCGAAATTCGACCTAAATATTCGTCAAATGGATGCAGTTGCAGCTTTTATCAACGGAGAGCTGAAAGAAGATATATACATGTATCAACCCGAAGAATTTATAAATAATTCGAACAAAGTTTGCAAGCTGCATAAATCGTTGTACGGATTAAAGCAATCAAGTCGTGTATGGAACCTGAATAGTGTGCTGGTAAAATTTGGTCTGAAGCGTTCGAATGCCGACCAATGCATCTACTATACGGTGAATTGGTGCAGAATGTTATTTCTTGCTATTTACGTGGATGACGTATTAATTTTCTCTAACGATGAAACAAGTGAACGATTGTTAAAGAACGAGTTGTGCAGACACTTCGAGATGAAAGATTTAGGTGACGCATCATCCGCATTGGGAGTTCAAATCACTCGTGACAGGGTGGCTGGCACAATTTCAATCGACCAATCGCAGTACATATCCGAAATTCTTAATCGTTTCGGTATGAGTGATTGCAATCTAATCTCTACGCTACTGGATTTAAATCAGAAAGTTTCCTCTAGCATGTGTCCAAAATCGAGTGATGAACAACAAGAGATGTCAAACGTACCGTATATGCAAGTAATTGGTAGTTTGTTGTTTGTGGCGCAGATAACTTGACCGGATATTTGCTATGCAGTGAATTTGTTGAGCCGATATAGCAAAAATCCGGGAAAGGCATATTGGGCAGCGATCAAGCGTGTGCTGCGATACTTAAAAGCAACGATCGATAAAAAAATGGTCTATCAGAAGCCTTCGAATGAAATCAGAGGCTATTGTGATGCAGATTGGGCTAGTGATCTCGACGAAACAAAGTCGACCACCGGCTATGTTTTCACCATGCAGGGTGCAGCTGTTTCTTAGGGATCAAAACGTCAACCAACTGTTGCACTTTCGCCGACCGAAGAATTCATGGCGATTGTATGTGCAATACAAGAATCTATTTGGCTCAAGCGACTTTAACTCGAGCTTATGCCTTCGTCATCGAAACAAATGGTGTTATATTGTGACAACAAAAGCGCAATACAATTGGCAATCAACGATTCATTATCTGCGCTTACTAAACATATTGAAATCAAATCAGAGTTCATTCGTGAGAAGGTCGAAAAAGGTCTTATAAATATTCAATACAAACCAACTGATGGTTCTGAACTGAAGGATTTTTAATAATATTGCTAATTCGGAAACTCTGCACTGCCGTTATTAGTTTCATTACTGAGGCACGTGTCCGCTACACCCTATATTTTTTTAAAAAATACCAAACTTATAGCTCTGGCAGCAAATACTCAGAAAACATAACCCAAAGTTTAAAGGGAAGGATTGGCAAGAAAGTTTTTAATTGAACTTGAATATTGTTAAGGAGATAATCTGCATGATTCACAGAAACCTAAATAGACAACATTATAGAAGCCATATTGACATATTTCTCGCAACCTCGTCTAAAAATAATTTTTGAGTCACATTTCCTTCTATTCGTTGGAAACGTCAAAATTCATCATAACCGTTTAAAAGCAAAGTTATATTCTTGTTGACCATATTATAGAACTTTATCCAAAAACCATTTTAGAATCCCATTTCCAACGCACATGTCAATTTTCATCATAACTAGTTAAGGAATAGCCAAGTTCCATCCGAATTGGCCATTCATATAATTTATTAAGCGTTCAATTTATAATATAAAACACCCTGTTAAAGTTAGCTGAAAGTTTCCAGTCGAAAGTAAAATGTCGATAATGCAGATTATGTTATTAACATTCCAGCCGAAAATAAACAATTTGGTAGTTGACAGCCAAAAGTAAATAGAATACATGGAAAACTTTGTTTAACCTAGTCGTGGAAATTATCGGAAAATCAGAAGGATTCACAAAATTGGAAGAAAATCAGTTTTTATATGTGATTTGTCAATAGCTATCGCATGAAAAAAATTCAGCTCTAGTTTCCCGTGGGAAATCTCGGAAAATTCGATTTTCCAAAAATCTTTAGACATTTTTTATAAAATCAGCCTCTAGAGTGTTATATCTGGAGATGGATTGCATTGATGTGATTTGTCAATAGCTATCGCAGGATAAACATTTTCTAATGATTTTTGGAAAATCGAATTTTCCGAGATTTCCCAACGGAAACTTGAACAGAATTTTTTCATTCGATAGCTATTGACAAGTCACATAAAAACGATTCAACTTCCGATATACACTCTAGAGGCTGACTTTATTCCAATTTTGTGGTTAAACAAAGATTTCCACGTAAGACTATTTACAAAAATTTTTTCCATGTATCCTATTTACTTTCGGCTGATAACTACTAAATTTTTTATTTTCGGCTGGAATGTTAATAACATAATCTGCATTGTCGATTTTTACTTTCGGCTGGAAACTTTCTGCTGGTATTACACAATCTATAATACCATTTCTTTACTTTCGGCTGGACTAACACACTCTGCATTATCGACTTTCCACTTTCGGCTAGCAACTTTCGGGTAACTTTAACAGTATATGTAAAACATCCAATTTGAGATGTAAAATATCAGTTCGAAGTGTAAAAGGATCAACTTGAAGTGTAAAACATGTGTGACGGTATAGTATTATGATGGTACGATTTTATGATGATATGATGGTATAATGGTATGAAGATGGTGGATTGTTGGTAAGATATACATCACGGTGTGATGATTCGACGTCACTATGGTACAATGGTACGATTGTGTGATGGTTTAATGGCTTAGTGCCATGATAGTACGATGGTATAATGGGAAAATGGTATGATGGAATGATTGTTAAAGGTTATGTTGGTACGACGGTACCTATATCGGTATGATTGTGAGTAGGTTTTGAGTTGAAATTGATTTTAGAGAAGTTCAGTTAGGGATTAATTTGAGGTCGAATTTATGGTTTAGTGGGAGGTTAGATTGAGTTGAGTTCATACACGCATGTAGCTTTTGAATCGAGTTAATTTTGAGATTTGGGTCGAGCTAAATTGAATTCACATAGAATTAGGGTTTAGTTAGCTTGCATTGGGGTGTGAGTTGTTCGATTGGAGAATTATTTAAGGGTTGATTTGGAGTTAGGTTAAGGGTTGATTTGGTGATTTAATTGTTGGCTGGTGGTTCCATTTAGGATTGTATTGCGATTGAGATAGAGATGAGTTCTAAATTGAGTTGAACGTTAAGCTGAAGATGGATTTAAGAGGGTCATTTCGGAATTTATTTGGGAGTTGAATTAATCAAGAGCGAAGTTCTGATCACCTCAAGAGGTTTCATTGCTTTATACTTTATTTATTAAAATTTCAAAACACATCCCCTAGGAAGTATGAAAATCTTAATAGAAAAATAATATCACGCTATTAGGGCAGAGGAAGGTTGGAAGAGAGGCTGTGGAGACTGGAGCATTCATGTTCAGAACAGAAATTTTGAACATTGTGCATGCAGGATATTCAACAGTACACTAGAGATGCAGAATATTTAACAGTACACTAGAGATGTAAAGCTGGATCTAATTATTTTCGTGAGTCTGTGATTTAGCGGCTTGAGAGTAAAAGATTTATATTTTTGGGTCCCCACATTTAAGATAACCTGTCTCTTAACTCTTTTTGTAAAATGTAAATAGGTGGTTGGGCGATCTATAAAGGAAGCTTTATGGGAAAAGTATCGTTTGAGGAGTAGGATAGACCTTAATTTTTTGGGATAAAAGAAATAATATTTACAACAGCTAGAACATTTGTAAAAAGCTCTCTTGGAAAGTTTTATTTTTATAAAGGCAAGTTTTATTATGTGTATACAGTATAGAATTTATTATACCTTATGATCAATATTTGGAATAGGTAATTGGCTTTTTTATACAAAAGTCCGAAATAATTTTTTTGTGTGCTTTTGATATTAAACGATACAAAAAAGTTAAAAAGTTCAGTGTTATATTCATCAAAAAATAATTTTTGGTCTTTGAGTTACATTTTAAATACATTTCTTAGAACTAGGATATTGAAGAAAATTTAAGGTTTTGCGAGATGATTCGCTTATGAATTTAACATAGATCCATAACGGTTTAGGCATTAATGGTTTCACTTGAGTCAATAAATCAAGTGAATTCAAGCTGAAAACTCATTTCAAAATATTGCTTTTAAATCCAACTGTGAGGAGGGTGATACGAATAATCGTTCAAAACCAAATGGTCCACAAATTAAAAATGAAAACACTCGCCCAAATAAACTTTTTGGCAATTGATTAATCATTTTTACGGGTTTAGGTAAAATACATATTTTTGAACATTTTTCTTGTTTTTTCTTTTTCAAAATTAAATTCACCGTTTTGCAGAATTTACACTTAACTATGAAAATTTAAGTCAACAGCTCCCGATCGCTGGTCTTTTTGTTATTCTACAGTTCATTGTGTTTTCAAATCATTAAAAAAAAAAGTTCGTTGGAGCCGAAAGAGTCTTTAGATAATGAAGGGATTAGTAACAATTAACAAAGTTATTGCTTAGTCTATTAGCCCTGTTCTTGCTCATATATTCAATCGTGTAGAAACTATAGATCTACTTTAACTGCGTAATCTATTTGCCAGATGTAATTAGTTTAAGTAAAATAAAAGGAAACCGAAATGCTTTAATATAAATGTATAACTGCTTTATTGGTTGTGTTACAAAGAAGTGAAAAAACAATATGAGTTTTGACGTTTAGATATGTATTAGCATGAGTTGATTCAATATTAAATTGGTCTGATCCTTTCCCAATGAGCATTTCAACACTCCTCCTCAATTTAATAGTTGTAATTGCTCGACGAACTTCACGTGTTTTGATGTTGGCAACGGCTTTGTCATGATATCCGCCAGCATTTCGTCTGTTGGACAGTACGTACACCTTATGATTCCCTTTTCGATGTAGTCTTTAACAAAGTTTCGTCGCATATCGATGTGCTTTGTTCTGTTTGACAACTTTTCCTCTTCAATTAAACTTAGGCAACTTTGATTGTCTTCATGTATCACTACCGCTGACGCTATCGGTTGCTGCATATCCTCTAGCAAATGCCTGAGCCAAAAAACCTCCTGACACGCTTCCGATAATGCTACGAACTCAGATTCTGTCGATGAGAGTGCCACACATTTTTGCTTTCGGCATGCCCAACTGACTGTTGCGCCATTGACGATGAACACATAACCGCTGTTCGATTTTCTGTCGCTCTTGTCTTCAGCCCAACTTGCATCCGCATAGCCATACAACAGTTCACCGTCATGTTTGCTGTTACCAAGTACTAATTTCAAACTTGCTGTAGATCTCAAGTACTTGACAACGCGTTTCAATTCGTTCCAATCGTCTTGTGTTGGTGCGCTCATCTTCTGCGCCAGTATTGAAACACTTGCTGAAATGTCTGGACGAGTGTTTACCGAAACAAATAGCAAACACCAAATTATGCTTTGATAGCAAATGATAATTTTTGTTGTCGATCAGCAAATTATCTTTGCTCATTGCTTTTCCGTAACCAACGCCCATTGGTACTTTTGAATCTTTAGCGTCCTTCAAACCGAAATCCGATGTGATCTTTAGAATGTACCTCGATTGACTTAAACAATAGAAGCCGTCTGCTGTTCTTCCGACTTCTATGCCCAAGCATTTCCTTATATCTCCCACGTCTTCGATGTCAAATTTCGATGATAAAATTTGTATTACCTCATTGATTGCTTCCATTGTTTTTCCGAGAACAATACCGTCATCGACGTAAAGCAACAAAAAACACCATTCACCGTTGATGTTTCTTCGGTACAAACATCGATCTGCTGTGCTGTATTCAAAACTTGCATCGACCAAGACCGCATGGATTGCCTCATTCCATGACCTCTAGCTGCTTGCTTCAGCCCGTAGAGACTTTTCTTCAACCAACAAACCTTATTTTCGCCCCTTTCAAAGCCTGGAGGTTGCTTCATGTAGATTGTGTCCTTTAAATTTCCATTTAGAAATGCTGTTTTGGCATCGATGTGACGAACGATGTAATTGTTTCTGGATGCCAATGCCAACAATACTCTTCTGCGAAAAACCTTGAGCCACCAGTCGTGCTTTGAAACGAGTAACACGACCGTCAGCATCTGTTTTCAATTTGAAAACCCATTTGCATCCGACTGCTTCACGACCATCTGGCAATTCGCACAGTTGCCACGTGCCATTTTTATGCAATGACTTCATTTCTTCTTCCATTGCGAGCTTCCATTGTTCGCATTCTTTACTTTTTAGCGCCTGTTATAAGATCTTCGGTTCGATAATGTCTTGTTCTACCATGTGAATCTCTTCAATTAATCGCTTTGGTGGAACACCTTTATTTGATCGCTGTGAAACGCGCCGTTGCTGTTGTTGTCCCTCAACAGCCAAATTGTCTTCGGACCCTTCTTCGTTTTCGTCGATTGCTGCGTTCTCTTCAATTGCTGGTGTCGATTCATCTTCTGGCCTTTCGACGTCTTCATTGGATTCGTCTTGTCGGATTTCGACTGATACCGTCGCTGGAATGATTTCACCTTTGCCATCGATGAATCGAACGTCACGGCTTATGACAACCTTTTGCTTTACTGGATCAAAACATCTTTATGCTTTCGAGTTTTCATCATAACCAACAAAAACCATTTGC
Organism: Tipula vernalis; assembly: GCA_958295665.1. Taxonomy (NCBI): domain Eukaryota; kingdom Metazoa; phylum Arthropoda; class Insecta; order Diptera; family Tipulidae; genus Tipula; species Tipula vernalis. The sequence goes on along the minus strand of OY282558.1, from coordinate 133,286,629 downwards.
GCTGCCGTATTATTCAATTTTCGTCACTTTTCTGATGGAATATGAACGAAACATTTAGAACCAAACGTAACGCAATGCTTCATACCTGGTTTTTTGTTGTTCCATAGCTTGAATGGTGTAGTTTCGATCGTTCTTGATGGTAAACGATTTTGCAAATAATTAGACGTATTCACCGCCTCAGCCCAAAACATGTTTGGCAAATTAGCATCCACCAACATGCATCGTGCCATTTCAATCAACGTGCGATTCTTACGTTCAGCAACGTCATTTTGAAAACTTGAGTACGGTGCTGTGTATTGCATCTGAATACCGCTGTCCTGTAAAAATTTCTTTACCGCAGCGCCGGTGTATTCTCCTCCTCGATCCGATCGGAGAATAACTGGCTTTCGACCGAACTTGTTGTGAACCATTGCCACGTACTGTTGCAGCTTTTCGAAGACTTCCGACTTTTCCTTTTTCCTAATTTTTCATGAAAAATAATTAATTGGTTTTTTTAACGAGTTTAAACATGTATAATCTAAAATTTGTGCGCGAATTGTGCCGTATGAGTGTATGCCTATATTAATAACGAAAATATGATGCCATAGGGAAATCTCTTTCGAATGGAAGTTGACTGTTGTCCGGGAAATTATGCCGCTCTGATGTGATCTAAGCTGGATTATACAATAGACATTGTACATATTATTACATTGTTCACATCCACATTATTACATTGTGAATTGACATCCTATTGTAAATGAGCTCAGGCTCAAAATGGGGTGTCCGAAAAAATTTAGAAGTTAACAAATAAATAAAAAATAAAATAAATAGATATACGACTGTATATTTCGAAAAATCATCGATCATCGTCAACAAGTAGCGTCGTCCACTCGGCGATTCCGTTTGCATTGGCCCACACACGTCCGTGTGAACCAAATCCAAAACATTCTTTGATTTGCTTATTGACTGTTTTGGAATCGGCGACCGAGTCTGTTTTGCCTTTAAACAAACTTCGCATTTTTCCTTGATGCCACAATCAACGATTTCGATACCATCAACCATTTACTTCGAACACATTTCCCTGATTGCTTCTGGATCACGATGACCAAAAATTCGATGCAAATTGTGAATTCAATTCGCTTTGTGCTAAAGCCTTTGAACAACTGGGTTAACTTTATTCGGTTGACGTAACACATACAAATCGTTGATTTCGTCTGCGATTGCGATTTGCACGTTTCCCTTGATGATTTCGCACATTTTGTCGTAGAAGATTACCTTAACACCTTTTGCTGTTAATTTCTTGACCGAAATTAGATTTCCCTTAATCCCTGGCACATACAAAACGTCCGTAAGTGTAGCTGCATTGATTTGCCCATCGCTGTTGACAAATTCGATTTTGCATGCACCTTTTCCTTCGACGTGAACCCTTTCACCGTTTGCAACAGTCAAGCTGCTGCCGGCCGCGCCAAACTCAACAAAGAAACCTTTATTGCCACTCACGTGACTTGTTGCAGCGCTGTCGACCACCCAAGTGTTGATGTCACTGGTCGATGTAGTGAACAAGAATTCGTCGCCATTTTGCTTTACTGTATTCGCTTTATGTTTTGAACCCTTTTCTGGATTGTTCTTTTTCCACTGTGCGTATTTTCTGCAGTCTCGCTTTAGATGACCTTTAGATTTACAAAAATAGCACTCCAAATGGCTGGTAGTCGTCTTTAAAATCGATTCCTTAGTTTCGCCTGAATTTTCGATGCGTCGATGATATTCGGCAATCAACTTGGCTTTGACAAATATCATCGTCAAATCAGCTTTGTCCCTTGATTCAAGCGCTGTAATCAATGCATCATAGCTGGTTGGCAAACTGCTCAAAAGCATCGCCACTCGCCATGCTTCCATCACCGTCTCACCATGCTCGACCAATTGTTGAAACAAATCGTTCATATCATTTATGTGCGTTTTAACATTGCCGCCGTCAGCCATTCTTTTCTTGCAAATGCGCCGTATAATTGTAATTCGATTTTCGAGTATCCTACCTTGGAAATGGTCTCCCAATGCTTTCCAAGCTTCAGCTCCCGTTTTCGCCGATCGAGTGATACTGTGAAGTGGCCGCGATGTGTTCAAAACGATTTTTGCATGAGCCTTTTGATCGTTTTCTTCCCATTCCTTGATTTCAGCCCCTTTTGCACTGGTTTCAGTAGCGACCGGTTTTGCTTCCGTCAAAATCGACCAACATTTGATTCCTTTCAAGAAATGCTCCATTTCATACTTCCAGCCGAAGTAATTTTCACCGTTCAATGGATGCACATCGTAGCTTCTTTTTATTTCTGGATTTGCCATTTTTTTTTTTTTTTTAAACCTTAACTTTGTTTGGTTTCTTTATTTTCACCTTTCGGCAAACGATATTTACTGGGCCTATAACCTGTAGAAACTATAGATCTACTTTAACTGCGTACTCTATTTGCTAGCTGTAATTAGTTTAAGTAAAATAAAAGGAAACCGAAATGCTTTAATATAAATGTATAACTGCTTTATTAGCTGTGTTACAAAGAAGTGAAAAAACAATATGAGTTTTGACGTTTAGATATTAGCATGAGTTGATTCAATATTAAATTGTTCTGATCATTTCCCAATGAGCAATTCAACAAATCGTTCCTTTGAACAGGGAGTAGTACCTAAGAGGCTTAAATATACTATTCTTGTTCCTATTTTTCGAAGTGGTAACCCTAGTGATAAGGGTAATTATAGACCCATTGCACTCCGGCGCACCATATTCCTTGATCAGTGTAAAACACCAAGCGTTCATCAAGCTGGTTTGTTTATTGATGCTTCTAAGGCATTTGATATGTTGAATCACAAACTCCTGTTGTCCATTTTGTTTGATGTTGGTTTTAGAGGAGTGTCACACGAGTGGTTTGCTTCATAAATGATAGAGTAGTGAGGGTCCTTGTTAATGACACTTTTAGTGATTTTAGGGCTGTAAATATGGGGGTGCCGCAAGGATGGGTGCTGGTTCCTTTGCTGTTTCTTATTTATACGAATACGTTAGCTTACTCTGCGGAATATGACAATGACGTTATTTCTATGGCTAATTCTGACCTAAATGTCACATAAATGGTTTGATAAGAATTTCATGATACTAAGTGAAAAAAAAAAAAATTGTATGTGGTTTAACATTTCTGGCATTCCAGCTGTACCAAATGTACCTTTGTTAGTTGTCATACGGATTGTTTTAATATTGGGCTAGTCAGCTCTTTTAAATACTTTGGAATTCATTTGGACACTAACCTTAATTGGAAAATTCATATTTCAAAGTTAAAAAGTTACGTCACGTATTTTTTACCGCCTCCGTGATTTATGCCCTGTTTCTGTGTTGAAAATTCCGTTTCATGCTTTGGTAATGGCTAAATAATTGGAATACGGTTTGTCGTGCTGCGGTGGCTGTTATCCAAGTACTTTAAAACCTTTGTACGTACAACAGAAAATGATTTTGCGAACAATTTTGAGAAAAAACAGATTGGAATCATCTTGGCCTTTATTTAAGTCAACCAATATTCTACCTTTACAACAATTGTATGTTTATAAGGTTTTAAGAATAAGAAGGGGTGATAATTTTCTTTATAATGTTCCCAAATTTAATAATGAGAACTTCTGTCGCTATATTGTTGTTATTGCCCCGAGGTTTTTTAATGCACTACCCGAACACATAAGACGTCACATTTATTCTAAACAGTTCTTATCCTACGTTAAAGATTGGCTATTTGAAACACCACACGTCTCACATGTATTTTTGCGTCTTTATTTGAACTTTTTTTGTTGTTGTGTTTATTCAAATTTTCTCGAGAGCTACTTATAATATATTGTTAAAAGAAGCAATGCCTGTCACTGGATTTTTGTCTACAAGGCATAAGTAAAAAAAAAGTTAAAAAGTTAAAATCCTGTCAAAAACGGAATAGGTCAAGGGTAAATTTGATATTCACGATTTTCGTTGCCTTAAACTAAAGCATCGTTTAGAAATGGAGTATAATTCATTTTAAAGTGAATACTTCAGCAAACATTGTGTACAGATTGCTGGACGGAAATATGTGGCCAGCGGGTGTACTGGAGAGTGTTTGGATGTTGGTGGTGGTCTATTAATAGCTGTAGTCGATCAGTCTAAATGTCAACAAATTAATATTGCATCGGGCAATATTATAATCCTTTTAGTAAAGGTAAATATGGCTCAATGAAATCTTTTCTTTTGTGCTACGTAACTTCCCGGGAAATTTACATGTGAATTCCTTAATGAATTTATCGATATATTTGAAAATAAGATTCAGCCAAAAATGGAAGAAAATGATAGTTTGTGCATCGTGGGAGATTTTAACTTTCCAAACTTAAATTGAGAACGAATTGACGGAATACTTAGACCATTTGGAATGGGTCTAATGCAACATAATGAAATGCACAATCTTAATGACTCACTTTTGTATCTTGTTTTCACTGACGATAATTTACATCCATCAGTGCGACCCGTTGTTAATTAAGTTAAGTTTTCAATGTTTCGACGATTATGTTCCAAATGATAATATTTTAATCTTTCATTTCAGAAATGATGATTATGACTCTCTAAATGGATATCTTGGAAATGTTTCCTGGGATTTCCTTTAAAATGAGAAGGATATCGAATTTGTGTCTAATCGGGTTTGAGAAATTTTGTATGGATCTATTTATTGAAAAAATTGTCAACAAACAAAATTCGTATCGTGAAAAGTGGTTCAACAAAAAACTTGTTAATTTATATAACCGTTATCCTTTACCAATGAGTTATAATGATGCTCATGATCTAAATTCTGTTTGCGAATTATTTGCAACGTTTTTCAAATCCGTCTATTCAGTCAATAATGTTTTAACATCTCTCTCTGATCAAGACATGGTTAATAATCATATTCACGGTATTTCTTCTTTCACGGGGAACCAAATTAGAACTGCTCTAGTTGAACTTAATACTAAAATGTTTATGGGCCCAGATTGTAATCCCTCGTTACTCTTAAATAATTGCGCCGAAGCCTTAAGTGGCCATTTAGTTCATTTATTTAATAACGGTTCGAAGACATTGTAATCATTGTTGGCAATGGCCCATATTGACCCTTGAGTGTTGAGTGTGATTTCAAAATAATAATTTTGTAGAACTTTTATTAAACGAACGATTCTTATGGATTAGGGTTATTTAACTAGGTAATTAAGGGGCCTATTCCATGGGCTAGCCAAACCTTTGTCATCATTGTTGGCAATGGCCCATATTAACCCTTGAGTGTTGAGTGCGATTTCAAAAAAATAATTTTTTTGGACTTTCGATGACTTTGTCATCATTGTTGGCAATGGCCATATTGACCCTTGAGTGTTGAGTGCGATTTCAAAACAATAATTTTGTAGAACTAACTTGGTTTCCAAAACAATGCATTCAATAATGGCGGCTGGGAAAAGACGCTTGAAGGCATTATGCTTTTCAGTAAATGTCTCAGTATTTCAGGGAATGGAGTCCAATCTGTTCCTTTTCAAATCTTCATAGTTCTCGCTTTCTCCGCAGCAGATGGCATCGACCGCCAAATAGTTTTGTCGTTTTTGACTTGACCCGTGTATTTCTGGCCACAATTTGCCTCGATTACTGCTTGTGGTTCTGACTCTTCTTCGTTAACGCTATCATTATTTTCCACTGAACGAGTTCTACAAAATGATTGTCTTGAATCGTGATCTTAAGAATAGTCTACATCAACCGATAACAAAGCGGCTGTGGGATGATGATCTCGCCCACCAATCGGTTCAAACACATTTTACTCATCATCGTCGGTGCCTCAATCGAAATAATCAGCAAGCTCTTGTTTTTCCTCTATAGTCCATTATTGGCAATGGAGAAACATTTTAAGATAGATGGTCAATTCCGCCAGCTCTACCATCAGTTTCTAAAGGAATACGAAACGCTTAGTTACATGCAGCCGCTTGAGTTAAATCGCACCGAACTTCAAGCAACTTACATCCTACCACATCACGGCGTATTTAAAAAGAGTAGCAGTACAACGAAGCTCCGCGTAGTATTTGACGCATCTACAAAATCAACCGCAGGTGTGTCCTTAAACCAGAATTTGAAGATAGGGCCAAACGTACAATCAACGTTGTTCCAAATACTTACTCGATTCCCACAACATCTATACGTACTGGTAGGCGACATTGAAAAAATGTATCGTCAGGTTTGCGTAGACAAGGAAGATACGAAACATCAGATAATTCTGTGGCGAGACAACAAGCAGCAAATACGTTCATAGGCGTTGAATACTGTAACATATGGCTTGGCTTCTGCATCATTCATGGCCACTAGATGTTTAAAATAACTGGCTACCTTACACCAACAAAATTCTCGTGAAGCGTGCCGGGCCATAGAACAAGATATGTATTTACGTGGATGATCTGATGACTGGCATTCCAACCTTATCTGGCCAGATGAAGCTTTCAGCTTCGAATATTTGACGACATTTTGAAAATTTTAAGTAGTGGGGGATTCAACTTAAGAAAACTAGCACCTATTAAATTATCCCTCCAATACCTTAAAGGTATTCTCCGAACATCCCAAGCCATTGAACGTGTTAGGAATAGCGTGGGACGCTAACTCGGATCATTTCATATTCCAGGTAAAACAAGCAAGATTTTCGATCCAATGGGGCTCCTATCACCAATTACAATCAAAAATGAAAATACTGTTCCAAAGCTTTTGGTTGTGGGTTAACCTTCGAAATAATCTCTTCCAAACTCCTGACATAAAAATTCTCTGTTGTATCACCGCATCGACCAGATTAACCATACACGGGTTTTGTGATGCTAGCAAATGGGCTTATGCAGCGGCAGTTTAAGTTTGATCACAGAGCTATGAAGGATTTGTTACACACCTAATTTGTGCCAAGACCAAGGTGTCACCATGAAACAAGTCAGTATACCGAGACTTCAACTAATGGGAGCGGTACTACTCAGTCGATTAGTGAAAGAAGTTACTGAGACTTTATCAATCAATTCAGCCTCGGTAACAATGTGGACCGATTCAAAATTAATACTGGATTAGATATCCAGTCAGCCAAGACGTTGAACAACATTTGTCGCTAACCGCACAGCAGAAATCATTGGCATTTATAAAAGAGAACGATGGCGTCACGTCCCATCCCGACAAAATCCTGCCGACTGTGCGACTCGCGCAAATTTCAAAAAAGGTTTGTGAAGAAATCGAGGTTGTCGTATACAATAAGTCAGAAGACGACATCGTGCAACAGTTGAGTCGGAAGTATTCCAGCTTCTTCAAACTGAAAAAAATCCTCTCATGTGTGCTCATAGATATCTCAACAATTTGAAGGCTAAAAAACATTAAGGAGAGATGCGAATTTGAGTACTGACACCTGCAGAACTGGAAGAAGCAAATCGAAAAATAGTTATATATTGCCAAATGTTTGATTTTCCCGAAGAATATCAATCTCTGCAACAAAATAAATCAATATCAATGAAAAGCCGTTTACTGCATCTGTTCCTGGACAATGAAGGAATTATGAGGGTCGGCGGTAGACTACAAAAATCAACGTTACAATACAACGTGAAACACCCAATAATTATCTCACCAAAATCACCAATCGCGACAATAAGATGCGCACATACAAAACCATCATATTCAGGCAAACATTTATCGACGAGTGTAGTTCGGCAAAATTTTTGGGTGATTAGCGGTAAAGACGTGGCGAAGAGAATATTCCGGCGGTGCATTAAATGTTTACGACAGAAGCCAAAAATGAAGATCGGGTAAAATATACTGTGCCATTTGGTGCAGTCGGAGTCGACTTTTATGGGCCATTCAAAGTTCATGCTGTGTGACGAAGAGGGTCAATACCTAGTAAAGCAAACTTGAATATTTTTGTGTGCTTCAGTACACATGTCATAGATGTCGAGATTTGCATGAATCTCAGCACCGAATCATTCTTAGGCGCAGTTCGAAGATTTATAAGCAGGAGAGGTCTATGCCATAATATATATTGCGACAACGCTACAAATTTTGTTGGCGCAAAAAATTATCTAGCGGAAGTATATAAATTTTTCAACAATAATAATGAATTTATTCTTTCTAGTCTGTTGAAGGATAGAATAAATTGGCGATTCATCCCACCAGCAGCACCCCATTAAGGGGGATTATGGGAAAGTGCAGTCATATCAACTAAAATCCAAATCACCAGAACTATTGGCGACACAATACTTACGCTTTAAGAATTCTCAACACTAACGGTGCAGATCGAAGGCATTCTAAACTCTAGGCCAATTTGTTCAAATGGAACATCGTAAAAAAAATCTACCATCAATTCTGGAAGCAGAGGTACAAATGGAAAACACAACACAAAAATCTGGAACTAGATGATGTCGTGTTGATACATGATAACAATCACCCATCCGCTCAATGGTTGATGGGGCGAGTGATGACGGCTATGTTAGAGTGGCTGAAGTCATGACAAAAAACGGTACACTCAAGCAACCAATTCAGAAATTATGCCGACTTTCAATCCTTGAATCTGATGATGATTCAATCTGGGGGAGTATGTTTAAATGCAGCCAAAATCTGAAAATTAATAAATAATTAGTATTAGAAATTAGAATAAGAATATCTAAGTTTTTCATTCCCAAGGTGGTAATTTAAAATTTTACCAAATTTTTACTGCCATCACTGCCATCTATTTAATATATATTGACTTAATGACCACACGATTTGTAGTAAGCTTTGATTTCAATTTAACCAGAATCCTGTTGTTATCAAAGTTTTTTAAATTTTTATTTAAATAAATCAATTATTACAGATTTACTTAAACGACATTGATTTATGTCGAAATTCAAACATTTATGAAATTATTTCAAGAATCATAATTTGGAATTTGTAACGTTTTCATTTAAAAAATTGTCTTTGGAGAAAAAGTGATTTCCCATATGTTGTATATACGTATTTTGCTATGAAGAGTTTACTTTTTCTCTTTTCTAATTCCCTTATAAAAGCTTCGTTTTTTCGAGCAATGCGTGGCTAGAGCTAATTCCATTCTTGGTTTTATTAAGCGTTGGACGAAAGAAATGTATGACCTCGAGACAATTAAGATCCTGTATTATTGACATTTTTGTTTTTCTTTATATTGATAAATAATTATCTGTTGTGTTGAAGAGCGTTTGTCAAAAATCATTTAAATAGAATTTGCAAAAATCCAATAAAAACCTTTCGTACATAACGATGTTTACTCCAGCGACAATAAAAAGAAACTTGTAAATTGGAAATACAAGTTGTACCTATATAGAGCTTTTCTTATGCATCTATAAAGGCGAATCGAGAAAGAATAAAGAAAATCAATTCGTTATTAAGTTTTATGCTATGTATACATATATGTATGTAATGTTCACAAAGGTGTAGTATCTTGTTTATATACAGTGGCACATCTGAATCAACAGTTAGTAAGGACAAAACAGATTTTAATGTATGTCCTCGATGTCTTCTAATAAAATACATTCTTATCATAAACTGAAAAGCCCTGTTATCGTTTGACATCACAACACAATAGATGTAAGTGCATACCTACATCTTAACCACTTATTTCATTTACTATAAAACGACATCGACAACTTGTTTACAACTTTTCCCATTGTGTCAAAGGTTCTCAAATTTATAGTTCGTGTTGTATTGTTCTGTTTTGTTTATGTTTGTACTCCAGTAATAATGATTGCACTGAATTTTTCATTTTTTTCATCGTCGTCGTTCATAGTTGTAGATACTTTTGTTATCACAACAATATTGATGTAACAATTGGATAAATAATTTTTAAGAATTTTCTTGAATCTTCGTAAACATGTATTTGGGTGCCATACATAAATTTTCTTTCTCTAAAGCATGTTGATTATTATGATAACTGATCAAACGAATATTGATTATGAAATTCAAAGTTATTTGTTCCGCTTACAGATTTTGGTGTGACATGTTGAGTAGAAAAGCTTTACGATATACATGTAATTTAATTTTCATATGTACATACATATGTATAAGCTCTTTATGTACCTTCTTAAAGAAATTATAATTCATTATTTGTTAAGAATTTGATTTAAAATTTAATCAAACCAAACATTCTTTTATGTTTTAATCATATTACGTATATTCAAAAAAATATTAATCAAAAGAACAGAAAAAATCATATCTACAACACCGTCTTAGCGCCTTCTCTTTCTTCTTTCGATTAATATTATGGCAAACGTATACATTTCAAACGAAATTTTTATCATAACCTTTTGTTATTTTATTATAAATAAATATTTCGATAAATTTGTGAATAAAAGTTAAATTAAAAATTGTTTTTCGTTTAATACAAAAAAGCACAATATTTTGATATTTTTATTGGTAATAGAAGCATATCGAATTTATATTTATATTTCTCAAGGTTACGATAAGTCCTCTTACTAATTTCCATTTATTTAGACAAATCTGTCATAACTGGAAATTTCCGATAGTAATAGATAGAGAATCCAATACCGGACGGAAAATAAATACTGGTATCTCGATATTATCGAGGGCACAAAAAGAACATTGGTTGTATCATAAACATATTGGAGATATTTTCCCCGTACAGATTCATTATCAAATATGCTCAATTTCTTTTCGAGGCACTTGATTATATCCCTTGCATGTTCTGGTTGTTTCCCACCAACCTTACAATTCATTTGTTTAAAAATGGCTTCGTCTAGATAGCTTCGCACTGACGTCTAAATCTAGAATTTATTATAACAGAAAATTATTAATTTTTTAAAGTAGACCTTGCTCGTTGATTGCCAAACGATTTCTACCAAACGACTGATTTGATTATTTGCGGTATCACGGAATGTAAGGCTTTCAATCTGGATTTTGATTGGTTGAATATTTAAAATACGAGTCATTCGTTTATTGGACAAAAACTGGAAATTATAATTGTATAGTAAATTTTCCGGTTAGTTTGTATTTTAGTTAGGACACATAATTTAACCCATAAAATTTGAGTTTAGAAACGAACCATTATTGAGCGCAATTAATCAAGTCAATTCATTCAATTTACATTAGGTGGCAATATGATTAATTTAAAATTTAACGATCTACTGCAATGTTTGTTTTAGATAATAAATATAATATTTTCATAAAAATAATCAACAATAATATAACCTTGATTACAAAGATAAGTATAAAATAATTATTTACAGATTTATGTTTTAAACATTTTGTTTTGCGGCTGATTTAACGATTGTGGGCTACAACATTCCGCCCGCCTTGAATCTTTTGATTCAATTCGTCTTTTGGAAGTCTACACAATTTATAAACCGGTCTCTTCAAATGTCCAGCTTGAGTTTTGATTGTCACCACTCTAACAACTCCATTCGATCCAGGATGTATTTTTTCTATTCGGCCGAGTAACCATCTTGTAGGTGATAAATTGTCTTCGCGAATTAGTACAATATCATCAAGATTAATTGGTTGACCCTTACTTTGCCATTTCGTTCGTCTATGTAGAGATGTTAAATGATCAAATTTCCATCGTTTGCTGAAGTGTTGAATTGCTTGTTGTAGGTGCTGCCATCGTGATAATTATGATATTTTTACATCTCTATTAAATTTGGTTGAGCCCTAGTGTAAGAGCATCAACTTGTTCGTTGGAGAGTACAGACAACGGTATGGAATTCAGGACTGCTTCAATTTGCGTAACTACCGTTGTTAACTCCTCGTAGTTGAATACTAATTTTCCCATGACTCGTTTAAGATGATGTTTGAGCGACTTAACAGCAGCTTCCCATAATCCTCCTAGAATTTGATTTAAGAAATAAATAAATCTCCGATAAAACATTATTAGCGTCGACAAAATTGGAACCATTGTCTAAATATATGTACGAGTATATCCGTACATAATCCTCTTTGGGCAACAAATCTTTGAAGTGATGCTAAGAAGTTGCTTGTGGTTAGAGGTTTGACACAACTTCTATATGTGAACTGCTTTTGTGCTCAAGCAAATGAAAACAGCTAGATATCCCTTCCAAACTTTAGTGGATCGTCCAAAATGCTGCTTAATTTGTAGCGGTCCTGCGAAATCGACCCCTGTTTTCAAAAATGGGCTCTGCAATTGCACCCGACCTAGCGGTAGATTTCCCATCATTTGGAAATTCGGCTGTGCACTAAATCGGTTGCATGTGTTACATTGTTTAATCACATCTCTAATTATTCTGCAACTGTTTATCAGGAAGTACCTTTGACGAATGCAGGTTTCTCACCAGCAACATGGTTATATTACACTTGGGTAGTATTGGCGGGTGTTTGGTTTCGAATTCTGCCAGTGAGTTTTCAATGCGACCGCCAACACGTAATAGTTCATTTTCGTCCAAGAACGGGTTTAGGTTATAAATCTTGCTGCTGCTAGCCACTTGCTGGTTTGATTTTAATGAACGAATTTCTGATGACAAATTCTCACTTTGAACTAATTTAATTATTGTATTTTCACTTTTTCGTTAGTTCCTTCATCGGTTCATCTATTGCTGTTTTGATCAATATATCTTTAAGTCGTCGAAAGTACTTTTAGACCCATGCAATAACTCGAACAATTTTTTTTGAAAATGAGGAAATTCTGCTTAAGTCGTGATTGCCATTGCTGATATTACGGTGAATTTTCTTTCTTCTTCTTGTAGATCATTAACTTCCCTTTCATTTGATTGTTGAGGCCACTGTGATTCTGCGAGACTTAACTATGTCGGTCCATGCCTCTTGACGCACAGTCTGCTGGGTTGGTTAATGAGTCGACATACTTCCAATGCTGCCGCGAAAACATTAATAATATGTCTGAAGTGCGATTTGCAACAAACGTATTCCATCTCCTAGGTAGAGATGACAGCCACCCCAAAACTATTTTCGAATCCGTCCACAATGTGACCTTTATATTTGGCAATTTCAATGCTTCTTTGACCATCCTTGTAAGCTTAATCAGTAAACTTGCAGCGATAAGTTCTAGTCTCGGGATAGAAATTTTCTTTATAGGTGCTACCTTTGTTTTGGAAGCTATTAAGCTAACTCTCACCGCTCCATTTTGGTCAACACATCTGCTATAAACGACTGCCGCATACGCCTTTTCTGATGTGTCACTGAATCAATGCAGCTCAAAATTTGAATCTTGGGTCATGTGCCACCGCGGAATTCTAATACGTTCTAATTCTGTCACCTCCTCTTTAATCGTTTGCCATACAATAGCTTCTCTTACTGGTAATTTATCATCCCAATCTAAACGCAGTAACCAAAGGCTTTGGAATAATATTTTTATGATGGATGCCATTGTTATGATGGATGCCATTGTACCCCTAGTAATTTGAGACTACCGTTTGATTCTTCATCGCTAATATTTATAGGTAGACCTGCTCTTTGCTTTCGGTTGGAATTGACTCAAGAATCTTCGGATGATTTGAAGACCATTTTCTTACATTAAAACCAAATGATTTGAGTAATCGTGTGACATCTTCGGTAGTTTTTTGCGCTTCCTCTAAGGTATGAGACCCCGACATGAAATCATCCACATAGAAATCGTGTAAGATTTTTTCGGTAGTTAAAGGATTAATTTGCAAGACACATTTTTCAATTCCTTGAAGCGCTTTCGTGCCTAAGTATGGTGCCGATGCAGTGCCATAGGTGACTGTACGCATTCGATAATGCGTTGGTTGTTGACCAGAATCTGATCGCCACACTATTCTATGGTAGTCTCTGTCATCAGGATGCAGGATTATCTGTCGAAATTTTTTTTCGATTTCTGCGGTAAATACAAATCTATACATATGAAATCGAATTAGAATTGCGATAAGTGGTTCGTAATTTATAGGTCCCACCATGAGCGTATCGTTTAGAGAGCTACCATTAAATGATTTGAACGAGGCGTCAAAAACTACCCTGAGCTGTGGAAGATAGTAAACGCCTTCAGATCGATTTAATTCTGTAGCTGGTAAGACTTCCCTGTGGTTTAGGTTAATGTATTCTTCCATAAATAAGTGATATGCTTTCTTAAATTCTGGATCTCGAACGAATCTTCCTTCAACGGCTTGCAGTCTTCTAATGGCTCCCATTAACGTGTTGCTTAGATTTTTTTGTTTTTGCTTGAAAGGAAGTAGTACTATGAAACGTCCATAATCAGAACGAGTTGTGTTCTTTAAAAAATGGTCTTCACACATTAATTCTTCCTCTGTGAACCTTGCTTGCTGATTTGGTGATGTGATTGTCCTCTATTTCCCAAAATTTCCTTAATGTCTTGTCGATATTTATCTCGCCATGTAAACCTATTGGAGCTGGAGGTATTTGCTCAGTTTTGGTAAATGGGCCGGCAACAATCCAACCAAAAATTGTCTTTTGTGCAACCATTGCCTCCAGTTATCCTCCCTGACTTTAATAAATTAAAAAAATGATCGCTACCTATCAAAAGGTCGATTTGGTTTGGTTGACTAAAATTGGGATCAGCTAACGGTAAATGTTCTACATTATGTTTATCAATAACGGTTATTGGTTGGTATGATGTCAATTTAGGAATGATTAGACATTCTAAATTAATAGTCGTTTGGTCCAATCGAGATGATACCGAAAATTGGGCTTTGCCCCTAGAGGTTCCCGCTTTGGTTTGGCCTAATCCAGAAATGGTGATGCGAGCACTTATTCGAGGAAGTTGTAGGCTACATCATCCCGCCCGCCTTGAATCTTTTGATTCAATTTGCCTTTTGGAAGTCTACACAATTTATAAACCGGTCTCATCAAATGTCCAGCTTGAGTTTTGATTGTCACCACTCTAACAACTCCATCCGATCCAGGATGTATTTTTTAGATTCGGCTGATTTAACGATTGTGGGCTACAACAACAACTTCAAGTTGTATCGCATTGGTCAAACACAACTGGAGCGATATTCTGCCCCAACAGCAAACCATATTGATTTAATTTGGCACTTAAAACTGCAACACATTTAACTGCAGGTAAACTTCCATTGATCCGGAGAAGTCCTAAATTCCAAAACTTTGATTCCGAGTGAAGAATCACAATTATGTATCGACGATTCCTTAGAGATTCTCACTTATCGAAAGTAACACTAAATCCCTTATTTAAGTAATAAATAATTGTCGAATGGTTTCGCTATAACTAATGACAATTTTTTGTATGGTGGTGTCTGATTTTGGAAGTTAATTACTTAAATTAAATGCTTTCAGTAATATTCTAAGATCATCGAATGTTCTAACTATTCTGAATGAAAGCCCATCACACGCTACCATTCTAGCTCGGATCGCTGCTATTGAGTTTTCTATAGTATTTCTAAAATATTTTGTAATTTTTGGAGGATGCCTATCAGATTTTCAACTAGATTCAATTACAGGTTCAATAGCATCTCAATAACAACAATGCAACAGGAATTGGACCAAAAATAATTTTTGGCGCCTATGAAATTACTCCCATTATCTGAGTGAATTTCCGCAGGCAAACCTCTTCTGGAACAAAACTCCTTTAATGCCTGGATGTATGCGTTCGTCGAAAGTTGGCTAGCCATTTCGATATGTGCAGCTTTAGTTCCAAACATATAAAAATTGCTATACAACTCTTAGTCAATTATTGCCGAACTATTGCGCAGATTAAGCTGTAATGGGCTAGAATAATCGATACCAACTCGGAAGAGTACACGTGGAGATGTTACACGGGCGGCAGGAAGATTACTCATTGGTTGATTTATTGGTTTCTTGCACTGCATTCTACCAAAGAGAATGTAATATCAAGAGAAACGAAACTGAAGAAAAATTTTCATACAAAAATGGGGTTATGCATGGGGTTATACAACCGTATAACTTTAGTTAGGTTTTTCCAATTTTAGAAATGGAACAATGAACGAATAGGAAATTTAATTATTGTTAGTGCTAAATCTGATTAAATTTTTTATTGAGCTTCGGTACTCTTGATATTACATACTCTTTGATTCTACGAATCTCGTTTCGAAATAGTGTGAATTGTACAAAACGCAAACATATGCTTTTGGCTCTCAAATATAATTCAAACGAGTGGTTGTTTCGCTTCTTGTACCTCAAGCTGAGACATCTGGCTATTACCCGCTTTGTTCCCTCGAATGATGAAAAGTATTTGAAAATGAAAATCAAAGTATCATTTTCATTTGATGTTGCCAAGTTAAAAGATAAAATCTGTGGTTGAGGAGATTGAGTCTCTTCTGCTGTTTGAAAAATGTAATTTGCGTCGTGCCAATTTCTCTACTGCATTAGCCAGAAAGGACCTTTCCACCATAATGTGTTGTTCACCAAATTATCGTACTTGAGCCACGAGAAATCAAATCGGCTGGATTGTCGCAGCCTCTAACATGATTCCATTATTGTAGTAGTACGCGATCAATTATTTGGAATGTGCGGTTACCAATGAACGTCGTCAATTCTCTTAGATTACCCCTTATCAATGCCAATATTATCTTGGAGTCACACCAAGCATTAATATCGCTGATTTGAATAATTTGATTCACGTATATTATTAATCGGGATAAAAGTTGGGCACCACAAAGTTCGAGTTTTAGTAACGACATTTGTTTTAATGGTACAATCTTAGATTTTGTCGGGCATCCTCTATTGTTTCTCCGCATCGCAAAGCAAGTCATCAATATAAAATGAATCAGTTATTGATGTACATGCAATCTCGAATTCGTTTTTATAATTACTAGCAAGTTTCATACCGTTTGTTACTATGCAGAGCTCATAGTGAGTGGGTGGGGTGGTTCATCCGGGTTGGATCGTCACAATATTTTCTGCATATGCCTATCCTCTGGGTTGACCAAAACATAGCGGTACATCTTTTCAATCTCCCCAGCAAAACCTACCTTGTGCTGTCGAAATCGTGTAATTACATCATTCAGATCCTTTTGAAGGACTGGACTGATCTCTAAAATGTCATTTATTGATACATATGTGTTGAGGATTTACAAGAGCCGTCAGAAACGACCCTAAGTTTAGTTGTTGAGTTGCTTTTTCTAATCACCCCTTGATGTGGTAGGTAAAGGCAATTAATTAACTTTAACCTGCTTTCTTTGAACATTAATTCTGATCATATGTCCCAATTGTAAGTATTTCTCCATGAACTTGTGGTATTCCGGCTTGAAGTCAGGATTTCTCTGGAATCGTCGTTCCATTGCATTTAACCGTTTCAAAGCTGCTGTATATGAATCTCCAATTAAACACTCCGGGTTCCTTAGAGGTAGGCGCACGATATATCGACCATTAACATCACGTTATACAGAATATTCATAGAATATCTCACACTTTGATTTCGGCATTTGACATTGAGAAGGTAACTTCTCTAACTCCCAGAATTTTTTCACAGCGTTCCATACAGATTCTTCCTCAGCCATATTTTTAAACTTTATGCACCCTGATAGACTATGTTTATCTCCACAACATCGGCCGCCAATTTGGTTTATTACTTGAAAACCATTAGCATTCGCATTGGACTGAGTGACAACCATCTTTTGCATCACGCGTTTTATTGATGAAATCCAGGAATTTCTTTAATGCTAGAAAATCCCCTTTGTTGCTCTCTCTGGCTCAAACCTCTTGTGTGGCATCATCGACCTTGGTCAACATAAGATATATCATCAATTCGTCTTATTCAGCTTCAGTGTGCCAAAGCACGTATGCTTCTAACCACTGAATCGGTACTGTCACTTAATGCTCTGAGCACCTTAACAGATCCGTTAAGTACACTTGGTTGGTTGACAAAAGTTGCTAACATTTAAAGGTTTAAAATTGTTCTTCATTTCAAATATCTGTCTTCAAGTTTCTTCCAAGCCTCACTATAATTGTTGGCTGTTGTGGTTGGTATATGACGTAGTAAGGCAGCGGCATCATCGGGAAGGTAATCCTTAAGTGTTTGTGCGCATCGGATATATTACCATTATTGTCCACTCTGGAAAATATGAAGCTTCGTTAGTGTTGAAATATCTGCATGATTCACTGAAAAGTTTGATGTGCGATCTGAGATATTTAAAAAAAAAACCGTTGTTAGGTCTAGTGCCGTTTTCGTGTTTGATAAAATTGGTTCTGTAGCACTGGCCGATGACCTTTTCCTCTTTAGATATTTTAATAGATCAGCTTTGCAATTAAAATAATATTGTTTGAATTTATCAAATTATGTTCATAATTGGGTTTGCGGGCTAGTTTGTCCTCCAGCTTTTTTCCAATTTGACTTCGAGTTTCTCAAGTGTTTAATTATCGATCGCAACTTTTTAGGATCATTTTAGTCATAGAACCGAGTATACGACAACTAGACCAAGATAATTTATATCCTCATCACTTTACCGCGTGGTTGACCATTTGAAATCATAAAGTGTCTTATTCCTTCAGTTTTACAATAACTTTGAAATGGTCGAGCTGTGAAGCAAGAACCTCTATCAGTCATAATAGACGTTGGGTTTCCGAATGCAGTCCGAACTACTTCCAACTTTTGTAGTGTTTCGTCGGTGGCCAACGTTTTAACAGGGATTAACCAAGTTAACTTATGCAATACACAAAATCAGGAAAATGCTGATTAAAAACCATAATATTGGAGTATAGGGCATCTACCAAAACATACCGCTTACTCTGCTGGTTCTCTCTCGCTTCGTTTCTGCTAAAGCAACATATATAGTTACCGGTCTTACCGGTTTTTGCCGCTGTGCCACCATGGTACACAAATGCATTGACATCTTCGATTTGTTTTTGGCTCATGTATATCGGTTATTGGAACACTGTCTAATATTAAGAGAAACAGTAATAGTGCCTCACTTCTACGGGGTGTTATGTTCAAAAATCAAGTAAAATTGGTTTTGACTTTTCGCTATCGTTTGGATGAGTATATGAAATGTTTCCCATAGCAATAATAATAATTGACGTGTACACATTGTCCCCAAACTTAATCCAGTTCTTATTGTAAATTTTGCCCTTTTTTGGTGTTTGCACATCATCCTCAATCCGTATCCTAAATCTATATAACCCAAGAATAAAATATTATGTTAATAGCATAAAATAGCATAAGCATAATATACAGCAGTATCGCAGAAAGTATAAAAATAATAAATTGACGAGCAAAAAAAAACAGAAAAAAGAAAAAAGCACAGTGGAAAACTTAATTTTACAGTAGACGAAACTTTATACGAATTACATATAATCATGTTATATATTCTGCTGTTGACATATTCAATCATAAAACTGTAATGTAAATGTCACAATAAAATGTAATTTCTCATTTTAGTGTGTGTATGTAAATGTATGTATGTATGTAATTGAGTATATATTGTGGTAAAATATTTACAGTGCTCTAGAGAATTTGTTGAAAATGGCAATAATCCTGGGTATTCCAACATCTCCTGTTGCGAGTATTTGTATACATATGTGTGCGATTCTGAATCGAATACTTAATATGCTTTTCAAGTTTTTTTTTTGCTTCCAGCCCCTATACATGTTTCGTACCGAATATATCCTCATTGTCGTGGTAAATTTTTCTTATTTTTTTAAAGGAATGAATATATTTTGTAAATGAATTAAATAAACACATTTCCAAATCATGTGATGGAATCAAAATGTACAATAAAAAAATTTAATTTTAAATTAAATTGAATTTTTTCATAATTCGTGATATGGTTTGATAAGCTGTTCGTTTCGTTCTTCTGATTAAATTGATTGAAAAGAAGAAAAAAAAGAAAAAAATTACATTGTCACTATACTGTATATACTGTTGTTATGTGGGGCGCGCGCGATTCCCAATTTCGTATTCAATTGTGATATTTCGTAATAAATTTGTTTATTAATGAAAAATGTTGAAGCAAGCAAGAATAATTTTTTGTTTGTTAAATGTTTGGAATGTTTACATATTTAATGTCTCGCGTGTTTCGGTTGTATGACTGTGATATTTTAATTTGAATACATGGATACGAGTATGTAGATTGATTTACCAAAGTGTTTAATCCGATAATTTATTATTCAATAAGATTTTTTCGGCCTTCATCCAGAATTTCAGCTTAAAACAAAGTTTTACTGGGTTAAACGAACAACATTACTTACTTTGATAATTCAACTCCAACTTTTAATTCGACTTTGGCATTGACATTTAATTTAAAATTAGCCATCGATTTAGACTAAAACTGTCTTTGCATTTAATTCACATTTCGCCATTAATCGTAACTTCGGACTTTGACTTGAAATTGAGCTATGGCTGAGGTTTTTTGACTTGGTTTTCAATTTCAACTTTGTTTTCAACATTGTTCAGTACTTCCACATGGGCTTAGAATTTGACTTCGACTTAAGGTTTGATTTCGATTTTTCCTTCGAAGTTATTTTCTACTTAGACTTTAACTTTAATTTTGTCTTTAAAAAGATAAAAATTTAAAAGTTAAAAAGCTACAAAAAAAATTAATTTCAAAAATCAATTTATAAGTGCGATGGCAATGGCCAAATGTAGCCCCGAAGGGGCCATCGAAGATGCCATCGCATTTATAAAATGATTTTTGAAATTAATTTTTTCTGTTGCTTTTTAACTTTTAACTTTTTAACTTTTAACGTTGCTAACTTTTTAACTTTTAAATTCGGGCCCACATTTGGCCATGGCCGCCGTCACCGTCGTTCACTTTATAAAATTGACGTAAAAGGTCTATGATCGATTGAGTTCTTCTTTCTCACGCTTAGCTTGAGTTAAAGCCTTCACGCATTTTCTCACGCTAATTGCGGTAGTGGCTTTAAAATGAATGTAAAAAAGACATCATAACAACAATTCCCTAAATTTAAGCAAAAATTGATAGATATTGTAATCTGCGCCTAACTTCGTATTAATAATTCATAACATACGCGTTTACGATACCGATACAGTGTTTTGTATACCCATAGATGTTGTTGAATTTTACCATAAAATATCACTCATTTGCACTTTACGTACTACGGCTGTATTCAAATCATATCATAATCATAATTCATAAACGAATATGCTGGAGTTGTCCATTTGATTTAGTTATTATGGATAAGGCTTGTGAAAAACTTGTATTTTTTTGTCGATGATCGATTGAGTTCTTCTTTCAGGAATCTACATGTTCGCCTTTGTGGCATGTAGGTTTTTGTTTGCGTTGCCCTTATGAATTAAAGCCCTTACGTGTCCCATACTAATTTCGGAAGTGTTCATATAAATTATGCGCCAAACACATACACATTATTTTGATCGCGTACCGATGTTGTTGTTTAATTAAATGATTAGTGGAAGCCCTAAATATCTTCATAACTAACAAAATTTCATAAAAGTCACTTGTCGAAAGAAAATTCTCTTAATTTTGAGTGATTAATACATGTTTAGTGGCAAATTAGTTGGGTGTTGATAAATAAAAACTCGAATATTTTCAAATTATATGTATATATTTTATTTATTAGGAAAATATCAAAAGTACATTAAAGTTTTATTACTAGATAATACTAACGAATTTAAAATTCATCATTTTTGATATCATTTATAATCTAAATTAAACTTAAATTAATTCTTGTTTTTATAATTTAGTTTACTTAAAGTTACTAATTTTATAGCTTTAAATATCCGCAATTTATAATTTATTCATTCAAAATCATGTTACTACCTATACAGTTTAATCGGTCTCCATTATTTTATAAAGACCCCAGGCTAAAGTTTCGTCATCACCTTTAATTAGAAATCGTTTATCATTGTGGGGATTAAGTGCGGTTTTGGTTTGAATAAATGAACTAACATCATGTTTTTTGGATTGAATTAAATTTTGTGTAATAATTTTGATTTTTTCATTATTTAAACAGTCAACACAATCATCAAATGTAATTCTACAATTCACAACTTATTTTTTTATCCCTTTAGCTTTCTTATTTTCTTTAACTTGCTCTTTTTGTTTCCCTTGAACCCTATATGTATACATTTTTGATCTCAGTCCAACAAACTCAGTTATAATTGCACCATTGTTCTCATCTTTCATAATGCCGGGCACTTTTTTATTTAGGGAAACGCGTATCACACTTCTTCTTAATTATTTCATAAACATCAGGATAGGTTATCTCATAGATGAGACTATCTGTATCTGAATAGCAAATTTTGCTATTTTGACCAAATTGAGAGGTAATGTAGCCGTAATGAAAGTCATAAAGTGATGTTTTTGCCAAGTCCAAAATACTAATTCCAATATATTATATTGGTTTGTTAAAAAAAATAACAGATTTATTTAATTCAATAGCGACTAAATTTTCGTTAAAAATAGCTGATGTCTGTCTGTTATTATCTTGGATGGGTTTTATTTTTATTAGTTTTATTTAGATAATAAAAATACGAATCTTACGTGTGTCAATCTTCATGACTAACTTTTATTCTTATTTCTATTAGTGTTGTCGCACATACATATTTTCATATTTCATAGTGGCGAAATCTTTTATTTAATATTCACATTTAACTACTTTTCAAATAACATAAATACAATATGTAACATGTCCATTTTTTTTTATTTTTATTTTTATTTTTATTTTATATTTATATATATATATTGTACAAGACAGTACCACTTGGTGAGCAATAAACTCGCAGGAAATTTTAATGTAATATATGCTCCTCGTTCCTGATGTGGCTGCTCACAATATTTTCTTTTCTCGGGTGAGTTCTCCAGTTACAAATACAAATTTAACTTATTTAATTTCCAATTTTATTTTGGTTAATGTTATTTCACAAAGGTCGAGAACGTACTGGTTGCTTCCAGAAAAATAATTTATACAAAACAATTATTTATGGAAAATTCCTAATTATATAAAGAGTCATCTGTTAATAGATATTGTAAACTTAATTGAGCAACATACAATTTTAGTACAAATTTTCTTGGAAATGTAACATCATACCTAATATAATATTTTACGGCTTGTATTAAAATTGTAAATGTCAAAACAAAGTAAACAAATTAATTTGCAATTTGGTGGTGGTAAGTTTAAACGACTAGATACAATACAAATTTAAACTAAATACAATTTTTCATTTCCAGCTAACAAATGATAAGAAAAAACAAAGGAGCATCTGATGGACAAATTATTTCAGATAAGTATAAATAATAATTAAATTGTGATCAAACGATTCTTTGTGTTCTCTTCTCTTTTTAAGGTTATGATCCTGGATGTCAAAGTTACATTGAAAAAATATAATTACAGTGAACAACTTATATGGAAAAAACTTATGGAATACAATATGAGTTAGTATAAATGATTTTAACTATTTTCTATAAGTTAATAATTAGAATACTAAATTATGTTTCAGCGGCTGTTACTGGATGAGGCGTTGATCAAATCCGCTGAGAAAACTATATGTATGCATGTTATTTATTTCCAGGTTTGCTTATTTTTCAGGTTGGATTGAACAATGTGAATTAATTGTTGGTGTTTGCTGCTTGCCCAATTTTGGGTTCAAGGTTTGTAGAGCCCAAACATCCCGCCGGCCATGAATCACCCGATTCATTAACTGGAAGAATGGACATTTTTGTGATTGGTCGACGAATGTTTCCATTTAGTGTTTTTACAGTGACAACTCGTACTCTTCCATCAGCTCCTACGTGCGTCTCAACTATACGACCTAGTTGCCATTGCCCAGGTGGTAAATTATTATTTTGGATAAAGACGATATCATCAAGCTTTATATCAGGCTTCCCGGTTTTCCATTTAGATTTTTGTTGCAAAGTGGACAGGAATTCCACATGCCATCGTTTCCAAAAGTGGGTTACTATTCGCCGGACGATATCCCATCTATTATTAGCTGTAAGCCTTTCCTCTGGTACTACATCAGGAACTTGATTCATTGTTCGGTGTATCAAAAAGTGCGCAGGAGTGAGCAGATCTAGATCGTCGGAACTTGTAATTGATATAGGTCGTGAATTTAATATTGACTCTATTTGACAGCTCAACGTTGTAAACTCTTCCAGCGTCAATATGTGCTCTCCTACTGTTCGTTTTAGCAAGGTTTTGGTTGAACGAACGGCCGCTTCCCACATGCCGCCCATGTGTGGTGCCCCGGGAGGATTAAATTTCCACGTAATCTGGCTATCTAAAAGAGATTTAAAAATGTTCTCGTTATTTTTATTTAGAAACATCTGTAAATCTTTGAGATAATTAGCGGTGCCGACGAAGTTAGTCCCATTATCACACAGGATAGTATTGCACAGGCCACGACGACTGACGAATCTCTTTAAGGCCCCCAAAAAACTTAGCGTGCTCAGCTCCATACAACATTCTAGGTGAACAGCTTTAGTTGCCAAGCAGACAATAATACATAAATATGCCTTAAATGGTGTCGCACCTCTTCTTCTGAATGGATGCACTCGGAAAGGTCCGGCAAAATCCAAGCCAACGCAGGCAAATGGATATGTCATTCGAACTCTCTCGATTGGTAGCTCTCCCATAAGCTGTTCTTGCATTTTTGGTCTATATCGTATACACCTGATGCAATTACGAAATATGCGACGCATCAAGTCTCTCCCTCGTATTAATCAAAATTTTTCTCTTATGAGCTGTAGCAATAGTCCCGGTCCTGGATGACAATTTGTCTGGTGGTAATGGTAGACGAGTCTTAGAGTTAAATCCGCCCTTGCATGAAGAATAATCGGATGTTTTCTGTTGTAATGTGCCAACGATTTCTGCAATCTGCCGCCGACCCTCATTACCTCGTATTCGTCTAAAAACGGAGACAGCTCCAACAATGGACCCTTTTTTGATAATGATGCCTTCCTCATCAATCGTTCGTAATCTTCTTTGAAGTATATTTTCTGCGTTTCTCGGCACAACCACAGTTCGGCTTCGTTGACTTCTTCGACAGACAAATGTTTATGTTTAGGTTTGTTCTCAGGCCGAGTAAATACCCTTCGTAAATAAGACACGGTATGAAGTAACTTGCGATATTTTGACGTTGTGGAAACCAGTCGCTGAAGAAAATCATTTGACTCCGTGCTCGAAACATGTGAAATAGCCTTTGACTTTCTTTCGTAAAGATGTTCGGTTACAGCGATGCCCTTCTGTTGCGGCCATTGTTCAATTGGTTTATGCAGAAAATCTGGCCCTTTCCACCATAAAGAAAAGTCCAGCAACTCGGCAACAGATAACCCTCTCGTTGCACAATC
The DNA here is from genome assembly GCA_958295665.1 of Tipula vernalis. Lineage (NCBI taxonomy): Eukaryota > Metazoa > Arthropoda > Insecta > Diptera > Tipulidae > Tipula > Tipula vernalis. Next base: position 133,261,444 of record OY282558.1, on the reverse strand, counting down.
GGCAGGATTGTGTTTAGTTGGAACGTGCCTCCATACATCTCTGCTGTAGTTATCCAAAATAACCGAAACTCGGTTGGCAACGAATGTTGTCCATCTACCTGGATGGCTTGAAAGCCAATCGAGAACAATGCTTGAATCGGTCCACAAACAAATCTCCCTCGGGCATAATCCAATTTGGTCCAAAATTGCTTTCATGTGATTTGTGAGTAGCTGTGCTCCAAGATGCTCTAATTGCGGCAAACTTCTCTGCTTCAGTGGAGCAACTCGTGATTTGCCACCAACAAGTTTAACTGAATACTCCCCATTTCTAATTGATTGTACGTATATAACTGAGGCGTAAGCTTTCTCACTCGCATCACAAAACCCATGAACCACAAGGTCCTCAGTTATTTCCAGCCATCTCGGGATTCTTATTGCTGCTGCATTAACTATATCTGCTCTGATTTCCTGCCAATTCTTCGCCACATCAACTGGAAGCTCGTCATCCCAGTCAAGTACAAGAACCTGCCGGAACATCTTCTCGATATCTCCGGTCAAAACGTATTGAAAAATTCTGAATTTCAGAATTATCTCGTATAAACTCGGCTGCACTGTTGGCCCCTTCATCAAAACTTGATTAAGCGATTTTTTGCCACCACACTTAGCTGATGCATTGTAAACGACTCGCAGCTTTGTGGTTGAACTCGTTTGTTTCAGGACACCATGATGAGGCATGAAATACGCATCACGATCAATTGCTCCGCTTACTTTGCTCATGTGGCCCAATGATTCATATTCGTCCAAGAAATCGATATAAAGACGGCGTAGGTTTGGGTCTCGTTCAAATCGCCTTTCCATGCTCTCCAGACAGCGTAAAGCCAAATTGAATGTGCTTGATAACTCGTTGGTGCTTTCTTTGAATGGAAGCCTAGTGACGAATCTCCCCTCCGGCGTTCGAGTTGTAGTTTTTTCGTAATATCGAACACAATTTTGCTCTTCAGGAGTCATATAATTCTCCGATGCGCCAGTGACTTCCTCTATCTCCCAGAACCTTTTTAAGGCTGCGTCAATATCTATTGTCGTTGTGTATGTTGAGACCGCTTCACTCGACCCTATTAGCGCGCCTCCTCCAATGACCCATCCAAATTTGGTTTTTTGGGCTACGAGATGACCATCAGGAGACCTCATTTGGCCATCCTCGAGAATATGGAAAAACACATCAACTCCTAAAAGTAGTTCGATGTTACTTGAGTCATTAAAATGCGGATCTGCCAATGGAATATCTTCTAACCATTGTCGATCCCCACGCTTCATAGTTAAATCTGGCAAACTTGATGAAATTATTGGCAATATCAAAGCCTCTATTGTAAGTTTATTTATTTGTGGATATATGCCATGACGAGGTCTGATACATACGGTGACTACTCCCTTCGAACTTCCTGCACTGATAGCACCTATTCCGTTTATTACTACGCGGCTATTTCTTCTTTTGAGCCCTAACCTTTGTACACAGTCATTCGTTATAAATGAGGTTTGTGAGCATGAGTCCAACATCGTTCTGATTTCCCGTTCTACCCCATCTTCATCCGTGACTCGAACTATGGCTGTTGGTAAGATTCGTGTACTACCATGATCGAATAATGCTGCACTACTGTTGACCCTTGATTGGCTTAATGCAGACGTTACTGTTATATCTTTGTTCTCAGCTTGTTTCGTCGTTTTACTCTCGTTTTCGTGAATCGCTGTATGATGACGGCGATGACAATTTTGACACCTAATTTTTGATCTGCATTTGCTTACTCGATGCCCGATGCTTAAACAGTTGAAGCAGCGGTTAGTTTTGCTGATGTAGTGCCGTTTTTCTTCGATGGGCATCTCTTTGAATTTAGGGCACTCCGACAACCGATGACCTCCAATTTTGCAAAGCGGACACGAACTAAACTCAGACGTCGACAAAAAGCTTTTGGTTTTAGTGGTTACTTCTTGATTTCTTTTGGAAGGGCCAGACGATGATGAAAATGTTCTCGTTGACTCAAAGGTATCTGCCCGTTTATCAAGAAACTTGAGGAATTCATCAATGGTTGGGATATCAACATCAGCGGATTCCTTTGCCCATAAAGCCTTCGTGCTGTCATCCAATCTCTCCAGAAGAAGATAAATCAGCCATGGATGTCTGGATTCACTTTCATTACCAAGTGCATGTAATCCTCGCACCACTGTATCTGCGATGTCATGAGTCTTCCGGATGTTATTGGCGTTTGCACTAGAAATATTTGAAATATTAAGAAAATCACGAATAAATGAATTGATTATATATTTTTTGCGATCATATCTTTCACTCAGTCTTTGGATCGCTTCAATATAATTTGCATCTGTGATTTTTAGATGCCGAACGCGATCAAGTGCCTCGCCGCGAAGATAACGCACTAACAATTGAAATTTTTGCGATGGCGTATAAGCTTCATTATTATGCACTCCCGAATTAAACAAGTCTATAAAACTAGTCCATTCCGTGTAGTCACCAGAAAATACTGGAATTTCGATTTTACAGTACTTCACTACATTCGACACGTTTTGTGACATACTTTGATTAGCGGTATCATTAAAATTGGCACTTTCTATCCCGAATTTTCTTTTTCTCAGCCACGTGTTTAGCTTCGAGACTGCTGGGTAGTACGTGTTTTCGAAATCATCAATTTGCGATTCCTTCTCTGGATATCCCAAAAGTTTATCCTCAATTGAATGAAAACGATCGAGTAATTTATGGGCATATGACAAACGTTCTTTAATATCTTCTATCGTTTCTTCAGATCTATCGGTTAATGCATTTGCAAAATTCAAAATCTTTGTCATACTGCCTTTACACGCACTTCTTTGTTTCACTAACGAGTCCATCATAACGAATTTCAACAAAACTTTGTAACGATTTCTCACAAGCTATGTTTATTCGAGAATGATCTAACCCACGCTACAGAAAGTCACACCCAGTTTACACAAATACTCGCGAACAAATTTCGTTTTTACCAATGACGCCTCTTAAACTAACACTGCTAAAGTTAATGACACAATTTATACATCACCAAATTTTAATCGCCACACGTGTTGTCGTTTGTATTCGCTTTAGAAAGAACTACCTATCCGGCTCGAAGGACCAATGTACAAGACAGTACCACTTGGTGAGCAATAAACTCGCAGGAAATTTTAATGTAATATATGCTCCTCGTTCCTGATGTGGCTGCTCACAATATTTTCTTTTCTCGGGTGAGTTCTCCAGTTACAAATACAAATTTAACTTATTTAATTTCCAATTTTATTTTGGTTAATGTTATTTCACAAAGGTCGAGAACGTACTGGTTGCTTCCAGAAAAATAATTTATACAAAACAATTATTTATGGAAAATTCCTAATTATATAAAGAGTCATCTGTTAATAGATATTGTAAACTTAATTGAGCAACATACAATTTTAGTACAAATTTTCTTGGAAATGTAACATCATACCTAATATAATATTTTACGGCTTGTATTAAAATTGTAAATGTCAAAACAAAGTAAACAAATTAATTTGCAATTTGGTGGTGGTAAGTTTAAACGACTAGATACAATACAAATTTAAACTAAATACAATTTTTCATTTCCAGCTAACAAATGATAAGAAAAAACAAAGGAGCATCTGATGGACAAATTATTTCAGATAAGTATAAATAATAATTAAATTGTGATCAAACGATTCTTTGTGTTCTCTTCTCTTTTTAAGGTTATGATCCTGGATGTCAAAGTTACATTGAAAAAATATAATTACAGTGAACAACTTATATGGAAAAAACTTATGGAATACAATATGAGTTAGTATAAATGATTTTAACTATTTTCTATAAGTTAATAATTAGAATACTAAATTATGTTTCAGCGGCTGTTACTGGATGAGGCGTTGATCAAATCCGCTGAGAAAACTATATGTATGCATGTTATTTATTTCCAGGTTTGCTTATTTTTCAGGTTGGATTGAACAATGTGAATTAATTGTTGGTGTTTGCTGCTTGCCCAATTTTGGGTTCAAGGTTTGTAGAGCCCAAACATATATATATATATATATATATATATATATATATATATATATATATATATATATATATATATATACATATATACATATATATATATATATATATATATATATATATATATATATATATATATATATATATATATATATACACTAAATAAACCGTATTCATAGGTAGAAAGTTTTGAGTTGAAACAATTTTTAAAATTGTATTACAAATTATGCTATATCTAAACTTCTAAGTAAATTATACATTTCAACAATTCTGTTATAAAATTACAAATAATAATAAGTTTTATTTATTTATTATAAATTTAATTTGGAAGGCTTTCTTATCGTTCTACCAGACTTTTCTCTTAGTTTATTACTGTTATTATCATCAAGTTCCTTGAATACATTTCTGTCATTCTGTTTAATATTATTTTCTGTGTCACCTAGATTGTTTCCCTCAAATCGTTCCTTTACCAAAAACCGATTGCGTCTATAAACAACATTATCTTCCGACAATATCTTATACGACCTTGGCAAATCCTTTAGGACCTCTATTATTTTTCCTTTAATCAATACTGAATTTGGATCTTTCTTAAAGTAAACTAATTGATCTACATTTAAATTGGACAGTGTATTTCCAGCTGTCTTATCATGACTGCATCTCATCTTATTTTGATTTTCTAAATTAAATTGTTTCAATCTTTCTACATCAACTATTGTCGGTTTCATTCTGTCTGAATGTGTAGGCAACTTCGTTCTCAATCTTCTCGACATCAAAAGTTCCGCAGGCGAATACAAGTTACCTCTAGGGATTGTACGGAGATGCAATAAACCTATATACGGATCACCATCTTCCTCCTCACATTTATATCGCATATTTTTTATGATTTTTACTGCATTTTCAACCAATCCGTTTGATTTATGAAAAAATGACTGAAACTACTCTGAATTAAATGGTGGACCATTATCTGAAATTAACTCAACTGGAATACTATGACGAGCAAAAATCGACTTCAATTGAACTATTACTTGACTTGCAGAATATCCTGACATCAATTGAACCGTCTCAACATATTTAGAAAAATAATCTATCAAAATTAGGTACGGTTTAGACTTAAATGAGAAAAAATCAACTCCTACTTTTTCAAATGGTAAGTTTGGTAAACTATGAGGTATGAGCGGTTGTTTTGCATTATTGGATGAATACTTCATACAAGTATCGCATTGTTGCACTAGATTTTTTATATCGCTTGACATGTTTGGCCAATATATTAAATCCCTAGCCGAACGTAAACATTTTTCTATTCCAAGATGACTCTCATGGATTTTTGAAAGCATCTCTTTTCGGAGACTGTGCGGTATTATAATGTTTTGATCCTTTAAGACTAAACCGTCTAGCACACAAATTTCGTCTCTAATACTATAGTATGGTTTCACACCTTCAGATACATGATTCTTTGATTCTGGCCAGTTATTAGTACTATATTTAATTAACAAACTCAAAATACTATCCTGCACTGATAACACTACTGTGTACTGTTTTATTAGCACCAAAGTAAGTCAAATTTGGTACTGTAGCGATTGCTTGTTTCAATGCATTAAACGACTGTTCATAATTCTCATCCCAAACAAAATCACTATCTTTAGTCAACAATTGACATATGTAAATCCTTGGTTTTATTTGACAAATTGTCAACAAATATTCCCAAATAATTCGCCATGCCCAAAAACTTCTGTAAATCCTTTTTGTCCTTTGGAGTTGGGATTTTAAGAATGGCTTCTATTTTTGATGGATCAGCTGACATGCCTTGATTATTAAATATATGACCAACGTACGAAATCTCAGATCTAAAATTTACATTTCATTCTGTTTAATTTTAAACCTACTGACTTGGCTTTTTCAAATTCTCTTGCAAAATTTTCATAATGTTCTAGCTCAGTTTTACCGAAAACCAATATATCATCTATATAAATTATAGTACCCGGCAAATCTCACACATTATTCTATGTTAATTTAATATGTTCCGAAGATTGTAAGAGAATTCAATCCAGTTTCGAACTGATGAGCTTATGATTATGAAAAAATCAATCCTCTCATCAGGCCGGTGCGACTGGACTGATGAGAGGATTGATTTTTTCATAATCATAAGCTCATCAGTTCAAAACTGGATTGAATTCTCTTACAATCTTCGGAACATACTAAATTAAAAAAATAAAAATAAAATAAATAGAATTCTGTCTATTAGCCGGTTTTCGTTGAATTACCGTTCGTAAATACTAAAATGTTTCTACGTGTTAATAAAAAAAAACACATTTAAAAGTGTCGTAAGACCGGTAGCATATTTAGAAATTACAAGAATTAATTAACATTCAACAAAAAATTAAAAAGTATTATTCTATGGAATATCTCAGGTGCAGAACAAATTCCTTAAGGAAGTTTTAAAAATCTATTTCGCCCAAATGGAGTGTTGAAAGTACAAAAATGAGAACTTTCTTCATCTAGTGGTACCATCCAGAATCCAGAAAAGGCATCTAATGAAGAAAAGATTTGTACACCATTCAATTTACTGCGTATAATCTCGATGTCTGGTATCGGATGATGAGATCGAAGCACCACCTTATTCAAATTTCTGGGATCCAAACAGACTCTAATTTTGTTCTTCGGTTTGCAAACCAGAACTATTGAACTCACCCACTTAGTTGGATTCACAACCTTCGTTATTACCTTATTTTTACACATTGACTCTAACTCTAGCCTCAACGATTCTTGTAGATTAAAAGGTATTCTTCGAGGCGGCTCAATTATAGGCCGTACTGATGGGTCAACAACAATGCTAGCTTTTACGGGAAAAGTACCAAGACCCTCAAACAAATCAGTATAATTAGACACTAGTTCATCCAAAACCAAACCAACAGTAGCAGGTTCTCTATTTTTATTTTATTTTACTTCATTGAGTAAAAATGTTTTTGCTATTAGACCCAAATTTAAACTATCTCCAAATCCTAGTATTGTCTAACACTTTGTATTAACCACAATAAATTTAATAAGTTTAAAACGACTCTGCACAAAACAATCCAAATGACACTCTCCCATTACCTCAACATTATCATTAGTAAAAGTTGAAAGTCTAACTATAGACTTCTTAATTATTTCTTGTGACAAATTTAATTCTTTTAATTTAAACAACGATATTATGCTCACTTGAGCATCTGTGTCAATTTCCACTTGAACTTCTATACCATTAATAACTAGGTCTATAAACCAACCATTTTTCTTAACAAGCGTATTTACAATACCAACAAATAAACTATCTCTATTATCATTATCAAAATCGTCATTTGAATTTTCACCAGTTTCTACACACTTGATTTTCATTTTGTTGTTAAAACAACATTTTGCTAAATGCCCGACTTTTTTACAATACGCGCACATTAAATTTCTAGCTGGACACACGAAATTATGTATTTGACCACACCTAGTGCACAAATTTTTATTATTAGACTGTGACTGGCTAGTTTTCAAATCACGACTTTGATAATTACAATCATTTGTTTTGAACTTATTTCCTAAACCTGACTGATTTAATTTACCTCGTGTTACTTTTAAAATTTGCTGGTCTTCAATTGCTGGTTTGTTATCCACCTCCTTATTTGCTGTTATTACTACTCTCGCCACTTTTAACAAATCCTCTAGTGTAATTGTGTCTCGACTAAGTACCTCTTTTTTGACGTCTCTGTATTTGCCATTTAGGCCCGCGATGAACAAATCCTTGATTAATTCGTTTTCTTTTCACCCAAATAACATTCGTTGGCTAAATTTTTTATGGATGTCAGAAAATCCTCTATTCCTTCATTTGGCTGCTGTTTCCGCCCAAACAAATCTTGCCGTTTTATTGTTGTGTTTTGCTTTGGTACGAAAAATTTTGTAAATTCTTCTATTAGCTCCACATGCGTAATTTTTTCTTCGTTTAAATTGAATGAGTTGAACGTTTCGAGATTCTTATCTCCTATAAATTGCTCTTATCTCCTATCATTTGCTTTTATGAACAAATTAAATTTTAGTAACCATATGGTCCAGTCCGATGCACATTTTAATGGAGCGAGATTTTCAATCTGCGACATTTTCCGACGATTTTTATTTTATTAAGACGAATTTTTTTAGAAATATTAACAAAATACTTAATTTTGATCACTTTTAAACTTCTGACACCATGTTATTTTCTTGGATGGGTTATATTTTTATTAGTTTTATTTAGATAATAAAAAGACGAATCTTACTTGTGTCAATCTTCATGACTAACTTTTACTGTTATTTCTATTAGTGTTGTCGCACATACATATTTTCATATTTCATAGTGGCGACATCTTTCATTTAATATTAACATTTAACTACTTTTAAAATAACATAAATACAATATATAACAATGACTTGAATTCAGGTTTTGAAATTAAAGCTTCTGCGCCATATCTTCCGAACCACTTAGTCACCAACTTTACTATACTATGCTTTCGAACATTTTCCATAGTTTTATCAAAGACAGCATTATTCGTTACTTTGAAAAGGGTTTTCTCAAACTCATTATTTGCAAGTGATCGTAACGATGTATTTAAATCTATATATGGCTTTAACCACGGTGATTGATCAAACTCAAGAATTTTATGAATTTTTGTTATTTTTAAACAATACTGAATTGCTTGTTTTAGGTTTCTATAGTGATTAATATATTTTCTCTTATTATGAAGGGTAGCCAATAATTTTTCCTCTTTCATTCCTGGACTACACTTATGTTCAGGACAAAACGATAAGTCGTTATGACTCTTATGTAATTTATTAGGATACTCTATATCTACTTCTGAAATATACCCCTTTTCACAATAATCTGCTATTAGTCTTACGTTAACATTTTCATCTTCCACCCACTTGAATCCCCCAAAAGGTAAATATTTTGACATTGCCCAACCATATTGATTATTAATATCATTATACATACATTAAATAAGTTGATTCATTATTGGGATCATAGTCTTTGCAATATTTATTATTGGCTTTAGAGTAACGTTTTGTATACTGACTCAAACCACCTCTAATTCCCCGCTCTACAAACATTAGCATATCAATATCTGTGAGCAACTCTAAAGATTTTTTCGTATACTTTAGCATCGCATCCCAAGTGTAACCAGGAAGTGTAAAATAGTGTGCGGGATCTAATCCATAAGTTTTATGAGAAGTATAACGAAACTGTTCGAATACATCTGTTTTGAGATAAAGATCCGAATATTCACCTAAATCACATATGTTGAATTTACTTCAAACATTTTGAGCATGTGAATATTCTTTTTCGGTAATATTACTATCATTTAATTTATTGTAGAATTGATCAATCGGCGGGAGCTGTTCTTCTAAAAGTTTATGAGAACTATCCAAATAGTCATAAGGAAAAACCCCCTTTTTAGTTAACAATATAAATTTGTCTTCTGAAATTAGCGGAAATAATGATAGTTCATCTAAACTTTTATCCATAAATCTAAAGGAATCGATAAATCAAAATTTGGTTACATGAAAATTTAAATGTTTAGTAAACGATATATATTTCTCCTTGTTAATTGAAAGTAAATCTACTCTATCCGGCATATCAGAGGCTAAATTTTCTATAATAAAATGAGAATTATGTACAGTATGACCTTCTCTATAATTTATATTACAATTATTATGCGCAGCCCCTCTAAACTTACCAGTGAAATGGCAATGATCGCGAACTCTTATATCATCAATATTAAAAAGTTTTTCGCATATATGGCATATCGACGCATTTCTAGCTGCTTATTCATCACCTAATTCTTTACTAAACCAAGTTACACAATCCTCACCACGGTATTATTTGTAGTACGATAGTTTGTTATCATATGAGCATTTCACATAATAACCTATACTACATGGCTCATGGTTTTGATATTTATTATTAATTTCTACTGTTTTTTAATAGACATTCTAAATCTGCATAAATAATAAATGGCGTAACTATTTTATTTTAAAAAATTTTGAATTGAGCGTTTTTTTCTCCATTTGTAGGTAACCTAATTTTACAACTGTTTTGATTAATGCAGTTCTCACCATGTTTTAGTAGTACTTCCATTGAATGAAAATAGTGGAGACATGGTTCACAAAAATATTTTTGCCCATGACTATTCCCCAATTGCGTTGACAACAGCCGAGAAAGATTTTTTATCCATACGTAATGAAATCTGATCGGCTCACAGTCACTTAATTCAGCTCCTCATCCATTTTCTTCTTCTTCAACCAGCTCATACTTATTTTGAACTAACAGTAAATTCACATGTCTATCTCTTTTATTTTTGGATAAATATGTTTGGCAATGTAAGGTAATTCTCTGATTTTAATAATTTCAAAATATAATTGACATTGGGAATTGTATTCCTGTTGTATTGAACTCTTTAGAGTAGTGATATTTGAATATACGTTGTGGATTTTTTTTTACTGGATGTAATGCAGCCATTAATGGCCATGCAAAACATGCATCATCACAATTTTTAACGTTGACGCAATTTAATTTCATCAGACACCTCTATGTAAGATGACCCCAGTTAAGGTGTAAATTTATTAATGTTCATAGTTAAGTTCACGACTGCAGATATAGCCCAACCGATTTGCTTCTCTTGGAACTCTTCGAGATCTTTTAATATAACTTCTTTAATATTTTTTACAAACCAATCAGTAATGTCCGTTTCTTTGTAGATCACATGATTTTTTTTTATTCATATATTTAAACTCAAAATTATCCTCATCACCATTATAAATTTTAAACTCACCACAGAAAATTCCATTTACTTTCGAAGCAGTTTCATTCGAAGCTTTTGATTCGAAGGTGAAAAGTTTTCTGACAATCATCCAAAAAAATGATTGGATCGGTGTGAGTCACGTTGGTTATGACTAAAGTTTTAATACGATTGTGAAAATAAGATTGTAAATATTTACAATTTATTCGTCTTGATGGATATTTTTGCACTTCTTTATATTTTCGCAGCATTATCATTTGATTACGAAATCCTGTAACTAAGCCAATAGCACATTGCGTTTGATTTTTTCCTCCTAAAGTGGTGCATTTTTGCAGCTTAATGACGTCTTGTAAAACCTCAGGATTTTGCGTAGCACTAATGAGAGTTGATTTAGTTTTGTTACTAATTGACTTATTTTGAACATTTTCACAATTTTATCAATAACTTTAATTATTTAGGATATTAGATAGGTATTATCTATGATCACTATACTAATTTTATGATCACAACTAATTATTTTTAATATATTATAAGCTGTTTGCTGAACACCTCTTTTTATGGTTTTATAAAACCTGCAGAACACTACTAATTATATTTAAATATTAAACGGTATGAACACTTCGAATTATATTTGACGAATGAAAATAATATCACAAACGCGATGTTTATATAGTTTTTAAGCACCCTTTGGCCTAGCGAATTATAAAATAAAAAATGTCAAGCAATTCGATGGTGTATTATTCTGTACATTTTTTATATGTGGATATTACTATCGATTTGAGTATTATACTCAAAAGTAATCAGAATCATACATGTTCAATCATGTTCATACACGATAGAATTTTGATTTTTATATACTATATCAATACATAAATTATAATTAAGAGAAATGAATATGAAAAGATAATTTTTTCCGTTTAAGTAGCCGAATTTTTAATTATTACCGTAAATTAATTAATATATCTACGGTCTAGATATCTTTTTTTTGTACGCAAATTTTTGACAAAATTTCATTAGGACCTCTAATTTCGGAGATAATTAAGGTTTTATGTTTTTATTCAATAAAACAACAACAACAACCCAATTTTTTATTTAGAACCAAATTCTCAATTGCTCTACATTTTTATGAAAAGATGCCAAAAAAATCAAATTTAGACCTCCATAGTAAATCCCATACGATTTTTTGCTAGAACTCTCAATGCTTTACTACTGATATACTAACCGTTGCTTTTCAGCCATCTTTTTCGGTTTCAGATGTCTATTCTTCGAATGTTATTAACCTTGTGTCTCATTTTTATTCAGACTACATAGTGCTTGAGGACAGGTCATTTTGACGGTTTTCACTTACATAGATTTAGACCTGAAATCGATTTAGCTTCCCTTTTTTATTGAAAAATTGGAAAATTCTCTTTACTCTTCATAGTAACCGATACTACTTCGTTGATCATTGTAAATGAATCGAGGAAAAAGCATGGTCCTTGTCATTCTCAAATCCCCATTCATAGAATGTTACATAATATTTATCATTTTTGGGAATTCACGGCTGGATCAATCCGTCAAGAGCAAATTAAAAAATACATTGAACATCAACAAATTAAGTTAAAATGTAACCCGGCAAATAGTTGTAGTATCAAATTTGAAATACATGAACATAAAATGGGCGGAGGCACCAAGCTCCCACGTTTATTTTTCGTAGCAACTCTAAATATTTACAAAAACTTAGCTCTCAATGTCATTTTTATCATTCTTTTTTAAAACAAATGTCTGGCTGGACTTATTCATTTTTCATTGGGGTGGCTATATGATTTAAATTTCGACTTCAAGATAAAATTTATTCACAAAACGATGCAAAAAAATTATTTTTATTTGTTTGTAATTGAATACAACTTCCGAAAAGCTAATTTTAAGTTTTTTATTTCATTTTTGTTGAATTATTAAATTAATTCAAATTAGAAAAAAATTATTCACAGACTCTATACAATCCGCTTTTACAGAAAACTTTTCCTTATAACATCCTTTCTTCGATGAAATATTATGGAAAATCTGTATTAAAATTATACTTCCGCTGTAAATATTCTCTAGTCATGCAACAATGTTGCAACTCTAATACACTAACCTTCATATTCAATTATAATCATTCAATTACATAAACAATTACCGTATATGTGCATAAAATATTCTTGTTAGAAGGATGAGAATTTTTTTTGTATGTTTATTCACAAATTTTCACATAAATTTGCCTCGTCCAAAAATGTTAACAAAAATATTATGCTTTACAATATTATATGTGGAACGATAACAATGTGGATAGATTACCCTAAAGTGCATAATATAATAATTTGTTGTGTCAAGAACTATATAAATGCAGATTTTTTTTTTTTTTTTTTATTGTGGCGCTTTAAATATTTAGTAAACATACGTAGGTAAGAGTACAATAGCTGTTCGGCGAATATGAAAATACCTTTATTATATTACGTTGCATTTACAATGTATACCGGAGCATTCAAAAAATTATTTTAATTCTATGGATTCTGTGTCCTTTTAGTGTGTATAGTGTTGTGTACATTTGAACCAAAAACAAGGAAATGTTCTATACAATTTACTAAACAATTGGAGAATTAAAAAAGCAAACTAATTAAAGCGTTGATGTGTATGGTATATGAAGGTACAATGGTGTAAAGGGGCATATTGCAGCTTCTTGGAATTGAAAACAAATAATAATCAAAAACTGAACCACTGAGAACATTCCTTTGCTACTTGCACCGGTTTATGATCGATTACTTCAATAAATTCTTTACAATTATTTAATTCGATCAATAACTGTCCATATCTTTAAGAAAAACCATTTTCTTTAAACTTTAGGCCTTTATTTTTTAACTTATTTAAATTTTTTTTTGTTCGGGCATTTTGGCAACTAAATTTAATCCTCAATAGACCAAACAGTCCCCCGGGTGATTTTTCAGTATTAAAACTTAAAATGTTAATAGAATACGTAGAGCTAGAAGCTTGTATCTCCCTGACATCTGTACAAATTTGTTCTAGATTATTTTAAGATATTTTCGAATTTTGCAAGATTAACCTGTAAAGGTGCAGACTTGATTTTTCGCAAATACCTCCTAATAGACGGCAGAGTCCCCGGGGTGCCTAGTATATATTTTCATTCAAAACGTATCCATATATAGAAATGAGTGAATAAAAGTCTTTGGTTTTCTTCTTATCATACCATGTATCGTTTACGTCTGTTGCGTTGCCGAGGGCAAATATGGCATTTTCTTTGCGTTTTTATACGGCCAGATGAATCTTTTTCAGCTACCACTGTAACCATCGGATATAAAGCGCGAGTTACGCAGCCCAGCTTCACCAGTCATACTTACCGAACTACCCAGGCAATCATCATGTTAATAAAGTCAGCATGTTAAAAACAGCAAAGATAAGAAACACAATTAATATAAAAAGATCTCACGCTAAAATCAAGTAAAGATAATAAATACCATGAAGACTAAACATAAGCAGATCATCTTGCAGACGATGGGATAATAAACAAAAAATCAAATTAAAACAAAAATATAGCTATATTTCAATAAATAATAAATGCATTCCACTGTGTACACACAGGAAATGCAATAGTATATAAAGAACGTAAAATGTATAATGAAACAGAGTATATAATTGTAACTTCAGTAGAAAAGACGTAGTCTTGATAAAAATAAATATAAATTTGTTATATAAAAATAAAATAATAATAAACGACTGTAAAATAAATTATTATCAAACATCGAACCTATATAACTGGCGCTGCCTGTAGTAGGATATTTTAATATCCAAAAATTCATTTCAAATAAAATAAAATTTAATAAAAAACGTGAAATTAATTTTCAGTGTTTAATTAAAGTGAAAAAAAAAAAATTATTAAGTTTAGTTAAAGTGAAAGAAATTATTGTGTTTGATATTGCCGCCATTGAGCTAGTATTTAAAGTAATTACAATTGAGCAATACTCTAATAATTTCTAAAGTGCATAAACAAAAACAGTTCCCGAATAAAAAGTGTAATTGAGTTCGTGCATTATCACAAAAAGAAATGAAGATCTACAATCTACTAATTGTTACATGGTAAGTGATTTTATTGTTAAATACTTGTTTAAACTATATAAATCCCTTATCACTATTCCAAATATTTGAATCGATTAATATACTCTCATATTGTGACGGTTTATCACAAATATTCTATAGATACTGACGATTTATCAAGATCTATACGAATTAATTAAGATATTGTGACGGTTTATCACAAATATTCAATAGATACTGACGGTTTATCAAGATCTATTGGAATTAATTAAATATAATTTAAAAAAAAAAAAAAACAAAGAAATATAAATAAAATAAAAGTGAAATAAATATAATTGTGAAGTGAAAAGAAAAAATTGTGAAAATATTTCATCAATCTGGAGAACGTAATTAATTTAGAGTTAGAGGAGGTATAGAAAGATTAAATAATTTAGATATAAATAAAGAAATAGATTTAGATATGGCAGAATTACAGAATTTAAATAATTTGGTTAATCTATTAAAGATACCAGATGCAATTAGAGAATTACCAAAATTTACCGGCATTAAAAATACGTTGTATGATTTTATTACAAATGTAGATGAAATCATGTTACAATGCGAACAAACTTTAGATGCGGATAGGATTCCTCTTTCATATAAAAGAGCTATTAGGAATAAAATAGTAGATGAAGCCGAAGAAGTTTTATCTATGTATGGCACAACCACCAATTGGGCAGAAATTAAAGCAAGCCTAATGACACACTACAGTGACAAGAGAAACGAAACTTCTCTTATCAGAGATCTCCATACTGTCTATCAAGGTAGTGATAGTATAGAAAAGAGATATTCAGTCTACAATAGCAACTAAGGTTAGATTGAGTGGAGCAGAAGAAATAGTGAAAGAAACCAAATTAAATATGTTTCAAGAAATGTGTTTAAGTACATTTTTAGCTGGCATAAAAGAGCCATTGGGATCTTTTGTTAGAGCCAGAAACCCTCCAACATTAGCAGATGCATTTAATATTTGTCTTGTTGAACAAAATATGCATTATATAAAAAATAAAACCCATTTCCCACTTCCAGATTTAAGATATAAACCTCAAATAAGAGTACCATTGTATAATCCTAATTATCAAAGGAATTATACAATGCCAATTCCACAAATAAATTTTCCAAAACCAATATTTCCACAAAAACCCATATTTCAACAAAAAACCCTTGAATTCCAATAATATTTATTATAACCACAAACCTTTTCAACAGCCATTCTATAAACCTAATACCGGGTTTAGGCAAAACTTAGGTCAACCTTATAGACCACCACCCCCAATTCCAAATAAAAACACACCTATCCCCATGGATACAATATCTAACATAGACAAATATACCCAACCAACCAGATTCAATCCTCAAGCAAACCGTTACTATTTCCAATCAGCGGAAACACCAAGACTCCAAACAAAAGAATTATTCAATATTCAACAAGCCGATCTTCAAGACGAAAACGGTATGAATGAATGTGACGAGGAATATCAACAAGGAATACAGCCGGAAAATCCACATAAAGATCATATACAAAATCTGGACCAATATGAAGTAGAATATCCCGAAACCATTGAGGATGCAAATGAAGTCGATGAACAGGTTTTTCGTATGAGAGCCTTAGAGAATCCATCGAATACTTAAGTATAAATTCTCATCAAACTTCACCTCTACCATATATCGAAGTAAAAGCAACATCCAATCAAACTATAAAACTTTTAATAGATACAGGTTCTAATCAAAGTTATATTAATCCTGACCTAATAATTCCTTCAAAAATACAAAATATAAAACCATTGGAAATAAAAACCCTATTTAAAACTCAAACAGTGAATCAACAAGTTTCTATTCCAGGATTCAATGAATTAAAAACTAAACAACCTTTAAATTTTATTCTTTTTAAATTTCATTATTACTTTGATGGCTTGATAGGCCTAGACATTATAAAACAATTAGGTGTAAATTTAGATTTTAAAAAATCAACACTAAATACAGATTTAGTATCAATCCCATTGAAATACAAACCAAATTTTATGTCACCAACATACACAATTCCTTCACGGAACAAATTGGTAATTAAAATTCCAGTAGATATCAAAAATGGAAATATTTATATTAAACCAATCAAAATATCTGAAAATATTATAATACCAGAAGGAATTTACACAGCTAAAAACTGGCATGCTATAGTGGAAGTAATTAATTTTTCAAACAAACAATGCTCTATTGTATTTGAACAACCAGTTAAGGTGGAAAATGCGAATAATTATTATTCCGAGTTTAACCATCATTCAATATCAGAAATATCATCTGAAAATAATAACCAGGATATACGAAATTTAATTCGAACCAATCATCTAAATTCTGAAGAGACCCAAGCTTTACATAATTTATGTAAAAATTACGAAAACATTTTTCAAAAAGAAAATCAAAATTTATCATTTACTAATAACATCAAACACTCAATTGATTTAAGGAATGGAAAACCCATTTTTACAAAATCTTATAGATACCCTTATGTCCATAAAAATGAAGTTGAAAATCAAATAACCAAGATGCTTAAAGATGGTATAATTAGACCTTCTTTCTCACCTTGGAGTTCACCAATTTGGATCGTCCCTAAAAAGGCAGATGCCTCAGGAAAAACCAAATGGCGGTTAGTCGTAGACTACCGAAAACTAAACGAGCAAACAATAGATGACAAGTATCCTTTACCTAATATCACGGAGATATTAGATAAATTAGGAAAATGCCAATATTTCACAACATTAGATCTTGCTTCAGGATTCCACCAAATCGAAGTCAAAACTGAAGATATCCCAAAAACCGCATTTACTGTAGACTTTGGCCACTACGAATATATTCGAATGCCTTTTGGTCTTAAAAATGCCCCTTCAACATTTCAACGGGTTATGGACAACGTTCTACAGGGATTACAAGGAAAAACATGTTTGTGTTACATGGATGATATCATCATATTCAGCCCTTCCCTACAAGAACATATTTTCAATCTTAAACAAGTATTCGAGAAACTTAAACAGGCGAACTTGAAAATACAATTAGATAAAAGCGAATTCCTCCATAAGGAATTAGCATTTTTAGGTCACATAATCACAGAACAAGGAGTAAAACCAAATAAGGACAAAATCAAAGCTGTACAAGAATTTCCTATACCAAAAACGGAAAAACAAATTAAAAATGTTTTAGGGCTTTTAGGTTATTACAGGAAATTTATAAAAAATTTTGCGGAATTAACAAAGCCTTTGACAGCATGTCTTCGCAAAGATAAAAAAATTAATTTTGGATGAAAGTTACATCAAATGTTTTAATCAATGCAAAGAATTACTTTGCAATGAACCAATTCTTCAATACCCAGACTTTTCCAAACCATTCCTTTTAACAACAGACGCTAGCAATTATGCTATAGGAGCAGTCTTATCACAAGAAGAAGTAGGAAAAGACTTACCCATTTGTTATGCTTCAAGAACCTTAACGGTTACAGAACAAAACTACTCCACAATTGAGAAGGAACTTCTAGCAATAGTTTGGGCTACAAAGTATTTTCGACCTTATTTATTCGGAAAAAAATTTCAAATAATTACCGATCATAAGCCATTGATTTGGTTATTCAACCTAAAAGAACCAAACTCAAAACTAGTTCGTTGGCGATTGAAACTAGAAGAATTCGATTATACAATATCATATAAAAAAGGTAAATTAAACTCTAATGCAGACGCTCTGTCTAGAATAGAGATTAATACTAGTGAATTATCAAATACTAGTAAAGCATCAGAATCACCTTCCACTGCTGATGAATTACCAAATTCCAACGAATTAATCCCTACTACTGAAAACCCATTTGAATGAATTCAAAAGTCAAATCATTTTATTGTTGGACCCAACACAATTAACATTCTCCGTAGATTCAAGAATCTACTTTTGTACAAAAAAACGATATACGTTCAAATCCCAAAATTATTCCGAAGATATAATTACAAGTATATTTCAAGATTATATCATACCTGAAAATTTAACAGGAATATCTTGTGACAATAAAACATTCAAAATTATACATAAATTATTAAAATCAAATTTTAAAGATATAAAATATAAAATAGTTAGATGTAAAACTATAGTGCAAGATGTAGAAGAACAAGTAGATCAAATACACGTCATCAAGAAAATACACGATGATAACGGACATCGAGGTATTAATGAAAATATGCAAAAATTAAAACGTGAATATTATTTTCCAAAAATGATTAATCTAGTACAACAATACATCAATAAATGCGACATTTGCCAATTAAATAAATATGACAGGAATAAAAATAATACTAAATTTGAAATTACAGAAACACCACACAAACCCTTAGAATAATCCACATGGATACTTTTTCCATTTGTAACAAACAATACTTGACAATAATAGATAGTTTTTCAAAATATGCTGTAGCATATAACACAATTAAACATGATAGTGAGGAAACTATGGAAAAGTTATTAGAATATATTTCGGTACATGGAATCCCAAATAAAATAGTAGTAGATAATGGTCAAGAATTTAACAACAAAATCCTTTAAGACTTATGCAAAAGTTATAAAATAACACTTCATTACACCACACCTATGAATTCTACAGGAAATTCAATTGTAGAAAGATTGCATTCAACATTAATTGAAATCTATAGGGTACTTTTAGCGAAAAATCCAAGTAATAATCCAAAACTATTAATGACTCAAGCTTTAATTGTCTATAACAACGCTTCACATTCATCCACAAAATTTACCCCATTTGAATTAAAAAACGGACATTATAAAAAAACAGAAATTTTCCCAGACTACAATGACGAAAAACTAGACGTTTATATTAAAAGACACAAAAACGAATATGAAAAACTCTGTAATCTCATAAATCATAGAAACGTAAGACTAAAGGAAAACAAAATTAATCATTTAAATAAAAATCGGACGGACCCAATACAAGTTAACCAGGGAGACATAATATTTCAAAGAAAGAAACCTAGAAACAAACACTTACCTAGATACAGTAGACATGTAGTAGACAAAAATAACAAAGTAACCATAACCACAACAAAAAACCGAAAAGTACACAAAAATAAAATAAAGAAAAATATAATTTCAGGTTAAACCTAGTACTAGGAGAAATAGTTATCACGGACTACAGTAAAAACAAAGGCATTCTACCAATCCAACTAGGAAATGCAAGAATAAGTAAAGGTTATACAAGACTACTTCACATCATAGACCTAGAACAATACGACCAACTAATCACAGATCTTCTTAACAATGTAAGTCAAATCATAACTAACGAGGGATCTGGAAAATACGGAAAAATTCCGGATTATCATAGTACTACCTTTAGAAGTAAAATAACTAGGACACTAGAAATGATCCAACATTCACAAGAAACTTTGGACCACTTAAAACCCCGACGACTAAAAAGAGCATTAATTGATAGACTAGGATCTATTATTAAATCAATAACAGGTAATATGAACGCAGAAGATTATAAGGAAATTAGTCAAGCGATTAGTAATATTAATAAAAATGAAGATAAATTAGCAAATAAAATAAACGAGCAAATAAACCTTAACGCAGATATGATGGATAGATTTGATAAAATAAAAAACACAATAAATAATATTACATCACAGGTAGAAGAACGATTAAAAAATTTAGGAAAGATAGGACAAAGCATGAAAAATTTAGCAATATTCGAAAATAATATAGAACAATTAAATTATAACATATTCAAATTACAAAACCATTTAGACGATATAGAAAATGTAATTATATTTGCAAAATTACAAATAATATGAAGGCATCTTTTGAGTAAAAACGAGCTATCCTTCATTGATGAAAAATTACACAATTATAACATTTATGTTCACTCTGAGCATAACATATATGAATTTCTACATTTAAAAGCCTATTACAACGGATCAATTATAGTTATTTCAATTGAAATTCCAACGTTTCACGAAGAAGTATATACACAATATTATTTACACCCTATAACTATTAACGATTCATATTCCATCCCTATTCCTAATAAATTAATTATCCTGAACAACAAGTATTTTCAATATGTCACAAAACCATGTGATGAAATCGAGGGTCAAACATACTGTAAACAAGAGGATCTACAATTCAGCAATAACAGTTGTATAGCACAAATATTACTAAACAAGGAAGCACACTGCGATCTAATAAAACAACGAGTTCCTGATTCAATAACACAAATACAATTCCAGTATTTATTGGGTTAAACAAACACACCAATAGAATATAATTCAAATTGCGGACAGCAAAAATCAAGATTTATTGAAAATATTACACTAATAAAATTTTCAAACTGTTCCATCGTAATCCAAGGGACAGCATATACAAACGAAATGTCTACTTTCAACGAAAAATTAATAAATATCAGCCCATTTCATGAAATAAATACAACAAACATCATTATACCTGTAAACATTAGTAAACTACATGATTGGACAATTCAAAATATAGAAAAAATTGAACAATTATCACATAATACGTTACCTCAAGAACACCACTATATATCATGGCTGTTCATAATACTAACAATTCTAATAATTATAATATATATAACTATCAAAAATAGGTACTGTTTATATAACACCAAGAATGATGACCAAAACATCAAATCCAAAAGATTCACATTTTGGCCATCTCTTAGAGGGGAGGAGTTACGCAGCCCAGCTTCACCAGTCATACTTACCGAACTACCCAGACAATCATCATGTTAATAAAGTCAGCATGTTAAAAACAGCAAAGATAAGAAACACAATTAATATAAAAAGATCTCACGCTAAAATCAAGTAAAGATAATAAATACCATGAAGACTAAACATAAGCAGATCATCTTGCAGACGATGGGATAATAAACAAAAAATCAAATTAAAACAAAAATATATATTTCAATAAATAATAAATGCATTCCACTGTGTACACACAGGAAATGCAATAGTATATAAAGAACGTAAAATGTATAATGAAACAGAGTATATAATTGTAACTTCAGTAGAAAAGACGTAGTCTTGATAAAAATAAATATAAATTTGTTATATAAAAATAAAATAATAATAAACGACTGTAAAATAAATTATTATCAAACATCGAACCTATATAACTCGCGACGCGAGATATGTGTTAGCGGCAAATCGGCAGCTAATTTATTCATAAATACTTGGCGCGTTGTGGCTTTCAATAAAAACGTGATACGCTGCCAAAGTCATTATATCGACCATGTTGAAGAACATGGCCAGCGGCCATCGATTAGTCTATGTCTTGCGGGAATATGCTGACACCTGCCAAATGAAACAAAATTGAAAGTTATCTATTGAAATGTGTAAGAGAAACGCTCACCATCTGATCCATGCTATCCATACCACCTTTCGTCTTGTTATAATCAAATATTATTTGCGGCTTGGCGAATTTATTATATATTACTAGCTGACCCGGCAAACGTGGTTCTGCCATATAAATTATTTCTAGTGAATATTTTGATTATTAAATAAAAAATAACGATATTGATTGTCATTGCGAATGCCAATCTAATAGGAAATTTAATACGTTTGAATTCAATTAGCACGTCTGTGGGAATCATTGGAATTCGTGGCAGTAAAACATTTTCGGCTCGGAATTTGCCATTCAAAATGATGGCTTCGATAATGTTTTTCATCAATTTCGGTGGGTTCAAATTCCGAAGTAAAATAACCGGAGATCCAACTTTCAGTAGTAGAAGGTGTGATGGCATGATTGGCAAATCCAGTGAGTTCAAAAACTCTGTTGGATAATTTACAGCTTCGTTGGCATCGCAAACTGTATCGATCGATTTGTATGATATATTAAGTCGCCTGGCAATGACTGCTGTATCTTGAAGTTTAAATCGTCGACGTCCACATTTTTTGCTGCCAAAATGGCTCTTACTGCCAGCCACGCATGATTTATGTATTGTGTGCGTAATTTGGGCAATTTTATGCATCCAGTATTTTCATAAACACTTTTCCATCGCCGATATCTAACAATTGGTTCGAGAATGTGTAAGCGGATGGATCTTGTAGCATTTGGACGCGCATGTTTATTTTTAGCTGGACTTTTTCAACATTACGCCGCAGTGGCGATGATTTCAAGGAAGCGTTGATCTCATCAGCGTACGTTGAACGTGGAATGACGGGAAGTATTTGTTGAAATCATCTGAAAGGAGTAACAGAATGCCGCGGAATAGTTTGCCGTTGTCTTTATATCTTTGAGTGTTCTGTTCAACGTGTCAAGAGAATGTTTGTGTGCCATAGTGCATTAATCCCAGATGATAATTTTGCATTGCTTCAGCACTGTGGCCATGGACGATTGTTTTTTTATGTTGCCCACTGCGTCTGGGTTATTTAGAATATTCAGTGGCAGCTTAAATGCTGAATGAGCTGTTCTGCCTCCATCCAATAAAGTTGCTGCAATGCAAGATGATGCAACGGCCAATGCGATGCCATTATTTGATCGTATTTCGGCGAGAATTAGCGAAATGAGAAATGTTTTGCCAGTTCCACCTGGTGCATCCAAAAAAAAGAATCCATCTTGTCCCGCCGAAACTACCAGCATAATGCGGTCGTAAATAATTTTTTGTTCATGAGTCAGGGAACATTGCGATTAACAATCGCTGCCATTTCTGCAGTATCGTACTGCAGTTCACGATTCATTTCGGTGTACATTAAATCAGATGCAAGATGACTCAGTGGAAATTCGGCAATGAAAACGCAAAGATACTCCATAGTCGCTGAATGTAATCGTTAGATCGTTGCACTGTGTACGAATTCGATGCAATATATCGTCAGTCATTGAATCTTTGTGCTTATCCCACAATGTCTCTGCTCGTCCCGGGAAACATGTAGTCAACACTATAGCAAATAGTAGACGAATTTGTGTTGCTGTACAACTAAGCATATCGTCCCAGTGATTGTCGTCTTCGAGCAAGCCGAGTGCAAGGCGTACATCTTTATATGTTGGATACTGTTGTCCATTCACTTTGCGTATATCTTGAAATAACAATGGACAGGTGACATTAACCAACAACAGTCGCAGATGGAAGCACTCAATCTACTTTGGAGTGACTGTATATACTCGGCCCAAAGTGTCGTTGGTGAAATATTTAGGAAAACGCTTTGTACATTTTCCATCTGCCATGCAAGGCGATAAACGATTCAAATCACCGCATGGGCCATGAATCATGATTGTGGTAACAATATCGAACAGTAGTTGATCAGTAGATGGATCTAGTATTTCCGCGGAAATTATACTATCGATTTCCTTAGGGCGTATTTTGTCGACTAACTAAACCAAAATGTGTGCATTAGGTAATCCTCGCAACTTTGGATTACATGTAAACGTGATAAATAAACACGGTCGTCCGTACGCGCGCACGAAAGTCATACATAGCATCCTGTATGTATTCTTGCATATGACGTGGACGTGGTGTTACCGATTTCGCTGGTGTCGGCATGGCTCATGATAGCGTCTCGCATGTGAACAATAGCCAAATAACTAATCGAGGCAACCCTCACCAACTAAATATCCCAAATATTTAACCTCTTTTAACGCAAACTGGGTTTTTTCCACATTTATAGTTAATTCAAAATGTTCAGACAAAGTTGAAGATGTAACTAATAGGTCGTCGAGGTAAACAAAGGCTTTGTCATGAAGTTGATATGGTATTAGCCGGTGCATCAGGTGGCATAGTGTTTGGGGAGAATTACACAACCCAAATGGCATGATCTTGAAGTGGGACGACCAGGAACAGTAAACGCCGTTTTATCTCTGGATTGTGGGTCAAGCGGTATCTGCCAAAAGGCGTCTTTTAAGTCGATTGACGAAATATATCGAGTTTGATCCAATCGACCCAACAACCCATTAATAATTGAAAGCGGGCATTCAAACACAAGCGCACTTGACCATTAGCCTTTTGCGCCATGGTAATAGATGAACACCAGGAACTATGACTCTCCTCAATCACGTCCGGAGATAACATGCGATCTAGCTCATCATACATCAATTTTTGTTTAACATACTTGGCTTCACCGACATCAATCACGTCAGATACTAATGTGGTTCTTCCAAGACCTAATTTAACACTTGACGGAAATTTATTTACAATAGCAGAGAGCTTACTGTCATCTTCTGGAGAAAGCAGATGCAATTTCGGAGAGACAGGGAAATGCAAAGAATCGGTTATGTCACTTAAGGAAGATATTTGTGGTGAAATTCCAAATTGATTCCAAAAATCAATCCCTAAGTATAACGTCTGTTCTAACGAATTCACTAAATAGAAACGCATATTATGACATTGAGAATTAAACTGAACTTGAGCATGTAAATAACCAATAATGGGTTGTTTTTGACCACTGGACAATCACTCGTTTCAGAACCGAGTATTTAAGAGCCAACGAATGATCTCATGACCCGACTTGTTCCTCCCAATATTTTTTTGAACGTAGCAAACGAAGCGGGTTGACCTTTCGAAAAGTGTCGAGGACAGAGGTAGCAAAATTAAAAAAAATGAGATTTATTGGAAAAGCAAAAATGTGAAGTATTAGAAGAAGTCAGTTTCCTCTTGGAAAAGCAGAGAGCGTCTTTAAAATACAAAATTACCAGAAAAACAAGGATTAGGAGCGGTATTTAACGTACTGTTATGCAAATCAGCAGTAGATGGTAACCCAGTCTGATGAACGCTCTTTAGAGACCGGAGCTCCTGTAGGAATGTCAAATCGCAGGAAGTCATCGGGAACCAATTGGGACCACACCTGCCGCAGTTTGGAACCGCACCTGCTGATGGTTTTCAGGATCTTTAATAGTTAATTTAGGGGCAGCCTGCATTGTTTTCATTTGATCAGTCAACCTCTGCACCTGAGCGTCCAATGATCTCATAATTTCCGCTTGGTCACTAGGAAGGACTTCACCCTTGACAGAATCAATTTCCGAACAAGCTTTCAGGATGGACTGCACTTTATGCGACATATCAGACTTGCCGGCCTTATCCTCCTCTTCAAATTCGACCACTCGATCACATCCACTTTGTTTGGCTGAATCTATAGACTGGTCCAACAAGGGGGTATCAGAAAAAAATTGATCCATCGCTATCAACAACTTATGGCTGGTTTCCAACATAGTTTTAGCTTGCCCACCATAAGATGGAGAGCCAATAGCGCGATTCAGTCGCCCCTGCACATGCAGTAACCGAGTACGAAGACTTTGTACTGATGTTATGTTGTTTGTACTGATGTTGGCTGCAAATAGATTAATTGTTAAACGAATTCAAGAATTGAATACTTTAAAGTTCCACAACCAGAACGAAAATACAGAAGTTAATGAATGGAATTAAAGGAAATGTAATTATATAGGAGATTACAAAAAGAAGGTATGTAATTATCGATTAGCTATACCTAAAAAAAAATTCCCAGATCCCAAAAGAACAATTTGTAATCCAAACAATAAAAATATTTATTTATAAATTATTCATATTTATTAAAGAACTCAAAATAAAATAATGTTGATATCGTCTACCAACTATAAATATTCCTAAATGAAAAGAATAAAGTTTCCCAAAACCAAAAAAAAAAAAAAAAAATTATATTAAACAAATTTAAACACCTAGTGATCAAGAATTATAATCCAATACCGAGAAAAATTTTGTAAAAATTAGGTAAATTAATTAAAGAGCAAGTAGATAGCTACAGGCCGGGAAGTGTGACGATCTGCAGGATTGCTGTCGCTATCCCACGGACTTATACGCGGTAATTCGCTGCTGCCACTCGACTCAAACACAGATGTAATCACCGCACCTGTAGATCTATTCCACGGTTGATAACTAGAATTCATTCACCCGAATACAAATATAAGAATACCAAAAGAGTTTCAAAAATAAAAAAAATTATTTAATAATGATAAAAGTATAAAAGAAAGTTTAGCTGCTCCCCTAAACTGCGCTGAATAAAGAAAAGAAAATAATGAAGACAAAGGTAAGTAAGTTTTCACAAACAGTGAAAGTGGACGGATGGGTGAAAAAAATAAGAAATAGAAAAGCTGACCGAGCAATGTTCCGAGACACGACCATGCGTCAGGCCGGTTGTAACGTAATAATAAATAATGATAAAAAAAAATGGTTGGTCTCCTCCCCCGTTGGCCTGACAGCCGCATTTTTAGAGCTTCACCATGAAACGCGGTATACTGCTAAAATAATAATAATGCCGCTGAGGTATTAATAGTTTTAATTTAAATAAGATAAAAAAATAAGAAAATTCACTGAAAGAAAATTGAACTATATGATGTGCCATTGACCATCAAGACCACGAACTGTCCAATCGACACCAAATTGGCAGAAACAACGAGTTCGTGATCCTAATGCTCACGAGATAGGGAAACGACATTTCATATGATCCAGCGAGGTCGAATGACTCGAAGTCAAAACACGCTTGGATCGCTCCCCAGTAAATTACTAAAAGGTATGTAGATCTGCAAAATAAGAATAAAACTGAAAAAGCTAAACTCAGAACAAAGGAAGAATGAGTCTAACCACAATCTAACGCCACATGGCAGAAATGATAGACCCACTCAACCGATGAACTGAGAGTAGGGATCAACACTCACAACTATATGCAATCAAACAGCTTACGCCGGTTACAATACAGAAGTGGGTGTCAACCGGCCAAGGGAAACATTGATTTGAGCATCCGTACAGCTCAAACAACGCAAGCGTTGGACTTTGTACGAGATGCTCACAACAAGTTAAAAAAATTGAAAAATGAAAAGACGAAGAACTGATTATTAGCCGTAAATTTTGGGCGCCACTGTAACGAAGTTACAGGGCGACAAAAATTGAACAACAAAAAAACTAAAAGAAAAACTATTGTGAACATGTCAAATTTTACGAAAGCGGTTTGTTATTCCAACTTCCAACCGTTTAGTCGCCTCCTACGACAAGCAATGGATACTAAGGTGGTATTCTACTGATACTATTCTGCCCCACGTTGGGCGCCACTGTAACGTAATCCCAACAAGGGGATTCCGTTAACAGACATGAGAATAGAGGTCTAGTGCGTTATAGTAGCTGGCTAGAGCTCACGGTGCGGCGTGGGGTTTTCCAGACGTATTCCCAAGCTTGAATAACCAACCCTTCAAGCGCGAATGGTTATAAAAGGAAATGTTAATTCATTTGTACGTTTTCGAATTCCGCAATTTCTGTTCTGCACGGTGGAGACGAATGACGGTCGTTACAGAAGCTAACGGCAACAACACACTGCGACTTACTGCGAGCCGATTACTACAGTGCTATCAGTGCTATCATACTTGGCGAAGTGACCAAAGGCGGAAAAGAAGCGAACCATTTGCGCAACACACAGAACTAGGCGGGATAATTTTTGGGGCAAACCAATCAGAGTACAACGGTGGATTCATTATACTGAATCAACTCCAATTGAACTTCACTGCCTCTATGACGCATCCGAAGGTGGTTACGGGGCTTGTGTATAGTCCAGAACTACAACCAATAATGGGCAAACAAAAGCAACATTACTAGCAGCCAAAACCAGAGAGGCGCCGATTTAAACGAAACTCACATTAGCACGTTTAGAATTATGTAGCGTGCTGATTCAACAATAGTTCTGGCATGGATCAATGGAAGTCAAAATAAATTCAGGACATTTTACAATCCCTAACCAGTCATTCATTATGTTGGTAAGGCCGTAAATGGTTCAAACTAAAATACCCAGCCCAGTCCGTGTGGAGCTGAAAAACTGATTTGAACGAGTATCCAAAATAAGTAAATTACAGAGCATCGTCGCTTATTTCAAACGGTTCAATAACAAGACTAGGAAGGGGAAGCAAACACAGAGATCTTAATAATTATAACCGCACGATATAATCAGAATAGTGTAAGGTTTCGACTTTCACCAGGAAATTATACATCGAAAAAACAACCGGACCTTGATTGGGAAAAGTAAGATTATATCTTTGAAGCCGTTTCTGGACGGCAATGGACTACTAAGAGTTGGAGGATTTTAATTGAATTCAATATTACCATATGAAGAAAACATGGAGATTCAGTAATCAGAATGATCATAGAAGAAGTTGATTTAAGAACATTACATGGAGAACACCCAGCTAACGCTTGAATACATACGGAAACAATTTTTGGATAACTAATGAAAGAAACTGCGTTCGGTTCATCATACAAAAATATATCACGTGTCTTCGTTTTAACACTAAAATGTCACATCCGTTATTTGGAAGCCTTCCTGAGTTCCAAGTAACGCCTTCGTGTCCGTTATCGAAGACCGGAGGTAATTTAAAAATATGAGCAACTAAAGGTTATTCCCGACTAATAGCCCCAATGTCAGAGGATCCTAACAATTTCACAATTTTAACACCAGGACTCGCTAATAGCTTCACCTCATCCTACGTTAGAACGATCACTAGCAACTAGTTTAACACGCTCTAAGTTGGTTGGAAAAATTGCTTAAGATTTCTGGAAAAAATGGAATCAAGATTATCTCCCCTAAACATTAGTCCGCTTCCATTGGCAAAACTCATCGCATTAAGGGCATTATTTAACCAATTACACTTAATAAAAAAAATATTGGACCATGGTATTATGTTGATAAGCTCTATGTGCAAAATTGTATAGATTTGGTTACGAATGTTGTTCTTCACAAACTTAGTTGTATTTGCTTATTATTGTTGTGTTGACAGCTTTAGTAAATCAGTTATCATTTAGAAATCTTAAAACGAAGGGAAATTAGTTTTATAGCAAAGCAAATTTTAATAGAATTTAGTCCGATGAGCTTTCATAATGGTTTTAAGTTAAAAATATCATGTCTCGATAACTGTATTCGTCAGGAACCGAAAAAGAATATTTCGTTATAAATATGTACCTAATTTAAAGTTTTATAATCCATCAAAGTCTTTATATTTCGCTATCGAATGACAATAACAACGCAACGACAGCAAAATTAGATCATCAACATCTCTGTCAAACAATTTCTGGTATTACGGAAACTTAAACCAATCAATATGAATGAGTTTGACATCATTCTTAATATTTAACCTAAATATGTATCACAAAAAAAAAAGGAAACTTTTCGATAAAGCATTATACACAGTATATAGTATACATGTAATACCTATATAAAGAAAAAAGCTTGTGTACATTACAAGAGCAACAACAATCCAACCTAGACAAAATATCCAAACCATAAATTTTATAATGATGACAGGATAATAGTGATGTTGATAACTTTACTTGTGTACCATGCTACGTTAGGTATATATACAACGTTTTTGAATTTATTTTCTTGTGCTTTTATTATCTTTTCAAAAAATTTAACACGGGAGCTTTTTTTTGTTGTTTTGTTTAGTTTTGTTTATTGTTTAACCAAAAATTGGGTTTTATCAGTTTGTTGTTTTATTCACTACTCTATACGTTTTGAGACTATGTACCAAAAAAACAAAAATTTTCATCTACAAATATTTCGAAAACATGTGTTACATAAAATGGCAAGAAAAAAGCTCCATGTTACGACCGACTAGAGTATTTTAGCATTAAAAATATAAACTATGATATTGCAATTTATCATGTACACGTACGAAAAATGCAACAAGGTTTGGTTTTATACCTGTCGCGCATTTTTTGAGATGTGTGGGTGTGTGTGTGTGGCTTGATATATTCTGGTGATCACGGTAAGCGAAATAAAACCAACTTAATTAATATTTAGAGCATATTAACTTTAATCTTCACCAAAATATCCAAAATTCTCTACATCTCGAACAAT
The DNA here is from genome assembly GCA_958295665.1 of Tipula vernalis. NCBI lineage: Eukaryota > Metazoa > Arthropoda > Insecta > Diptera > Tipulidae > Tipula > Tipula vernalis. The sequence continues at coordinate 133,230,659 of OY282558.1, read as the reverse complement.
TCGGCCCATTCGAATTTTATACGCCTTAAACTCTTTACTTTGTTCATCGATATTATTCACATCAAGTCGACAATTTAACGGTGTTGTAAATGTGCCCATTCCAAATCCAATAATTCCAAATTGTTTTAATTGAGCGTGTACCTCAGCATACGAAAATAATTCGTGAGGATTTGCCCCTAATTGACGCAATAATTTATCAAATGATTTATAGTAGACATCGATTAAATATTCATTGTATTGATTACGAAATTCATGGGTTGAACATAAAAATGGTAAATATACTAGGTCCACGGCTGGGGAACAATAACGTGTATGTTGATAGTCGATTAGAATTACTTCTACTGGTGTACCATTCTACAATAAAAATAATTACAAATATGATTAAAAAAAAATAAAAATATTTAACGGTTATAGTTACCTCATATCTAAACATCAAGTTGTTCACCCAACAGTCGCCATGCGCTACAACCGAGTATGGTTCCGATAAATTACCGTCCAATACTTTTGTACCCATTTCATCCCACAAACAATTTTCATATTTTAATACTTTCCGTTTTAAATGCTCTTCCTCCGGTTCTAGTATGGCGGCCGTAAGTTGTATATTTTTTTTTGCCACCGGATTCAATGCCTCGGTTGTCATCATCATATGCAACAAATCATCCATTTGTTTAAACACCTCAAATACTTGCGGCTTATGAAATCGTAATGCAAACGATAATGCATGAAAACGGCCAAGCAACACATATAAAAGTCGAATATGTTCTATATCATATTTACTTTCTGTCGGGTCCATAATAAAATCACGTGCCACCATATCTTCAAATATCAACACTATATCATTATCGTTCACATCACCCGATGCATGATAACACTTTGGAAATGCAAAAAATCCATCATCTTGTGCTATTTGATATTCTGCCTGGATTTTTTCAAACTCGGGTAAAACACGACTGTATACAAAAACTTCGCGCGCAAACAATTTAGCCGAATTAAATGTATCCCGATGCATTTTATCACTTGACTGGTATTTACAAATTAATGATTTACGTTTTGGTAGACCATCGGGGCGATCACTTTCAATCCATACACGTGTTATAATTCCAATGTAACCGTCGCCAACGTTTGAAGCGCATTCAAATCGATATTTAAATTCGGTGAAATTTAATTGATCGCAAGCAATTTCATTGAGTATGGTTATAACACGGACGGGTATATTTTCGATTGGTATAACAGACATAATGTATGCGATGTTATTTTAACGAAGGCAGAATGATAACTAAGTGACGGACAGAGGAGATTTTTTTTTTTAAATTTAGTTGTGTGTGTTTGTGTATGTGTTTCTTGATTAGATATGGAATCCAACAACAATGTATTATTTATTAATCACGCTAATAATAATAACAATAAAAAGATTTTAAACTATGATCTGCACAAATATGTTATCAAATGTTTATTCTAATATTTGATAAGTATAATTTAGTATTTACGATGCGAACACATGTGTTAAAGCGCGGGAAACTATCAGCTGTAGTACAAAGATATGTATACAATACACTAAACACTTGCCTATTATTCACTCTCTTACTCTTTCGCATAAAAATGTAGAAACAGAATTTTGTAAAAGTTTCAAATTTCTTAAATATGCTTAATTCGAGAGTAAGATGGAAGAAAGACACTAACCAAAGAAATATTTCAAATTATGTATTATGTAATAGTTTTCGATTTTGGTATACATATTTCATAATTGGTTTTTACTATGTACTTAAAGAATCGTTCGGCATTCTTTAAAATGAAGACATTTGAGAATTGAAAGAAAAAAATGGTTTTTACGGGGTAGCTTTGTGCATGCAGCATTTGTGTGCTTGTATAGGAGTTTGATTTCCAAATATGTATATAAAATACTGGGGGTATAACATTCCATTCGCACAGTCAGGAAGAAATATTATCAACAGAGATGAGTAAGATCAGCAAAAATCACCCAACATAAATAAACTTGTTGATAAGAAGGGAAGTACAACGACAACTAAATGGAATGACGATAACAGTATAATATTAAGGAAATAAATATGTTTTTAGTCTTTAGATTAGTTAAGATTATACACTCATGTTGAGAATATGTTCGGCAATTACATGTCACCTTAACCTTCACACTGCCAATGTTTACCCAGCTAAAAACAGTAAATTTTAGTTATCAATAACTTGGTGAATTTTAATCCAGTTTTAAAACCGCTTCGGCTCAGTGACCAAATTTTCCCATTTTTTTTGAAAATTGTGTCATAATCGAAATTAATTGCTGTGTTCCATTTGACGTGGCAAAATACAAATAAGTACTTGGGAGTAGATGGTAAATGGAACGCATAGAAAATTAGTTGCGATAATAAAATTAAATTTAAAAAAATTTACGTGCAACATGTGTAACGAATGCCTGTTGACATTCGCTACATTTTCATTTTTCCAAATGAAAACCAAGTACCAGGTCCCAGCCAACAGAAGCCAGTAGCTGGACGAGAACCAAGGCCGAAAGTTCCCCTTACTCCGACGCTTTTGGAGTATGACCGTGGAGATTTTTCACAGGCAATGGATGGGCTAACATTGAGTCCAACAAGCATGCCTAGATCCAATACCAAGCTTGGTGGACCAATCGGTCAGTTCGAGCAATTGTATACAACAATCAAGTCGGGAGGATTATCCAGTGAAGTGCGCAGAGAAGTGAAAACCTGGAAGATTAGACTTAAGGGTGAACATAGCGATTTCCTAATTGAGAGGTTTCTGAACCGCGTTGAAAGGCTCGCGTGGCGAGCACAGTTAGAACAAAATCTATTGCTAGGAGCCTTGGATATATGCTTGGAAGAGGAAGCTCTAGATTGGTTTTGGACGGCGGTTGACCATAATCCGGAGATCTCCTGGGAAGGTCTCAAGGCAGAGATGCGTTTACGGTTTGCAGCCGTGCGTCGTTTCGGAAAAAATCCAGAAGCAGACCTCCAAGCTCCAAACGGACCAGTATATCATTCTAACGAATACAAGTCATGGGATCGGCCTCAAGTTCGTTTCGCCTAGCGTCCATCGAGAGAGAATAGAGTCCATGAGCTAGATTTTTCCTTCACGGATCAATGTTCATCTAGACCTGAAACATTACGTTTTGAGGAAGAGACAAGATTATCAGAAGGCGATGCAGATTCAGAGAGCTATTACAACCAAGTATGTGCCATTAATGAAAATTTAAAGATTAAATGTCAGACATCCAGGTTTCAGGATGCAATACATTCGCCCCAATTCTCTACCCACTATGTTCCTCAAAGAGCAAATTTAGGCCACTAACCACTCCAGAAATACTAAGATGGCACGTTGTTTTAACTGTGATGAATCATCACATCAATACATGGATTGTCGGAAGGTGGTTAGAGGTGTCTTTTGTTATGAGAAAAGTTAGTATTCCCTCCCGACTGCATAGTTTGCAATCCCACAAAAAACGTTCGAATAGAGTTGCAGAATCACCGGGAACCACACTCTCCACACCCGAACTCGAGACCCGGAACTTCTCTGATGACAGAAGAAGCGGCCAGCAACAACGATCCGTAATTATACCAGAGTTGGCGACGCTGATCAAACCTTGTTCTAAATCCTCATTCAATCGTCTACCAAACGGATAACCGGCAGTTGGTTAGAATGAAGAAGTATTTCGCCATGCAACGAAAGTTGCGTAGGCACATATTATCGACGGTTATCCATTCAAAACCAGACAACCGACCATATGCACATGTTCAAATTTGTGGTCAGCAGCTAGAAGGGTTGTTAGACTCCGGAGCCAATATTAGTGCATTAAGCCAAGGGAGTGAACAATTCCTGGAAAAATGCGACTGCAAATCTCAGTGTCAGAGTTGGATGAAAGCAAAAATAATTCTGCTTGTCCAATTCAACCCAGTGCAGATATAAAACAACATAACTTGACGGATGACCAACAGTATCAACTCCAAGTAATCAAGCAAAAGTTTTCATCCTCACAACAGCTATAGGATTGGGTAAAACAACCCTGTTGGAGCACCTGATAGACGCAGGAGATGCTAAGCCGGTTAAACAGCGTTACTATGCGATATCACCAGCTAAGCAAAAGGAAATGAACCACGAACTGGATAGAATAGCCTTGGGGGTGATTGAGGAATCATCCAGTCCTTGGATTTCACCGGTGACAGTCGTAGCAAAGAGTAAAGGAAAAGTACGAATGTGTCTAAATGCTCGTAAATTAAACGCTGTAACAATAAAAGAAGCATACCCGCTACCTATTATTGACGGGTTGTTGAGCAGATTGGAAAACACGAGATACATCACTAATCTAGACCTTAAAGATGCTTTCTGGCAAATCCCACTTGAGCCGAGCTCTCGGTGTAAAACCGCCTTCACAGTGCCAGGAAGACCGTTATACCAGTTCACGGTTATGCCGTTCGGTTTGTGTAATGCTGCACAAACTATGTGCCGGCTCATGCATAAAGTCATACCTCACGAGTTACATGACCGAGTTTTTGTTTATTTGGATGACCTACTAGTAACTTTACCTCTACCTTTGGGGAACACATGAAGTTGCTTGACATAGTGGCATCCCATTTGAGAGCCGCCAAATTGACAATTAATGTGGAGAAATCGAAATTTGTCCTCATGCAACTGAAGCATCTAGGTCATGTAATCGGCAATGGGTGTATCCAGGTAAACACGGAAAAGATTAAAGCAATCCAAGAATTTCCAGTACCAAAAACCGCCAAGCACATCAGGCAGTTCTTGGGGATGAGTGGTTGGTACCGGAAATTCATTCCAAATTTCTCAACTGTTTCCGCTCCACTGACAAATCTGCTTAAATCAAAAGGAAAAATAGTCTGGAATAAATCTGCACAGGAAGCACTGGATGCATTAAAAGCGCTATTAACTAGTGCACCTGTTCTAACACATCCAGATTATAAACGCACATTCTACATTCAATTGCTTTTTATTCCCACAAATTGAATGGAGCCCAACGCAAGTTCCGTTCATATGAGGAAGGCTATAAATTTGTAATCATAACGGATCATGCGAGCCTACAATGACTGATGAATCAAACGGACTTGTCCGGGAGATTAGCGCGTTGGAGTTTGAAACTCCAAGGGTATGATTTCCGAATTGAGTACCGTAAAGGGTCACAAAACATGGTTCCAGATACACTTTCTCGCATGTATTCGGAAGAAATAGCGGAATTAGTGGGATCTGTAGCCCCATTTCACATCGACCTCACTTCACCATCCTTCACGGAAGACGAGTATCTCAAGCTATTGATGTCACTTCAGGATCATGTGCGTTCAAATTCAAAACTGATGGTTTCTAGCGGAAAGGTATTAGTACATCAACCTAACCGAAGAGTTTGATTCCTGTAGTATTAACTCAAGCCCATAAGCCTCCGACGGCAGCCCATATGGGAACTGGTAAAATGATTGAACTCTTGGATAGGCAGTTTTATTGGCCAACCTTAACCACTGATGTCAAAAGATTTATTAAACAGTGCAAAGTTTGTAGGCAGACGAAGGCGGTGAATCACATCCTAAGACCTCCGAGAAGCTACGGCTAAGAGAGTGGTCGACTACCTGGAGCAAGAAATTTTCCCGTTCTTTTCCGTTCCGGAAATCATTCATTCAGACAATGGGAAACAATTCAAGTCCCAAACACTCCAGGAGATGCTGGCGAAGTATGGTGTTAATCATATGTTTACTCCTATATATTCACCCCAGTCCAATGCTTCTGAACGAGTTAACCGTTCCATTCTCACCGCGATACGGGCGTATATGGATGAGGACCATCGGACATGGGACCAATACTTACCACAGATTGCCGGAGCTTTGCGGAACTCCATACATGCAGGTACTACCTTTTCTCCGGCATACCTGCTATTCGGCCAGCATATGATTCAGCATGGGACCCAATACGAACAACTCCGTGTGTTAGGACAGGAGGCTTTAAATAATCACCACATATCTAGAAAACAGGATTGATTGGCTTTGGCACAGGAACTTATGTTATTCCATCTTCAACAAGCTTACCTAGCCAATGCCCAGAGATATAACCTCCGGTCAGCAGAGCGGGAGTTTGTGCCTGGACAGGCAATATATGTGCGAAACTTCACGCAAAGCAATGCACCATTAAATTACTTAGCTAAACTAGCAAAAAAATTCTTACCAGCAACCATACATCGCCGTGTTGGCAAAGTGGCTTATGAGGTGAAGAATAAGGAGGGAAGGATACTGGGAATTTTCCACGGTAAAGATATCCGCCTATAGATGAACAAATAACTGATAAAAGCTGCGTCTGTTTCAGAAAATGGCTGAAACTCCAGAATCAACGTCAGCATCAGCAAATGTCCAGTCTATAGGGGAACCAACCAAGACATCTATCTCGATTGCAGAATAATGGTCAAGGAGGCCACTGACTTACTTGACTCGATATGAACCAACAGAGGAGAAGAAAAACCAAAAAGGGGGGCTAGATGCCAAATGACGGCGGGAAATTAATGAGCTCCGCCGCATATTGGAGATATGTGTCAGACCGGGGGATAGTAAAAAGTTTCAAGCTAAATTGGATGACGAAGAAGAAGGGCCCGACTACAAAGAGATAAGAGAAGGGAGGGACCATAGTCTAGGACTAGGAATTAGTTAAGTTAAGTTAGGGATATTGATTAGGAATTAGCTAGGCGTAACTAGGGTTAAATATAATAAATTAAGTTAGGCAGTAAACCCAGGATAAAATTAATACTTACAGATCGAAGAACCATGTTTAAAGAACTATTGTTGATCTGCGTTTGGTTATCGACATCAGCCACAGCCGGTAACAACAGCTAAATAGAATTCGCCAGCCAACCAAGGATTTACCTGGACAACCTATAGGGAGCGCTACACTGACCAGCGACAAATGGAAGTTGATCCTCCGCTATAATCTCACAAATTACTGGCAAGAGTGGGACCACTTAGCTAACATAACAACACAGTTGGTAGAATAGTGTCGAAACAGCAAGATGGAATGCACCCCTTTAACACAGTCCATACAGCAGCTAGTCAAGGGCACAGCAGACAAAAACGAGATGTTGTACCTAACAGCGGGACGAGTTAATTGAGCACCCTTTGAGTTCATGGATACGTTGATGATGACCTGTTTGGAGTACTAGACCAAAGATCGGCGGAACAGTATGAGCACCAGACACAAGCACTAAACGGAGGATTGACACAGATGGAAGATATGATCCAGCAGCAAACTCATGTACTAGATGTGACGACCAATCTACTTCATAAACAACAGGAGCAGATATCGAAACAGTACGAGGCAATGCAGTCCAACATGCATGTGTTACTAAAACATGCTGATTTCGTGAACGCAGCCCTCCAGCTAATGGTTAATTTCAACATGTTTCGGGAAATTCAAGAAGCACTTATTGATTGACCTACATCAGGGTCACATCAATACCGACCTAATTTCACCAGCACAACTGCAAGTGCAGATACAAAAATTAAAATTGTGGATTCCTGAAGGCGTTCGAGTTCCACTTCGAATTACTTCGAATTAGAACCAGAATAATTAAACAAGAAGTCATATTTGAGTTGACGATTCCCCTGCTGGGTCAGCAGAATTTCTATGTATGCAGGGTCCATCCGGTACCAACAGTTCATAATACTCAAATGGTGTACATCCAGCCATCTTCGCAGGTTCTGTTAGTGGATACACACCGGTTATGGTATTACCAGATGTCAACAGAGCAGCTGCAAAATTGCCACAGGTGGGATCAGGATAAATTGATATATGAGCAGCAAATTGCACTTTATACTATACAAACAACTTCTAAACTCTGTGAGTTAGGAATGTTGCAACACGAAACGCAACCACAAAAAAATTGTCAGGTGCAAGCGGCTATGGGAAAAACATTCATTATCCCACTACAAACCCCGAATCAATGGATGCTGTGTTATGCAACAAAGCGAAAATGGAGAACGAAGAAACAATTGAATTGATGGTCGACGGATTGGGTGATCTGCGAATTAATAAAGCCGATCGCGTGGGTGCGTCATATAAGACGATGTCCAACAAAAATCAGTACCATGAACAAAATAGTGCAAACAAAGGCAAAATATAATGGCGGAATAATATTCCTAGCAAAGTGGGTGAAATCAAAGGAAGCCCCAAATCGAATCAAATCAGACTATGCCAAAAGTGCCAAACGGGTTGACATGTTTTTATTGTAACGAACGTGGACATTTTGCGAGACAGTGTCCCAAATAGAAGAAGCCAGAGGTCCTAAAGACAGGATCAAAGAATGCTGACACACTTGCAAAATACATGAAATTAGCGTATATTAATGGTAAACCGCTTCAGTGTTTTGTCGATTTAGGAAGTAGCGTCACAATGATGCGAAAAGGTGATGCAAATCACTTAAGTATCACTTATTTCGAAAATGGATTCCCACCCGTAATGGGTTATGGCGGCGGAAAGGTGGTACCATGTGGCACGTATAAATTATAAATAGATGGTGTCGAATCAAAATGCGATGTTAAGGTGGTTCCAGATGAGTCACACAATTTTCCGTTATTGGTTGGTCATCAGTTTACTGAACCAGCACACATTAAGATTGTTAGCGACAAACAGGGATTTCATATCAGCAATGATGATAGCCAAGTTTATGAAGAAGTACACTATGAAATATATAGAAGCAATATTCGAGCTTTCGGATGAAGCCAACATGGAATTTTTAATTGAAGGCGGAATTAGAGACAATGGTGAGGCGATACCGAGATGCGTTGTGAAGAGTGACAAAAGAGGACAGACGGTAATACCATATGTAAATTTAACAGAAGTTGATATAGTCTCGAATAAAAATCAGCGAATTACCAGAGCGGAGAGGTGCAATGAAGCCGTGTATGTTGAGCGGAAAGACGACGATAACAAAGGTATGAAGGTTGGCGATGAAAGGGAAGCCATGCTCAAAGATGTGTCAATAGAATTAGTCGGTAAGAATTTTGATAAATTGCATGAACTATTGTTAAAGTATAGAGACCGAATCACGACAGGTTTGATAAATGTCGGCCACTTCCAACATCAGACGCAGCAGGAACAAATAAACAATTTAACTTCAACAACAACACAACAGAGGATGGGACATCAACAAGTGAAGTTAAGAGCCAACAACTCAAGGCGTCGACCGTGGAGTCAAACGTTGCATTCAGCCAATTGCCAAAATTCAGGCAATATTTGAAGCAGCAAGACATCCGAATGCGGGGTTTATATCGAGAAATTAGATTAGCTGAGGACATAATGTCTAGTAACAACAGACCAAGACCAGCTTTGAAAATCAAATTAAAAAACATGGAGAGGATGATGATGCAGATCAGGAACCTTCATGAAGAAATATGCATAGAGACTTCCGAAGAACAGGACGGGAAGTAAATTCAAAATATTTTGTAGACTAACATAACGAAAATTTAAATAATGAACACGAGAAGATTGTAATACAATTAACAACATTATTGAAAGAAGAGGAATTATGCAAGATAAAACCATTAGAAATTCGTCTATCACCAGTAGAAATCCCACATTTTCACGGGGACTACACAAAGTGGGTAGGTTTCTCTGATACATGCAAACGTTTAGTTCATAACCATAATCAGCTCACTATGACACATAAAATGAACTACCTTAAAAGTCACGTAGAAGGGTCAGCTGGAAAATTATTGAGTCATTTGGAACCTACTGGAGACAATTACGATGCAGATTGAGAGATATTAGAAAACCGCTTCAACAACAGGAGATTAATCGTATCTAATTTGTTAAACACTAATCAGCATACGATCAATACGGAGTCGGCTGCTGCGATCAAACACTTGCATGACACAACAACCGAGTCCCTATACGCCATAAGGAATACAGGCATAAATATTGAAACATGGAGTCCTTTCATCATCTTCAGCTTGTTGAAAAAGTTGGACAACGAGTCACGACGGCTATACGAAAGCTCTATAGAGAACCCAAGAGAATTTCAAGAAACAAACCAATTCTTGAAGTTTCTAGAAAGGCGTTTCCAATCTTTAGAAGCGATCGGTAACAACAAGATAATACCAAACCAACAAGTGAGATTTCAACCACAACCACTAAGACGAGCTTTCGTAACTGCCACACAACCAAGTAATATTTGCGTGTACTGTCAGAAAAACCACAGGACCGAATCATGCCAACGTTTCAAAGATTTAAGCATTTCTGAAAGAAATCAGATGGTCATGCCGCACAATTTGTGCAGAAATTGCCTCAGTCAAAACCATTCGACAACAAGTTGCAGCATCAAACTGAGTTGTTTTACCTGCAAAGGCAGACATCATACGTTGCTACATGTAAAAAATCAAGAAAACAGTATTGCAAAGCTGAACATCTCAACACTCGACAAGGATAGTGGCCCGGTACTTTTAGCAATAGCCCTAATAAAAGTACAGAATATGTTCGGTAGTTTTACTCTACTACGAGCACTGATCGATCCAGGCTCACAGGCTACTTTCATCACAGAGCAAGCAGCACAACAACTAGGCCTGCTAAGGACAAGAGTTCCAATTGAACTTTCTGGAATTTCAGCAAAAAAAAGGATGAGCCAATCAACAGATAGCGATAGAAATAAGTCCTAGATTTCCATCGATTTTCAAGATCGAAGTTAATGCTTTAGTTCTGGGAACTATCACCAAACCACTTCCAGACAAGAACACATTGGGTTTAGACAGCGAATTACAAAAAGAAGTAATCCTAGCCGACCCTACTTTCAACACTCCAGGACCTATTGATCTTTTAATAGGTGCCGACATACTATATATGGAGAAATCATGTTAGAAGGCATACAAAGGGATCCGTAGGATGGATCATATCTGGTCGTCTAACTAAAAACAACAGCATGAAGGTCACCCGGTTAAATAGCCACGTCACATTAGCAGAGATAGACAAGCAATTAAAATGCTTTTGGGAATGCGAAGAATTGCATCCTAAACGAAGCCTAACTCGTTGAGGATGCAATTCTTTCTCTGGTCCAACATTACAAGACAACTTAACGGCAATATTGATCAGATGGAAAAACATCGTTATGTGATTGCAGCGGACATTGAGAAAATGTTCAGACAGATCAGAATAGCCCGTGAAGATCAAGATTTTCAACGAATCCTTTGGCGATCTGAAACAAATAAGCCAATGAGCAGTTATATGTAGATTAAAAACTATCACATACGGAACAGCGTCTGCAACTTATTTGGCTACAAAGACGTTACAAAAATTAGCCATTGATGAAGCGTCAAGATATCCAATTGGTTCAAAGATGGTTCAAAACGATTTCTATGTGGATGATCTTCTATCTGAAGCTAACACAATCGCAGAAGCAATCGCTGCGAAAAAGGAACTACTAAATCTCCTTTCCGATGGAGGTTTCAACCTCAGAAAATGGTCTAGCAATGAAAAAGCTTTATTAGAAGAGCTTCTAGAAAATCTGAAAGAAACAGGACTCCACACTATTTAGTGATACAGTGAAAACACTTGAGCTCCTGTGGAACTCTTCAACAGACACCTATCAATTTAAAGTTATTTTGCCAGCATCTAAAACAACAATATCCAAACGAACAATCTTATCAGAGACATCAAGGCTTTTCGATCCGCTAGGATCGTTAGCACCAGTGGTGATCCAGGCAAAAATTCTACTTCAAGATTTATGGGCTTCTGGTGTAGGATGGGACGAAAAACTCCACGTAAATCTTGAAACAGATGGTTAAACTACAAAATGGAATTACTACGGTTAGAGGAAATCAGAATTCACCGTTGGATAAATTACAACAGTGACGCCGAAATTGAACTACATGGTTTCTGTGACGCTTCGAATCAAGCATATGCTGTAGTAGTATACAATAAAACAAACAACCAAATCACAATAATCGCAGCCAAAACAAAGGTTGCACCGTTAAACCAAACAATATCCCTACCAAGATTAGAGCTCAACGCCGCATTGCTACTTTCTAAATTGTTCAAAAATGTCCAACATGCGTTGAACATCAACAGCAATATATCACCATTTTGCTGGAGCGATTCCACAACAGTTTTGGGTTGGATAAAAGGAAACCCACAATACCATAGGACTTTTGTGGCGAACATAATAACAGAGATACAAGCCATCACCGATTCTAGCCAATGGCATCACGTGGTCTCTAATGAGAATCCTGCTGACTGCGCATTTCGAGGTTTAAACCCAGTTCAATTATTAACCCACACAATTTGGTGGGAAGGGGCGAAAATCAACAATGAAGAAATGGAACAAGCGGCCAGCATGGAACGAAACAGTGAAAACCCTGTGATTGAATTCGATAGATTCTTTTCGTTGCAAAGGCTTGTTCATAGCATAGCATACTGTCGACGATTTCCATCAAATGCAAAATCAAAAAGTACAAACAACTTCTATTTCAAACCAGAGGAACGGCTATAATCAGAGTCGCACAGCAGGAAGGTTTTGAACCAGAATTCAAGAAGTTAAAAGCGAATCAAAACCTTCCAAAGAATAGTACAATCTTAACCCTAACTCCATTTCTGGACGGAAATGACCTACTCAGAGTCGGAGGTAGGTTAACAAATTCTAATCTCCCATTTGAAGAAAAACATCCGATAATAATGCCCAGAGGTCACAAATTGTCAAGTTTGCTTGTCAAAGAAGCCCATATAAAAACACTACATGGTGCCAATCAAGCAACTTTAGCACACCTGAGAACGCAGTATTGGATAATGAATGCCAAAAATACGATTCGTCAAACTATACATGAATGTATAGTCTGTACGAGAGCGAGGGAACTGGCATCACACCAACTAATGGGCATGTTACCAAAATAACGAATAACACAAGCACCACCGTTCACTAACCGTGGAGTAGACTATGCTGGTTCGATTAATATAAAATTGTCGAAAGGCCGCTGTAACAAAACAACAAAGGGACACATTGCCATTTTCATATGCCTAGCCACGAAAGCAATTCATCTAGAACTTGTAAGTGATTTATCAACAGACGCTTTTTTGGCCGCGTACCGATGCTGCATATGAAGAAGAGGAATTTGTTTGAAGATATTCAGTGACTGTGGTACAAATTTTGTTGAAGCAGACAAACAACTGCAAAGGCAGGCAAAGCAACAGGAAGCAGATATTAAGGGTGAAATAGCTCAGATGGGAACTGAGTGACACTTTGTACCCCCGGGAAGTCCTCACTTTGGAGGAGTATGGGAAGCCGGAGTCAAGTCAACAAAACAACACCTCCGCAAGGTAATTGGAACCCATACATTAACTTTGGAGGAACTCTCAACACTTCTAGCTCAAATAGAGGCATGCTTGAACTCTAGGCCACTAGCTCCACTCTCAAACGACTCAGATGACTCAGATGATGACGGGTTTTTAAGTCCGATACATTTCCTGATAGGAAGGGCCATCATAGCAATGCCACAACCTGATATGGAGGGTATCCAAACTGTTACAAGATGGAATTTACTCACCAAGCTCAGTCAAGGATTTTGGAAAAAATGGCATATGGAATATCTCTCACGACTACAACGAAGGCCAAAATGGTTGCAAAAGCAACCTAACATCCAATTGGGAAAACTAGTAATCCTCAAAGACGAACAACTACCTCCTACGCACTGGCCACTAGCAAGAGTCGTTGAACTTCATCCAGGACCAGATGGACTTGTTAGAGTAGTCACACTCAAATACAGGAATAATACGTTTAAAAGGAATATTACTAAAATATGCCGCGGTAGTAACTAAAGATACAAGCACAACTCAGCAGCTACCAACTCCACAAAGTCTAGACGAAACAGGACCAGGAATAACAACCACGCAGATGAACAGTCCGCAGTCTATATAAAACATACTACCGCTGCCCGGAAAAGACAATCAAAACCAAAGAGTACAGCCCCACAGACAAGCAAGGAATTTAAGAAAAGTAAATCATCTTGCACTAGCATTACTCTCAATTTGCTGCATACTAGGACAAACACAAGCTCAGATTACCTCATTTAACTACTCAACAGGAATATATTTCGAGAATTTAGGCAAACTTGAATTGGTAGCCATGAAGTGGACATTAGTGATCTATTATAACATGACGAACTATTGAGAGGAGATCGAAACTTTTAAACAAACAATTTCATAGCACTTCTACTGCGTTATTAAATGTATGTGATGATATTAGGCATAATATGAATAATAGGGAATTAACTTCTTTAACATTGTTAGATTTTTCTAAGGCCTTTCTATTCTATTAATCACAGAATCTTTTTTAATAAACTCTTATCTCAGTTTAGATTTTCGCTTTCTGCTGCCAAATTGATTTTTAACTATCTTTCTAATCGTTCTCAGGCAGTTTTTTTCGACAATTCCTTGTCTGATTTCCTTCCTGTAATTTCCGGCGTGCCTCAGGGTTCAGTGCTGGGTCCTCTATTATTTTCTATGTACATAAATGACATAGAATCCTCCATTCAACATTGTTCATTTCATATTTTCGCTGATGACGTTCAAATTTATAGAAATAGTCGTTTAGATCAGGATTCGATTGTTAGGAATATTTCTCTGATAAATGAAGATTTATGTAATATCGTTAGTTGGTCGGTCTCTAACAGGCTCGTTTTAAACGCGAATAAATCTCAATTATAATTTATAAAAACCCGTTAGATACCTCGTCCCCTCCTGGTATTTTTCTACAGGATTCGCTAATTGAATATTCAAATACTGTTAGGGATTTAGGCTTAGTTATTAATAAAACTCTTACTTGGGGTGACCATTTAGTTTCTATTAGTAAGAGCATCTTTGGCATGCTTAATTCTTTGTATAAAGTAGTTGGATTTTCTGATAGTCAGTTTAGGAAAAAATTGTTTTTGTCTTATCTTCATCCTCATTTTATTTACGGTGACATAGTTTTATTCGGTATGCTTCAGGAAAATATGAATGTTCTCCAAAGATGTTTCAATGCTTGTACCAGGTTTATTTTTGGTATTAGGAAGTTCGATCATATTTCTGCCTACTCTAGCCTTGTTTTAGAATGTAGTTTATCTATTTTTTATATTTTTTACGAATTTCGCGTTTGTCTTTTTATTTTTAAACTTCTCAAAGCTAAGGAGCCTTGTTATCTATATAGAAAATTAATGTTTAGTAGGTTTCATTCCTCTAACTTCCGCCTAATTCCGGCTAAAAATTGTTGAAGGTCGTTAAACACGTCATTTTATGTTAGGGGAGTTTCCCTTTGGAATTCAATTCCATTGGAAATTAAGAGATTAGGATCGGCAAAATTATTTAAGTCAAAATTTTTGGAGTGGTGTGTATGATGGGCAATACGTAGTTTTTTTAATTTATTTTTATTAACTATGTTATTTTTGTTAATTTTTAATATTATTTCATTTTATTGTAAATGAGCTACTGCTCAAAATAGAATGTGTAACCTTGAGGTGGAAATTGTTTGAAAAAATTTAAGAGGTTTTTATGTCTAATGGAATCAACTTCATTATTTTTTTTTTGTTTCGATTTCTTTGTTTCCATGTGTGCTTTCCCTTGTAATACTAAATTATTTATAAAATACTATAAATAAATAAATAAATAAGTTGATGAGCCGTTGTTCACAGTATTCTACTGATTTTCTTTGCAGTCCATCCTTCTTGATATTGCTGTTTATTTTGTTGATCAATCTTTCCAGTAGAGGTCTGCTCGCGTAAAGCTTTTACCGTGTCCATTTATCCCTTGAAGTGATTAAAGATTCCCCTTTGATAACATGGTTTTTTTTTGTACTGTTTTGCAAAGGCACGGTTGTTTTGTAGCTCGAAGGACCAATGTTTGATTCAACGTTATTTTCCGCTTACCGTTGGTCAGTGCTGGACAAAAATAACGTCTTGTTGAGTATATTTATAAACACTAAATTTATTTGTTTGCGTTGTTTCTTATATACAAAAAATATTATACCTTTTACAGCAACAGTATAAAAATGCTAATTGTACAAATTTATAGGTAAAAACTGCTAACAATAAAAAATATATATAAAAAAGATGCAATATAGTGCATAGTGCATCCAGTATCTAATTTCTGCAAATGTATAAAAAACTGTTCACAAGGTTGAACAATTGGTGTTGATGCTTCCTTTACTGAGTAACTTGGTTTGTTGAAATTGTGGTTTATGGGATTAAATTCTTTAGATTTTTGTGATTTTTGTGGTATACGCTGTTAAATTTATATTGCGTATTTTGTGCACTGTTTACTGTTTTTCGAGCTATGTTAGCATTGTTTGATATTAGCTCATTTGCGTTAAATTTACACAAAAATTCGTAAGCTTCTTCCACGTTTTGTAGTCTAGCCGCTTTCTGATATACGAAATATAGTTTTCGGAGGCCTGCTATGAAGGCGGCTAATATGTCTTCTTTAATAAATGCGCTTATCGCTGACCATGATTGGTTTCGCTGGCCTCGCTTGAGTTTTTACATTCTGTAACATTTTCTTAGTTATCTTAAATCAAAAAATCTCAGCTATGGTAACATTGGGCACAATTTAAATAAATTACGCTTTTTAAACCGTGAATTTTACACCGATCTCTTATTGAAAATCAGTCCATTTTTTCACAAAACGTTTTAAACGTTTTTTTAAGTACACTTATCAAAGAACGCATTAACAACTTAATCAGGTGCATTGTCGAAAGCGAATGGATCTTCTGTATTTAATCGAATTTTAAGTGCTCGCGTTCGGTGTAATTCAAATGGATACATTCTGATAATATAGGTTTTGAGTTATGTACCTTATGCCGTAATGTACCATATGCTGTTTTGAAATATGTCGTAGTGTACCATATGTCGTTTTATCATATTCCGTAATGAAATATGCCATATCGACCGGGACCCAATTTAATGAACACTCCTTGTCGAATTTTAAACTCCAAAAAATGTGAGAACATCTTCAGGACATTAAATAGTTTTAAAATTTGAATAAAGTCTTCTTTATCTTTAGAAACAAGATTATGAAAGCTTTCCGCAGTTTAGCTTTAGAATGTACCAGTTTTTACCTAGTGTTTTAATCGGTTTAAAAAATGTCTTGGTTTTATTTAACGCGTTCATGTTTGTGAAATACAATATCAACAAATAGTCACCCTCGTCGAAAACAATTTTTTCGGCATTTTTTTTTTTTGTTATTTGCATATTTTTGCACGAGAAAATAACTTAAGGGCAATTTCATTGATAATAATCCTTTGAAATGGGTGGATGGATGGGTGGATGATATAAAAAAAGAGTTTAAACAACAAAAAACAAGAGAACCACAAATTTAATTGCAAATTGTTTATTTGAATAAATTTTATTTATTTGTTTGCGGTAAAACAACAAAAATTATAAATCAACAAAAACTTTTGTGTTTTTGCGCTGATAAATGGATAAGCAAAAAAAAAGTTTCGCTCCTTCTTTTGTGCAGAGTAGTTTTTCCTAAATTGTTTAATGTTTAGTAACAAGTTTTTGAAAATTTTCATAATTTTGTTCATAATATTTCCAGTACTGAGCATAAAACAAATATGTATACTTGTAAACAGTAGATATGTACATATGTATATACAACAGGGCGCAGAGTCTCTATAAATATAATTTATGTTGTTTTATGTACTCGTATAAATATTGGTTTATAGAATTTATATGTTTTGGCAAACGCAAAAATTTGTTTGCGTAAAATTAAAATTTATGCTTGGTTGCGGACACACACGATGTAATAGTTTTCCGCTTCACACGAATCAGGCCATATACAATGATATACTCGCAATTAAATTCGATATTATTGAGTTGTATGCCCAAATTGTATTGTAACTTTAAAGGTAGTAGCGGTCTAAGCCAGTCAACGTGTTAAATTTAAATATTCATATACTTCAAATGACATTAGTTATTATTTACTCATATATACATAATTGGGTAGAGACTGACACAATTTCAATTTACAATATGCTACCATAAAAACATAAATTTTCTATGTAATTATGTACTCGTGAATATAGAAATAGAGTATATCAACCAGTATAATAGGATGGAAATATGGTTGGATGGTGGAAGCTGGTTTGAAATATAACCAATAAACCAACAAACAAACCATAGAACAATATGAGCGACATTAATTAATGATTTTTACGTAAATTGTATCTATACTACAGCGTTCAGTACAGATAGGATGTACAATAACAACAACAACAAAAATACTCAAAACGAACGAGAGACCTTTAATACATTTTGATGAGGATATTGAAGAGAAATGAGGAGCCGGGAGACACAAATTTAAAGCGATGAATCATTATTTTGGATTACACTGTAATGGTTCGTGTACGAATACAACAATAAATTGCCGTCTATATTGTTTATTTTGTTTGCAGAGAGATAGGTTCAGTTACAATTTTTTTTTTGTTACAGGATAACATTTTTTGTTAAGATAACATTATTGATTAATTCAGGAGTTTATCTTAAATTATTCTGTTGTGTAACGACATCATAGGCAGGTAATTTGTTGTTTTATCTTATATTGTTATTTAGGGTATACGGTACACAGATTTTAATTTAATTTAATTTTGTTATATGACTGACATAACCCGTAATTTTAATGAACCTCGATATTGGCATATTACGTTACAAAAACGATTTTTGATTTCGGAAACACCCTAATTCAGGATCAGCGGGAGAACATTCAGAATGGTTTATTAACTTGTGCGAATAGAATTGTCGTCAAAATATTCACAGACAGCGTCAGGTAGATCTTCAAATTCGGACAACAGAATAACACCATCGTTTCATTTCGTATGCCTTTGGGGTTACATTTTTAGGCTTTGGCCATTTTCTGAATTACAATCGGCACTATTATTAAATGGTTTTGATCCACGCCGAGAATCAAATATGAACGTGTAAAACTAAATGCGAACTAATAAAAAGAAAATAAAGGTAACAAAGGATCGCTCGGAGATCGGATCGAAAATCCGAATATGTGTCTGGATACTCGCATACTTTGCTAGCTAACTCAATGAGCAGTTCACTCGGCATGTGTTTTGTTTTTATTTCCACGTTCTGAGTTGAGTTGATGGATGACAACCAATCAGGTTCCGTTATTCGGAAATTAACAGATGTCGTAATTAGTTTCTCTAAAATTTTAATTTATCGTATGTCATAGAAAAATTTAGTCTTTTCCAATTTCTTTATACGTATATTCAAAAAACTGGCCGTTTGGCATTATGTTTTATAGCCGAGTGGTTAGCTTACTTGGCTAGGACGCTTGACCTACTAGGTTCGATGGTTGTTGGCGGTTAGCTGTGTACGTTTAACTCCTACAATATTTTGTAGTGGTGTTTGCATACATTTAGGGACATTGAATTTCTTAAAATAATAAACCCTAGTCATTTCCTTTTGTTGTTCTCCCTCTCTCTTTTTTTTTTAAATTTTTTTTGTGTAAACTGGCGATTGCACATGCGGATAATGGAACCCCCCAGGCCGACAGGTAGTTATCCAATCTAGTGTGCGATCACGTCCACAAATGACGCCGAAAAAGGGACGCTGGGATACGTGACACTGTCAGTTAACTACCTACAGGAAGTTAGGCCTATACAATTCGGTATGGTCCCTTCCTTGCAGTGCGAAGTATATCTGGGAGTAGATTTTTGGAAGGCATTCAATCTAGCCCCACAAATCATCTCCGAGATAACCACCAGTGACAGCCTCATAGAGGCAAGCCGACACAACCTGAGCCGAGAACAGCAAAGCCAGCTAGACCAAGAAATCTCAGCATTTCCATCATTTGCATCCAAAGGATTGTGTAAAACCCACTCGGTCCAGCATGTAATAGATGTGGGAAACTCTACCCCTATCAAACAAAGACACTATTCGGTATCACCCGCAGGAGAGCAACAGTCCTTGGAGCAGTCCAGTAGTCCTAGTTCGTAAATCTAGCGGTAAAATAAGATTGTGTCTGGATTCACGGAACGTAAATGAGGCAACCAAGAAGGATGCTTACCCACTTCCACTAATAGATGGTTTGTTGGGTCAACTACAAGACACTAAGTTTATAACTAGTTTGGACCTGAAAGATGCCTTTTGGCAGATCCCTCATTCCAAAAGCTCAAGAGAAATTACCGCCTTCACAGTTCCAGGCCGACCTCTTTATCAGTTTTGCGTCATGCCTTTCGATTTGTGTAACGCTCCCCAAACCATGAGCAGACTGATGGATCGAGTAATTACGCACCAGTTAAGAGACCGGGTGTTTGTTTATTTAGACGATCTCCTTATTATTTCCGCTGACCACGAAGATCATTTAGAAATTCTGCGAACTGTGCCGGACCTATTGGGTAAAGCGGGATTGACCATTAACATAGAAAAGAGCCACTTTGCGCTCAGGAAAACAAAATATTTGGGGTTCATCGTGGGAGAAGATGGGCTAAAAACAGACCCGTCCAAAGTGGAAGCGATTAAGAATTTCCCTCCTCCAATCTAAGTAAAACATACCCGACGTTTTCTTGGGATGGCCGGATGGTATCGGCGTTTTATTCCAAATTAGGCTGATATTACCTGGTCTAGTTGACTTGAGGCTTGATGAGGCTGTCACTGGTGGTTATCTCGGAGATGATTTGTGGGGCTGGATTGAATGCCTTCCAAAAATCTACTCCCAGATATACTTCGCACTGTAAGCAAGGGACTACACAGAATTTTATAGGCCTTAACTTCCTGTAGATATTGTTTACTGACAGTGTCACGTATCCCAGCACGGTATTACATGAACCATTTGCCGTTTGTATAGTGAAATGTATTTTGGATATTGGTGCCTTGATAGAACTAATAAATTCCTCACTTCCTTTCCCCAACACGCTTATACTCGCTCCACTGTCGTCTAATAATCCTAGCTTGGAGTGACCATTAATTAATATTTTGCAGTATGGACGGGGATCTTGATCTTTGAATTCCGTCAAGGTTGCTATACTGCACTTCTGTCTAAAAGTTCTTTGCCCCTCCCAATAGTTGTTAATTCGGTCGAGGCGTTTATTTATGGGTGAGGGTTGAGGCGTTACTGAGTTGATTGGTTGGCTGATGGTGACGGTGGGGTCACATTCACCTGAGGGAGGGTCGATCTGAGGTTTTTCGGTCTCTCCGAACGCGTGTCTGCAGATTGGTGCGCGTTCGGCTGTTGGTTTCTTATTTGTCGCTTTTGACATTTATAGCAGTCGTCCACTTTTTCCCAGCCAATCGACCACCATAACAAAATTCGTGGGTTTTTCCGACTGGACATTTGAAAAATGAATGACCCAGATCTTTACAATTCCAGCAAACTAGATATGGAGCCCGACGTTCAATTGCATTTACATGTTGTAGTTCTTCGTCCTGATTAGGGTGATAGATGGACTCGGGTGGATCGGGTTTCATGGTCGAATGAAACCGTTCTGGGGAACATAATTCGGAGGTAGCCGGATCATTAATTACTACTTCTTCTACCATTCGGGGACGTCTAGGGCGACTCTCGATACATTTACGAGGGTCGTAACCTGAGGTAGCCCACAGTTTCTCGTAGTTGGCACAAACCTTTCTTAAATCCTTTAGTCGATCAAAGTCCTTATTCTGAGTTGCGTTCTTCAGGGCAGGGTTCATGTTATCGAGTACGATCTCCAGGATCTCGTCTTCTGGCAGAGGATTCGAAAATCGGCAATTAGCCATCTCGATCTCCAAAATGAAATCGTTAAACGATTCTTTATGCTCCTGTATCCGTCCGCGCACGTATCGCTGTTGAGCCCTTTCGGTTTCAAGGCTACTAAATCGTTCTAATAGTGCCTTCTTCATACTTCTCCAGGATAATCCTTAATTTTTGCGTAAAAATATGTAGTACCACTTTTCTGCCACCCCAGATACGAAGTTACGTGTAAGGATGACCAATTCATGCTTCTCGATATTTCCCTGGTAAGCATGTTCCTCCAACCGCACGATGAAATCTTGTACGTTGTCCATACCTTTGCCACCTTCTTTTCCTGAAAAGTAGATTTTCCACTTGGTTGGATCCGTGCGTCTCCGTACACTACGGTGGACAACGGGGTTGCGAACAGTTCTTTGCGGATTCCTAGTGGAGGTGTCTCTAGCGGAATCGGAATCACTCCCGCTATTACTATCGGTTCTAGTAGCCCGCCTCGGCTGCCTAACTTGAATGCCACTCGACGAACGAGGTAGATCTCCTTTTTGTTCTAGCGCTGATTTGTCCCTGGGGGACATCTTCCTCAAAAAATCTTCCGTGATTTGTTCTATTTTCCCGGAAAATCTGCTTTCAAAGGCGGGATCGAAGTCCGTTTCTTTTGATGGAGAAGGGTCCAGAACACTAGTTTGGTGTACCTCAACATTTCGGGCGGCTACTGACGTGGAGGGTTGTGAACCGTCCCGTCGGGGGTACACCTGCCTGCCAGCATCGTACCGCTTTAAGTCGCGTCCCACACCACGTATAGTTCGCTCCAAAGTTTTGATTAAGATTGGTAGAGATGCCACGTTCGGGAACGAATTTGCCAATCTCACCGCTCGGTCCCTCCAGTGAATCAATCTTATTAGTACGCCCTGCTTGTACTCGACAGAAGGATTAGCATTAATATCATCTAATACCGCGTCTAATTGATCCATTTTAGCATTTATGAGTTCTAGTTCATCGTCGGCCGTTTCCACAACATGGGAATTTCTTTGTTTCAACTGGGGATCCACATTCTCAGCTTGCAACACTTCATGCAACTTTCGCTCTCCATCCTTATCCCTGATGGTCAATCCTCGAACCAAATACTCCACCTCTAATTCATCCTTCGACAAACTTTTCACTAGCGATTAAAATCCATCGTAGTAAGGATAAAACCGTAAAAAGCGGGAGGAAGGGGGGGGGCAGGAACATTATAACAGGGGAACTAGCAATCAAACAGATTTGAAAACATAATGGAAGTTATACCCACAATTCAGAATCAAGCACCTTTTTGTCGTGTTTGTCTGCATCGCTCGACTTACAAAATAAAATAGAGTCGTTTTGGAAACTCGAATCAGTCGAAAATGAATCTAATTCGATATCATTAGAGGAACATGCCTGTGAGGAACATTTTGTCCGAAATGTTACGGGGAATGAAGAAGGTAAATTTATTGTACGTCTGCCATTCAAAGAGCCACCATCAGTTTTGGGCAATTCATTTTCGATGGCACAAAGTCGATTTCATAAGTTAGAGGGAAAGCTAGGACGTAATCCAAAGTTGAGGCAAAAATATTATGACTTTATCAACGAATATAAACAACTGGGTCATATGACTCCGATTTCCTCAGAGAACGTGCCACCTCATAACTACATTTTTCCGCATAATTGTGTGTTAAAGCCGGGCAGCTCAACGACAAAACTACGTATCGTCTTCGATGGATCTGCAAGGTCTACAAGTGAAAAGTCATTAAACGAGATTTTAATGGTGGTACCTATAGTTCAAAATGACTTTTTCACCATTTTACTTCGCTTCAGAATCCATCGATATGTTTTTAGTGCAGATAGTCGACATTTTAACTGGTTTAAATTCTATTCATCACTTGATCTCTGTAAAATCGGAAACAACCAAGTTACTGCGTTCAGCTGGTACGGAACTTCAAAAATGGTACTCTTATTCCTTAGAAATACTTCAAGATGTGCCAGTTGAAGATCGCGAAAAGCTACTACGATTAGATGAAGGTGACTTTGTAAAGACATTGGGCGTTTATTGGCAACCTAACAGCGATAAATTCCACATAAAAATAAACGTGTCTCAAAATTCAGCAATAACGAAACGATCAGTGATATCACACATCGCTTGTGTGTTTGACCCCCTTGGGATATCAGCACCAGTCATAACTGTAGGAAAATTATTTATGCAAAATTTATGGAATTTAAAGTTAGGATGGGATGATCAGCTGCAAGATGCTGCTTACCTGATGGAAATTTCTACACCGCGCACCATTGTGTCAAATCTCGTGTTGCCCCTTTAAGCAACTCCTTGCCCAATTGATTAAAACAAACACTACTTATATCCGTCACAACTGCTTATATCCGTCACAACTGCTACAGTCAAACATATGGCTCCATGGTCCACTGGTTCTATCAAATTCAACCACTGGGTGGCCTACAAACATCGTTAGTGAATCATCAAGTGAACTTCTAGAAAGGAAAAGGAATGTATGTATGGCTACATCATCGGTTGAAAGAGCTGACGCCATCAAATCCATACAATTTTTCAAATCATTTGGTCGACTGCAAAGGGTTATATCAATTATGTGTCGGTTTATAGAGAATACAAAATCAAAGGGTCCAGATATTAATCTACGAAAAGTTGGAAATTTGAGTACAAAATAAATGTTTTCATGACGAACTTCAACTACTACGCAAAGGAAGGCCCATTTTGCAAATCCCTTGAAATCATTGTCGGTGTTCTTGGACCAAGATGGAATTTTACGAGTGGGTGGCCGTTTGCAACAATCATCATTTTCATATACAATGAAGCAACCAATGCTTCTCCCGAAAAATCATTGTTTTACACTAACAGTTTTATTTTATTATCACTCCAGGTACCTCCATGCTGGCCCTCAAGCGCTTCTTGCTGTTACACGTGAACGATTTTGGCCAACCAACGGAAGACGTTTGGCCAGTGAGGTATTTCAGAAATGTGTTGTGTGCTTCAAGATCAGACCAAAGATACAACCACAGAAAATGGGAAATCTACCTGCAAGGTATTCAACCATCATCACCATTCGAATCGATTGGTTTCGATTTTTGTGGTCCATTCTACATTTACTTTAAGGCGAGAGGAAGAGTTCCGGTCAAGGCTTATGTCTGTGTGTCTTTGAACTATTTAAACTGTTTCAGTCCGAAGATATACGCAACGACTACAAGGATGGTACTCAGATAATATAGTTGCGTGGCATTTTGCTCCTCCAGGCTCCTCATTGCGGGTCAAATGTACGAAGTTTCATCTTAGACGCATTGTGTGTGACGCGCCTTTGACCTACGAAGAGCTGCTAACTACCTTGAAACAAATTGAAGCCGTTCTCAACTCTAGGCTTTAGTTCCACTATCATCTAATCCAGATGATTTTCATGCTCTTACTCCAGGCGATGTTTTAGTTGGCCGGTCATTAATGTCACTACCAAAACCAAACTATACAAACCAGAAGTTATCACTTTTGAAACGATAGGAGTTAGTGGATGCTCTTGTACAATATTTTTGGGTTCGCTGTACGAAAGAATACATAACTTCATTGCAATCTCGCCATAAATGGTCCAACAAATCACCTAATTTAAAAGAAAGACAGTTAGTGATCATAAAGGATGAAGGTCTTCCGTCGTGCAAATAGTTACTTGGTAGAATCATCGAATTACATCCGGGGTAGACCAGAAGGTTAGAGTAGCGACTGTCAACACCATTAGAGGCAAATCCAAACGTGCAGTCATCAAGCTTTGCCCTCTACTAACAGAAGAAGAAAATGATGTTGACGGATGATTCCGTCAAAGTGCGGAGAATGTTGACTCTACGAGTAACTTTTATCATCAAGTGTAAAATTTAATTTGAATATATTTAGGATTATATAGATTTATACACGAGTATGTAAGCGCTAAATATAATTTGCAAATTTTGTTATCATTTATTAAAATTAATAATTGTAATTATTGCATGTGTTAGTACATAAGCAAGTAAGCTGTTCAGCGTAAATGCTTTTTTTAACGCTATGTATATGTATAAGCGCAGCATGTAATGAAAAAATGTAATAATAAAAAAAAGTTAGTGTTCGACCGACCTTGAAGAAGAGAAGGTTAGGTTAGGTTGGAGTGGCTGCTTACGCACACTTAGACCGGTGACGGTCCATTGTGATACCACAGGATGTATCCCCTTTTACCCCTATTGGAACCATTTCGAGCTACTTATGTAGCGTAAGACGTCCCGCACTTTAATGTTTTCGAGATCCGAGAGGCAGTCCATCCTGAACTTACCTAAGTGTTTGTGCCTTCTGAGAGCCAATGCTGGACACGAACAAAGGAAGTGGACCAACGTCTCTTCCTCCTCTTCGTCCAAGCAGCTTCTGCAGAAGTCATTAGCCTCCAGACCCAGCCTTCTTGCATGTTCTCCAAAAAGGCAGTGTCCAGTGAGAATTCCTACGACCGTTCTTAATTCACGTCTTCGTAAGGATATTAATGCCCTAGTGCGCCCCAA
Organism: Tipula vernalis; assembly: GCA_958295665.1. Classification (NCBI taxonomy): domain Eukaryota; kingdom Metazoa; phylum Arthropoda; class Insecta; order Diptera; family Tipulidae; genus Tipula; species Tipula vernalis. Next base: position 133,204,415 of record OY282558.1, on the reverse strand, counting down.
GTCCAGCTTTGGCCAAATTTGTCTTGCAACTCTACAGGTGAGGGCGTTAGACCACCTTTCCCCCGCTGAGGATAGCGCCTGCTTCCCAAGTGCTTGTCTCAGCGCTGTGATAGGCCTCCCCAGACTTGCCCTTTCCGGTTGCAGCTGGAGAGTCGTACCATGCCTAGCAAGTTCATCTGCCCTGCAGTTCGCCATGACGCCCGAGTGACGTGGGACCCAGACTACCTGGATGTTGAAATGCTCACCCATCTCATTTAGAGATGAGTCACAACTCAACGCCACCCGTGACGCCAAAGACACCGATTCTAACGACCGGATCGCCGCTTGACTGTCCACATAGATTGTGATATCGTCTGAGGATAACACATTATGCTTCAACCACGTCATGACCTCTTAAATCGCTACGACTTCAGCTTGGTACACGCTGCAGTAATCAGGGAGACGAACAGAAATATTTACATTTAATTTGTCACAGAATACTCCAGCTCCTACTTTGCCGTCTAGCTTGGAGCCATCTGTGAAGAATTGCAACGCTTCGGTTTCCAATAACGGTCTATCCCTCCAGGATTCCCTTGAAGGGAAGGAGGTCCGAAATCGCTTCTCGAAGCGTAGAGTAGGTTTAATGTAGTCAAGATTCGCCAGCTCATCCTTCAACGATCTGACGATAGTAGAGTGTCCTATACTAAGACACCTCCACTGAGAGACGGCTGCAAGTCGTACAGCCGTATTTGCCGCCATCTGTTTGCCAAAAATGTCGACCGGAAGAAGGTGCAACCTATCCTCTAGACACTTGTCGGTGTCGACCTCAATGCCCCGCTAACAAGCATACAGCCTGTTCTTTGCACTCTCTCAATCTTACTTTTATAAGTTACCTTGTCCAGAGCTGGCCACCAAACACCCACCCCGTACATGAGTACAGGTCTCACTACGGCGGTGTAGAGCCAGTGTACCAGCTCCGGCTTCAGACCCCATCTATGACCAATGGCGTTCCTACAGGAGTACAAAGCAATAGTAGCTTTGTTTATTCTCTCCAACATGTTGGGCTTCCAACTAAGCTTACTGTCCAAGATAATGCCCAGATATCTAGCTCTATCAGTAAAAGCAAGTCTCGTGCCATTTAAGGTAGGAGGGACAACTACCGGGATTTTGTATTTCTTAGTAAAGAGTATCAGCTCTGTCTTGGACGGGTTAATACCAAGTCCACATTTGCCAGCCCATTTCGTAACGATGGTAAGCGCATTCTGCATTACGTCTACAATCGTGCCCATGAATTTCCCGGTAACAGCTAAAGCTACGTCATCTGCGTACGCGATAACTTCAATACCCTCTCTCTCCAATTCAAGTAGTAACCCGTTTACCACTATGTTCCAGAGAAGCGGGGACAGAACCCCCCCCCCCCCTGCGGAGTACCCCTAGTTACTCGCCTCTTGAAGGTGGAGTCCCCCAACTTCGAGCTAACAATCCTGCTTCCCAACATATAATTGATTAACCCTATCAGAGGAACGTCCACCTCCAAAAATGACAATCCCTCCTTGATTGCCTCCGCTTTCACATTATTAAAGGCGCCTTCTATATCCAGGAAGGCCACCAAACAGAATTCCTTCGAATTAATCGATTTTTCAATCGTAGACACCAAGGCGTGCAGAGCCGTGACCACAGATCTACCCTTTGTGTACGCATGCTGAGACGATGCCCACTTCCTGGCACCTATTTTATCTCTGATGTATACATCCAGCAGCCTTTCCAAGGTTTTCAAAAGAAAGGATGATAGAGTTATTGGTCTTAGGTCCTTAGGATAGACATGTGAGCTTTTCCCCGCTTTCGGTATGAACACCACATTGACCTCCGTCCAGTACCTAGGAATATAGCCCAGCTTCAAACACCCTTTGAATATAGCTTCCAGGTAAGGAAGAATAATTACTGAGTTGTTTTGAAGTTCCGCTGGTATAATTTGATCCGGACCAGCCGATTTAAATGGTTTAAAACCCCTCAGTGTCCATAGGATCCGTTTTCTGGTTATGATATCCTCTGTGGTTACTGACAGTGATTCCTGATGATTGCTACGCACCAACAGGTCTTCAAAGCTCCCTGGGAAGTGTGTCTCGAAGAGAAGCTCCAGAGATTCTCTACTAGAAGCTGTCCAAGATCCGTCCGGTTTTAACAAAAAACTAGGACTAGATGTACTTTTGGAAAGAATCTTCCTAAGGCGGGAGGTTTCGGATACCTCTTCCATATTATCACAGAAGATTCTCCAAGACCTCCTTTGTGCCTTTCTTAATTCTTTCTTATAAGTTCCGAGTTTCTCCTTATAGGAGTCCCAATCCTGAGCCTCCCTTGTATTTTTGGCTCTATTAAAGGCTATCCTAGAAGCCTTTCGATAGGTTCCCAGTTCCCTGGACCACCATACCGGTTTTTGCCTACCCCTAGGCTTAACCAGTGGGCAGGCAGCGCGAAAGGATCGGTTGCATGCGCTAGTAACGCTAGCCACCATGTCCTCCAGCTCCCCAACGGTCGTCGGGGGCTCCATAGCCCTCGTCGGTAACATTTCCTCCAATAATTTCCCATATTTGCTCCAGTTGGTCCTTCAAGGGTTTCTGAAGGCTTCCCGGGTAGCAGGGTGAATATCGAGGCTATAGGTTAAATATCGATGATTAGAAAAGGAGTGTTCCTTATCCACCCTCGAATTTTTAACCATATGAAGAATATTATTTGAGGCAAGGGTCACGTCTAGAACCTCCTGCCTGTTACTAGTAATAAATGTGGGTTCCCGCCCAATATTACACACTGAAAGGTTAGTACTCATCAAATAATCAAAAAGCGACTCACCTCTTTCATTAATGTCTGTGCTTCCCCAGATAGTGTGATGCACATTAGCATCCACTCCCAGTACCACACCTACCTTTGATTGTTCCGCTTTACGGATCAGCTCCTCCAGGTTATCCGGAGGAACCTCCTTCTCCCGGTCCATGTAGGCTGAAACTAGCCAGAATCTACAAGTGCCTACTTCCAGGCTAACTGCAGTAGTGTCACCATTGCTGTATTGAGAGAGAAGGAAAAGATTAATATTATTTTTCCCAAGAATACAAGATCTGATCTTCCCAGACTTACTAGAGGATATAATTTTATACCCCTTGGTTCTGAGGCCACAGATCCTGTTGTTGTTAATCCAAGATTCTTGGATTAGTATCACATCCTCACCCGAAATAGTCAGCCTGAGGAGTAGAGCTGCCGAAGCAGCCTTAGAATGGTGAAGGTTAATTTGAGTTATCTTAATCATAACATATCATCATATAAATTCCTGCTACCGCAGGAATATTAATTCCCGGTAATTTGGGATGCGCCGGATACGCCCGTCTCGCCACCCCTCATACCCTCTATAGAGGACTTGTCAGTGCCCCCCCCGTCTGGCCGGGCTATCGACATCCTCCTCCATCGGTACACCAGCTCCTTCGCTTATGTGCACCTCCTCATCCTTCGAGAGAGTCCTTGCCCTACCGAGGTCGCCGGATTCACTCTCCCCCCTACCCTCAGCTTCTTCCCCCATGCTGCTGGTACCCCCTTCAGGCCTGGGCGGGTTGCCACCGTCCTCCGGTTGGCCTCCCGTACGCGCTTCCGCCCCATCCTTCTTATAAACGTTGAGAGTAATTGACCCGAAACCGAAGTCAATTACTCCCTTCGTTTTGTAAAGGAGGGCAAGGGACTCCTTATTTATCACCATGATTGATAATTTCGAGCCCCCCTTGGCCTCCTCCTGCTTGACGATCTTCCAATTTCCGGTCGGAAGACTCGGGTTACTGGCCTGAATGATTTTTAAAGCCCCGCCCGTGCTAGCCGGTTCGGATGGCAGCCATACACGTGCCCTCGGCCTGCTGGGAATTTCCTCCCGACTAACTGCCGCAAGCTTTGCGCCTGGCCACACCTCCCCTACTTTGGCTATAGCCTTTTTGTACAGATCCACAGATCTAGAGTCTGAGCATGCAGTCATATTCACACGCCCTTGATACCATCCCGCATCTCTGCAGGATGGGGGTGGTCCCGGATTTTCACCCAGGACCTTTAAAAAGACGAGGTTGAGTGCATTATACACCAACCTCCATTTTTCCGCCGTGATGCTCCCATCTTCTTGACTTTCGTCAATGACGGCTAGCATCAACACATGCTCCCTCAGGACCGCGCTGAACAGCTTTGTCCCTGAGTTGGAGCTCGGCTTCTTTTCAGTCACCAACTTGGCCCGCTTGCTGTTGACTACTTCCACCTCGTCCTGGGACCGCTGTCTTTTCGACATATGGTCCCTTTCCGAGCTTCCGCAGCCCACAGTGCTCCTTGCCCAAGCTACTGTTCTTGTTTGCTCTTCCGTAAGCTGCCCCTCGGGGGTCGCAGCCCACTTCTCGAGAATTCGGAGCGCCGAGCGGCGATTCCTGTATCGCCTTTTCGCCGGAGGAATGTCTCTCGTCCCACTCCCCTGTGCTGCGTTGGTACCGCTAACTCCCGGGACTTGTGCCATAGAGTCAACCACCTTTGCAACCTTAGAGGCCCCACCCGTCTTGTTCGAGGTACCTCCCTCCGCTGATACCGGCTTTTGAGGAGAGCCGGTGCCCTTTGTTTTGGTTTTTGATCTATCCATTGGATTCCCACGAGTATCGGAGAAATAAAGGTCCGCCTGCGCAGAGATCCGTATACGCAGGTAAGGCTGATTACAACTGGAGGTCGCCAGGTATCCAGAGGGTTCCGTTAGCGACTGGGCTTTGTTAAATGGGCTCCTAGCCTAGTTGACCATCAGCACGGGTCGCTTAACGCCTTAATCCAGCTTATTCGGCTCGCTAGCACCCCGGCCTCCCTGCACCCCCTTCCCTCCGCCCATTCTTTCCCCCATTCACCTAATCACATGGAGAGCCCAATCCAATGGGATCCATTCCATTCACCGGGTCACCCGTTTATAGGGTCCCCCACTCATCACCCGCGGAGACTCCGGAGGTGCCGAGAGGACGTGAAGCCCAGTCCGCCGTGGTTATTGGTCGATGGTTTTCTGGCGCCATCTGTTCGCCTTTCCATGCTGGGCATCATAGGCACTCAGAATTTAATGAACTGAGGTTAACCACTCCCCAGTTCCCTGAGACTCTCCCCCCAGCTGGGCTGCGGTTGGGGGCGGCCTATTTAATTACCCGCTAACCTACCTATCGATAGGTCGTCCACTATCCACCACCTGTGACCCCCCCGATAGCTGCAGTACGCCACGGGTGAAGAAGAGAAATATTTACATAAAATAATATTGTTCCCGGTGAAGATAAATATTTTGGCTATCATCAACCACATTTATTAATTTTTCCTTGGCTGTATTTACCTCTGGAGTTCCAGAGGGTTCATTGCTGGATTCTTTAGTATTTTTCTTATTTATTAACGTTGCTAGTCGTGCAATGCAAAATACAACTTTATTTGGAGATGATCTTAAATTTTTTAATTTATATGATTTTAATACGTTCCGAAGATTGTAAGAGAATTCAATCCAGTTTCGAACTGATGAGCTTATGATTATGAAAAAATCAATCTTCTCAAAAATTGTAAGAGAATATATCTGTATTAGTATGATTCGCTAGTACATAACGCACAGCACATTCTGTATATATAGAATGTAAATTGTGGTATAATCAGTCCAGTCGCCGCGGCCTGATGAGAAGATTGATTTTTTCATAATCATAAGCTCATCAGTTCGAAACTGGATTGAATTCTCTTACAATCTTCGGAACGTATTAAAATCATATAAATTAATAATTATCTATTTCATATTTTACTTCGGTCTAAAAAGACCAAAGTATTGAAATCCTTTCAAAAATGACCAAAAATTTGGTTGGTCCAAAACCAATTGTCTCGAAGTTTTGAAAGTTCTTGAGTGTAAAAAACAAACCAAAAAAAAAATGTCCGTCCGTCTGTCCGGATGTCTAGATGTCTGTACCCGTGAGAACGGCTTTTACGGTTTATAATTTTTTCGCCAATCTGCTGCTTTAGTCAAGGCGGAGATTTGAAAAGTTTTTGGAACTTGTACGTAGTTGGGCATTGAGTTTAGGGTTGAGTTGAACGTTAGGTTAGGGGTCAATTTCTGTGTTGGGGTTGGATTAGTGTTTAGTGGACATTTGAGCAATTTATAAATATAAAAGGGAGGTAGGTTTGTATAAATAAGATTCTAGGCCCATTCGACTACCACAATTCCATTAGACACAATTCCACTGCACACAATTCCACTGGCGCAATTCCACTTGGCACAATTCAACTGGGCGCAATTGCACAATTCAACTTGCACAGTTTAACTTTTTGTTAATCAAACGCATTTAGGATGGTAAATCGGGCGCGCGATTCCTAAATGCGTTTGAATATCAAAGGTTAAATTGTGCAAATGAACCAAATTTTACACAAATATTTTTTAAAACAAAGTCACTATTAATACATACATATGTCAAACCTCAAATTAAACCTTTTACATTTCAAATTGAACCTTTAGCAAGTTATATGAATGACCAATTAGGATGGAATTTATCTATTTCGTAACGGTTTTTAGTGAAATTTGGCATCCACATAGAAATGGGATACTAAAATTATTTTGGATAAAGTTCTGGAATGTATCCAAGTTACATGCAGACAACTGTGCTGAAAAATAAAGACAAGTCAATAATCAACAACCAAGGGGTTAAAATCGTAAATACATATCCTAAAGTTGTAACAACTGCCAAACCGTGTTTTATCCAGTTGGGGTGTATTCAACACCAGCTAATCCATTCGTCTACATTCTGTATAAATTATATGTTTTATTATTCTATCTTTAGTTATACTTCAATTAATTTAATTACCATAATTGATAACAAATGTCATTATTGTTGTTTGTTGTTGTATTTAATTGGTCATTGAACTCTATTGTGTTATAAATTATTTATAGTCAAAGCTTAGCGGTAATTGTCAATTTTTGTAATAGATGTCATTAATAAGAGCAAGTTGATGTTGTATACAAAAAATATATAAGCCTTTAAAAAAGTTAAGTTATCAAGGCAATAAAGACAGTACGCATACAAATATTGTAAAGAAAAGATCAAAACTAAATTAAACATTAAAAATAAAGAAACTTGTCTAGAATAATCGACATTGTCTAATTTATTTATCTGGCCATTTTGGAAATAAAATTTTGTTTAAGTGGTTTACAATTGAGGCTAGACAAGTTCGTTGAGTTTTCAAGAAATATATCGCGAGTGTAATTGAAATAGGTTCCCTTTTAAGAAATTCAAAGAGACGGTCTAAAAAGGGAAAAATTGTGCAAACGCTCGCTGTAACATTTGGTCCTTCGAGCCGGATCACGTGGAAAAATCAACCAATATTACAACAATATATTTAGGATTCGAAGATTAAGACGGATAATATTAGTATCGATCGAGGAGCCACACATCAGATAAGTACCACATTTTTTAACAAAGATATATATATATATATATATAATAATTGCATTGTGATAATCTAATACGTCGTAAAATAATAAAATTGTTTCACTGAGAATTTGGTGCGTATTGTTAAACAGTAAAACTATCGAATAAAAAACAGAATTTCACGTGGTACCAACGAGAGGCTAAATTAAGTGAAATGGAGGCATTAAAAAAGACTCGAGAGAACATTAAAGGTTGTATGAAGAGGATTCTTGCTTTTATTACCACTAATCCCGATGCCAATGTCTAGGTACTCCAGGTCAGACTATCCCGTGCACAAGATCTTCTTGAGCAGTTTACAAGTGTGGAAAACAAAATGTTCAAACTAGAAGGAAATGAGGCTTCAGAGATCGCTGAATTCGAAGAAGATTATTATAGCGCTGTATCATTCTTGAATGCACGAATACGTAAACTGTCTGTTAAAGAGACCACGGATAACCTGGCACATAATAATACACTAAATGCTTCACAACAGCAATTTGGGGATATACGACTACCAAAGATTTGCATTCCAACATTCTCTGGTGACTACATGCAGTGGCAATCATTCTTTGATTTATATTCAGTTACTATACATGAGAAGGAAGGGCTTACAGCAGCTCAGAAGTTCCAGTACCTTAAGAGCTTGCTAAAGGGGGAAGCGGAATCATTAATAAGGAATTTTAGTATTACCGAGGCCAACTATTATGAAGCGTTCCAACGATTGTGTAACAGATATGATCGAAAACGACATACGGTTTCAGCCTTTATTAAAACCTTCATGGAACAGGCGAGTATTAATCACGCTACCGCATCAAACATTCGTAAGCTTATGGATACTTCCGACGAAGTAATAAGAGGACTAAAGGCACTTGGGCCAGAGGCAGAAAAGCGCGATCCATGGCTTCTTTATATTGTTTTGAATAAACTAGATGAGGAAACCAGAAACCAATGGGCTTTAAGTACAACCGAAACTGAGTTCCCCACATTTGATGAGCTGATAAAGTTTTTGGCGAAACACACTGATGCGTTAGAATCACTTGGTTCACATACGAGGAAGGCCTCGCACAAAAATTCGACTAAAATGGTATTCGCAACCAACACGAAACCCATGTCAAACCAGTTTAGTTGTCCATTGTGCCAGGAAGATCATAAGATATTTGCGTGTGCTCGGCTAAAGGAAATGAATACTAGCGAAAGATTAGAGTATCTCAAAAAATCAGGTAGATGCTTCAATTGTTTAAGTGGTACTCATCGAGTTACGGATTGCAGAGTTAAAACCCGATGTCAAATTTGCCATCGAAAACACAGCACCTTGATTCATTCCGATAAAGAGCTTAAAATCACTCCGGATATGCAAAATGGTCAAGAAGCTTCAAATACAATGGTGGCAAGCACATCACAAAATTATAAAACGAATTGTGAGTCGTTAACTGCTATTTTACCAACTGCTGTTGTGCTAATCAAGGGCCAGGATAACTCGTTTATTAAGAGTAGAGCGTTGTTGGATTCATGTTCGCAAGCTTCATTTATTTCCGAAGCACTAGTCCAGAAATTAAAGCTACCCAAAAGAAATGGGCGAGTGTTGATTGAAGGACTTGGTCGAGAAAAAGTTGGGCAGTCAAAGGGGATAACGGAAATTACAATCTCTTCAAAAGTAAGCAAGAAACTGTTTATTACGGATGCTTACATAGTTCCGCAAATTACCACAAACTTGCCAAGTTGGAAATTGGGAACAGAATTTATTTCGGAGTTTAAGAAGTTAAATTTGGCGGACTCAGAAGGTTGTGGTGCATCGACAATAGACATATTACTTGGTGTGGATATATTTTTTAAATGTCTCAAGAGTGGCAAAATTGATTTGCCAAACAAACTAGTGGCAGTAGAAACTGATTTTGGTTGGATTCTTGCGGGAACACCACATTCGGCAGGACCATCAAGTTTAAGATCATTCAATATTCTGACCGATATTGATAAAAATCTGCGTATGTTCTGGGAAATAGAGGAAATCCTTAAGAAACCAAGGGAAACTACAGATGACAACAGTTGTGAAGAATTATTCAAGGCCACAACCTTTCGTGGAAACGATATGAAGTTCACAGTGAGACTGCCATTTCGAACACCAGCCGTGCTGTTAGGTTCTTCATATCATCAGGCACTCAGTAGGTTACATTCAATGGAACGCAAGTTTAAACGCAATCCAGAGTTTCAGGCACTATACGTTCAATTCATGGAGGAATATGAACGGCTAGGGCACATGAAATATATACCGGGTCCTCCCGATCAGAAGTTGTACTACCTACCACATCACGGTGTGGAGAAAGCTTCCAGTTCAACTACAAAATTACGAGTAGTTTTTGATGGTTCAACGAAATCGCAAAGCGGAGTATCCATAAACGATGTACTCATGACTGGGCCCTCAGTACAATCACCTCTAGTGGAAATCCTTATACGCTTCAGGCAACACGCTTTCGTGGTTACGGGTGATGTGGAAAAAATGTATAGACAAGTGTGGGTCTCTGAAAAGGATAGTGAACTGCAAAACATCTTATGGCGTCCACACTCCAATGCACCAGTGCGTAGATATTGTTTAAAGACCATTACTTATGGTACGGCGTCAGCTGCTTATTTAGCTACTCGAAGTTTAGTGGAAGTTGCCAGAAACATCCAATCAGAATTTCCAAAAGCAGCTAAATCAATCGAAGAGGACACCTATGTTGACGATCTAATGACGGGAGCAAATACCATCGAAGAATTGCAGGATTTAATTATCGCCATCCGAAACTGTCTACAAAACCACGGGTTTCACCTTCGAAAGTTTTTATCCAATGATGTAGAAATTCTAAGATGTTTAGGAGAACAATGCAATTTAATGTCGAAACCTATAAATAATAAAGAAGATACAAAAATTTTAGGTCTTTCTTGGAATCAAGGTGAAGATACATTCGGGTTTACTTCCAACTTACCAGAGAGCAGCCGCCATACAAAGCGAACCTTATTATCTGAAGCCAGCAAAAACTTCGATCCACTAGGGTGGTTATCTCCATTGACAATTAGAGTCAAAATCTTGTTTCAAGCTCTTTGGGTCAGAAACATAGAATGGGATGACGAGCTTCCGCAGGATATATTAGAAGAATGGCTCAAAATAAGGCACGAATATTCGATGATTGCACAAATTAAGGTTCAAAGGTGGCTCAAGACAACAACCAAATTCACGCTTCATGGATTCAGTGACGCTAGCGAAAATGCGTATGCAGCTGCAGTATATTGTGTTGCTGAGGGATATTCTACTTTGATTGCGGCGAAATCGAAGGTCGCTCCAGTGAAACAATTAAGTATCCCTCGCTTAGAGTTATTAGGAGCATTGTTGCTAAGCAAATTAATGACATTGATTGAAAGGGCTAGCACAATGGTAATATCGCAAAAGGTTCTATGGACGGATTCACAAATTGTGTTAGATTGGCTTTCGGCACATCCACGAAGATGGTCAACATTTGTCGGAAATCGCACAAGTGAAATCATCGATGCTTATCCACGAAAACTTTGGCGGCACATACCGTCAAAACTTAATCCAGCTGATCTAGCTTCCCGCGGTATTCCGGTAGAAGAGCTGGCAAATAGTACATTGTGGTGGAGTGGCCCTACTCTAATTATGAATCCAGATCTATGGCCAGTACCATCGGAAACAGACACCGTTACTGAGATTGAAATAAAATCCTCAACTTTTAAAACTACAACCGCAACCCAAACGTTATTTGATGTTATTATTAATAAGTTTTCTTGCTTTTTCAGAATGACGAAGGTTCTGGCATTTATACTAACATTTGTAGATAACATTAAAGCAAGGAAGCAAGGAAACATTATCAACAGCAATATGCGAGAACAGTTGCTGATGGCGGAACGACTCCTCATTAAAGCTGTTCAAAATGCAGAATTTAAAGCGGAGATCAAACAACTCAAGACAGACAATCCGATTCCAAATTCTAGCTCCATTCTCAGTCTAAATCCGTTTTTAGATGATGATGGTATAATTCGAGTAGGTGGAAGGATTCAGAAGTCTCTCGCTCCATTCGACGTTAAGCACCCGCTCGTGTTACCCTACCATTCCAAGTTGTCTAGAGTAATTGTCGAACATACGCACGTCACCTATTATCATGCTGGAGTCACTCTACTAACTAGTCTTGTCAAACGAAAATATTGGATTGTCAAAGCAAGACTACTTGTCCGACGAATAGTGCGCAGCTGTGTTACCTGTATAAGATACAGTCCACTCAAAGAAAAACAAATTATGGGTAACCTACCAGCATCTCGTGTGAACCTCATTCATCCATTTAATGAGGTTGGTGTTGATTACTGCGGCCCGTTTCACATTACCCCGATCCGAAGAAGAGGAGGCCAAATCAAGATGAAGGCTTATATATGTATATTTGTATGTATGAGTACTAAATGCGTCCATATGGAAGTTGCGGGAAATCTAACAACAGAAAGTTTTCTTGGTGCTTTTAAGAGGTTTGTGGCAAGAAGAGGAATTTGCAAAACAATTGTGAGTGACAATGGTACTAACTTCGTTGGTGCCAATAACCAACTGATCGAACTTTATAAATTTATACTCAGCAACGAGAGTGAAATATCATCTTTCCTAAGTTTGAAAAAAATTGATTGGCAATTCAATCCTCCAGGTTCACCGCACATGGGAGGTATATGGGAAGCGGCAGTCAAACAGGCAAAGATACATCTCAAGCGAGTAGTTGGAGACGTTTTACTTACCCAGGAAGAATTTAACACATTGATTATCCAAATTGAGGCAATACTCAACTCAAGGCCAATTTGCGCAAGTATGTGTGAAGATATCGACGTGTTAACACCCGCGCATTTTTTAATAGGCCGAACATTTACGGACATTGCTGATGGAGGTGAGGATGGTGATAACATTACTCCAAACACACGATGGCATATCATCAAACAAATTCGACGTCACTTTTGGCAACGATGGCATCGTGACTATTTAACTTCACTTCAAAGAAGAAACAAGTGGAGCAGAAAGGCAGAAAATATTCAAATTGGCGATGTAGTACTTTTGCGGGATGATAATATAGCTCCAGCCCAATGGCCATTAGGCCGAGTTACAAATGTTCATGACGGTAATGATGGTAAAGTTCGAGTGGTCAGCATCAAGTCTGCGAACAGCGGGAAAGTAATCAAACGCACTATCCACAAATTAATCCGGCTTCCAATACACGATATTGAATCAGGTGATTCAATGGGGGCAAAGATGTTACATGCAGACAACTGTGCTGAAAAATAAAGACAAGTCAATAATCAACAACCAAGGGGTTAAAATCGTAAATACATATCCTAAAGTTGTAACAACTGCCAAACCGTGTTTTATCCAGCTGGGGTGTATTCAACACCAGCTAATCCATTCGTCTACATTCTGTATAAATTATATGTTTTATTATTCTATCTTTAGTTATACTTCAATTAATTTAATTACCATAATTGATAACAAATGTCATTATTGTTGTTTGTTGTTGTATTTAATTGGTCATTGAACTCTATTGTGTTATAAATTATTTATAGTCAAAGCTTAGCGGTAATTGTCAATTTTTGTAATAGATGTCATTAATAAGAGCAAGTTGATGTTGTATACAAAAAATATATAAGCCTTTAAAAAAGTTAAGTTATCAAGGCAATAAAGACAGTACGCATACAAATATTGTAAAGAAAAGATCAAAACTAAATTAAACATTAAAAATAAAGAAACTTGTCTAGAATAATCGACATTGTCTAATTTATTTATCTGGCCATTTTGGAAATAAAATTTTGTTTAAGTGGTTTACAATTGAGGCTAGACAAGTTCGTTGAGTTTTCAAGAAATATATCGCGAGTGTAATTGAAATAGGTTCCCTTTTAAGAAATTCAAAGAGACGGTCTAAAAAGGGAAAAATTGTGCAAACGCTCGCTGTAACAGGCAGGTTGCCTATTTTTCAGCCGATTATGATAAAATTTGGCATGTGAATGGAATATGGTGAAGAATGAAGGTACTTTTGCCTATTTCTCAACCGATTATGCTGAATTCATTGTGTGCATTGAAAATGGGATTCTAAAATGGTTTCTGGATGAAGTTCTGGAATATGGCTAAGTGTGAGGAAACTTGGCTGTTTTTTAAGCGATTAGATGCAATTTGTCATGCGCATTGGTAGTGAGGTTCTAAAATAATTTTTCAATGAAGTTCTAGAATATAGCCAAGTATAATGGATCTTGTCTATTATTAAACCGATTATGATGAAATTCGGTAGGTACACTAGTATTGGGATTCTAAAATTATTTTTAAAACAAATTCTGGAATATTCTGGAAAATTCTGGTCAAATTTCTGATAATTCTGGAATATTCTGGAATAGAACTTATCTATTTTTCAATGGATTTTAGAAGAATTTTACACGTGCGATGGAAATGGGATTCTATAATGATTTCTAGTCCAAATTCTGGAATATGGGCCAATAGATTGGAACTTTGCTATTCCTTAACTGATTATATTGAAATTCGAGATCGGAACTGAGAATTTAAAATATTGTTTCTAATTCAAAAACACTCCGTTAGTAGTTTCAATATTGCCGTGCGTGCCCGCCACACACAAGCAAATACTTAGAAGACGTAACCCAAAATTTTAAGGGAAAAGTTGGCAAGAAAAGTTTCTGAATGAAACTTTATTTCAGAGATAAAGTTGATTGTTTGAAATAGTACGTCTACGCTGCCTCAAAGGAACCTCAATAGCTGCATGGTTCACAGAAACCTAAACAGACAATTTTATAGAAGCCATATTAACGTATTTCTCACAACCATGTCTAAAAATAATTGTGGGGTCACATTTCGTTCTGTTCGTTGGCAATGTCAAAATCCATCATAATCGTTTAAAAATAGCTAAGTTATATTCTTACTGACCATATTCCAGAAGTTTACCTCAAAATCTTTTTAGAATCCCATTTCCAACGCACAGGTCAAATTTCATAATAATCAGCCAAACTCCATCCTAATTGGCCATTCATATAATTTTCTGAAGGTTCAATTTTCAATGTAAAAGGTTCAATTTGAAGTGAAAAACGTGTATGCTGGTTGTTGGGGGAGTAGTTTTAGGAGTCAAAGCTTTCTAGGATATGCGATTCTCATAAGACTTCTTCCTAGTGTAGTTACGCCTCCTCGTGGCGACAACCGGGCAATGCATCCTAGAATGTAGCCAAGTAACTTACACGACCGTGCAATGGCGGTAAATCCATTGCCCCAAGCTTTGGTGGGACAACATACGCTGAGAGCTGCGTGGCTAAGGGGGAGCTTAGTCTTTAGTATGTGAACTCCGGGTACCAGGCGACCCCCGGTTTAAAGTAGCCTTCCCACAGTATACCGATCTCTGCTGTGGGTGACCTTCATTTCTCGGATACTCGTGGGATTCAAATGGAAACCGAATTTAAAAAAAACATAGAGGGTGATGCCTCTTTAAAAGCATCAACTTCACCAGCTATTGAGTTGGGTCTCCTAAGCTATGATGGAATGGTAGATGCCACAAGGGCCACCACTCTTGATTATCTTAACGTCCGGACCAAGGAAAAGGTGGAACAGTCCACCTCTTCTACTACGGACACCTTCTGTGACGACAACATAAGTGTAATCTCACAGTTATCGGGCACCTCAACCATTGGTGTTGATATTGGGAACATGTCCCTCAACGCCGGGGAATGGGTTAAGCTCAACTCCTTCGAAAGAAGGCGTTTTAAAAAGGGGCTCAAGGAAGGCAAAACTAGAGAAGAGGCTCTAGCTGCTGCTAAGTCCGCGACCCCTCTGAAAGCATCCTCGGGGCCTGTTGCTCCTACCATAGACAAGAGGTCTGGTGGTAAGCGTGAGAGGTCTTTCGAGGTTGCTCCGGAACCAAATAAACCACCTGCCAAAAAAGCAAAAGAAGGGCCTTCTCCGGTAAAGCCCTCTTTCAGCCAGGTAGCAGGCAGTGTTAAGCTGGGCATCGTACCAGGTGATCTCAGTGGCAATCCTCTTAGTATGGAGCAAATGGCAAACATACAGGAGTGTGTCATTGACCTCATTATTGGGATGCAAGGCTCAAACCACAAGCCGCAATTCCTTGGCTGTTTCCGGAGAACAGGTTGGCTATTTTTTATATGTTCCGATCATTCCACAGCGGAATGGATGAGGAACAGTTTTGTAAGCCTAAGGGAAAAAATTGGTCTGAACATAACTTTGGTGGAAGAGGATGATTTTCCTCGGCCAAACATCGTTAGGGGGTTCTTTCCACAGAGCCTTAGCTTAACTAGCGAGAAGATTCTCGCTACCATGGCCGCGCAGAACGATGGTCTCGCGGCCAACTCATGGAAGATACTGCAACGAACGACAACTGGCGTACTCGTCCATTTGGTTATGGCCATAGGCGAGTCTTCCATGAAGAAACTACGCGAATCCAACGGGAACATCGCATACCGCTTTGGTAGGATAAAACTCCTTCTCAAGAAGGATTCCCCCTCTACCAACCCAACCACTGGAGTTAGCTCCAGTAAGGAGGGTACTTTACCAGCCCCAGTAGTAGGCACAATCACAGACGAGGAGGCATCCAGGAACAGCAGCGCTATCGAGCATTCTGTTCCTGCTGCCTCTTCGTCGGGAGCACGATCAACGGATCTCTCCGCAACTCCTACTGTGGGATCGAGTAAATCAGCACTCACCCCGAAAATTAAGCATATGGGCGCTCGGGGTGTTACTGGGAAAAGTGGCAGAAACAGGCCAAATCCCGCAAAGCAGACGGCTGGCAAGCAGCCAGGAGCGTAGAGCTCCTTTACCCTAATCATCCAGTATGGCTGGTACTATTAGGGTACTACAAGCGAATCTGCATCACGCAAAAGGAGCTTCGGATACCTTTTGCAACAGGTTCGCGAAACAACACTTAACCCTTGGCCTTATCCAGGAACCTTGGGTTAATGGAGGAAAAATCAGAGGCCTCCACCTCAAGTCATGTAAGTTGATTTACGATCGAAGGGAGGAAGTTCCCCGAGCAGCAATATTTGTTTCATCTAATATTAACGTTCTTCCAATTCCAGAGTTCACCACTAAGGATTTGGTTGCAGTAATCCTGGAGGTTCCGACTAGCAGGGGAATGCAGGAGACAATATGTGCCTCTGCGTACTTCCCTGGTGAGTCGGTTAGTGCTCCACCTGTAGTTGTACAGGATCTGGTGGATTACTGCAACCTAAAAAACAAGCATTTCATCATAGGCTGCGATGCTAATGCACACCATATCATTTGGGGCAGCAGTGATACAAATGGCAGAGGTGAGTCCCTTTTAAATTATCTTATGAGTAGTCACATAGACATTTTAAATAAAGGTTCGAACCCCACTTTCATAAACTCGACTCGGCGAGAGGTGTTGGACCTCACTTTGTCAAGTCAGTTTATTTCCAACTCTGTTGCAAACTGGCATGTTTCAAGCGAAGCTTCTCTGTCGGACCACATGCACATCAGGTTCGATATACCGGGAGTGATCATACGGGCAACAGAGCGTCGTATCCCTTGTTTTACAAATTGGAAAACATATAGGGATATTTTATTTATCAAAGCAGACATGCTGCCAACATCTTTGAGTTCAATTAGTGACCTAGAAACCGCAGCTGGTCTGCTTAATGACGTGCTCCTATCTTCCTACGAAAGCAGCTGTGTGGTGCGTAACGTTGTGGTTAATCGCAAAGTTCCATGGTGGAACGAACAGCTGGCTAAACTTCGTAAGAAGGTTAGGAAATTATTTAATAGGGCAAAGCATTCCAATGAGTGGAATGAATATAGGCAAGCCCTAACCAGTTACAACACAGAACTAAGGCGTTCCAAACGCCTCACGTGGAGGAAAAACTGTGGAAATATCGAGGATATACCTACAGCTGCTCGACTCCATAAAGTTCTAGCTAAAGATCAGTCCAACGGGATTGGGCTTCTTCTGAAATCCGATGGTAGTTATACATCAGGTCGCAAAGAGTCGCTCGAAACCCTGCTTCAAGTGCACTTTCCGGGCTGCACTGTTTGCGACACAAATACAATCACTAACTCCATATCTGGTACACACATGGGTGTAAATATGGGTTGGGTTAATAGTTTATCCGGTAAGCTTTTTACTCCGGATAAAGTCAAATGGGCCATTAACTCTTTTCAGCCTTTCAAGGCTCCAGGAGGGGATGGAATCTTCCCAGCCCTCCTTCAAAGGGGCCTGGACTTGATTACCCCTGCTCTGGTGGCCTTGTTTAGAACTAGCTTCAATTGGGGTCACATACCACAGGCTTGGAGTCAAGTAAACGTGGTTTTTATCCCAAAGCCTGGCAATCGGCCATGTGAACTTCCTAAGTCCTTTCGACCTATCAGTCTTACATCGTTTATTCTTAAAACCATGGAACGACTTATAGATCTTCATATCAGAGACTGGTTAACGGCAACCAGACCTCTAAATCCAAATCAATTCGCCTATAGGAAAGGCAAATCCACAGAGGGTGCGCTGCATCTACTTGTCACCAAGATTGAAGCAGCCTATCGCTCGAAAGAAATTGCTCTGTGTGCATTTCTGGATATTGAGGGAGCTTTTGACAATACTGGATACGACTCAATTGCTAGGGCAATCAAGCGTAGAGGTATTGACGATCCGACTAACCACTGGATTAGTTCCATGTTGGTTAGTAGGAAGATTACATCTAAATTAGGTAATGAGTCAGTCACGATTACGGCAGCAAGAGGGTGTCCGCAGGGCGGTGTCCTGTCCCCTTTGCTGTGGTCACTCGTGATCGACGAGTTGCTTGATAATTTACATCTACTTGGGTACGATGCCATTGGTTATGCGGACGATTTGGTTATCATAGTCTCTGGAGGGCATGAACGTACGATGTCCGCCAGCATGCAACAGGCTTTGCTTGTTATTTCGAATTGGTGCACTGGGGAGGGCCTTTCGATTAACCCTAGCAAAACAGTCCTGGTGCCCTTCACCAAAAGACGTAATTTGAACCTTGGTTCAATTAGTCTTAATAATATAAATATCGGATACTCCAATGAAGTCAAATATCTGGGTGTTGTCCTAGATAAGAAACTAACTTGGAACTCTCATATTACTTCAACTACCGAACGCGCGGCCAGGGCCATGTGGGCCTGCCGGCGTATGTTCGGCAGGACCTGGGGCCTGAACTCAAAAATGATTTACTGGATGTACATCATGATAGTGAGGCCAATTGTAACATATGGGGCAATAGTTTGGTGGCCTAAGGTACAGCAAAAAGTTATTATGAACAAGCTGACCTCATTACAGAGACTAGCATGTCTCGGAATTACAGGTGCTATGCGCACCTGCCCTACGGCGGCAATGGAAGCTCTCATCGGGCTCACTCCACTTCATATCCACGTCAAAAAATCAGCTGCTACCTGTGCAGCTAGATTGAAGCTCGCGAATCAATACAGTCATGATGACCATATGGGTCACCTGGACATTTTGAATGAACTTCCAGACCTGAATATGTTCTTTAGTGTCCCGGACGTTATGCCGAAAGAACTCTGCTTTGGCAGGAATTTCGTGGTAACAATCCCCGATAGAACAGACTGGGATACTGGGTTACCGCAGATGGAACCTAACAGCCTAGTCTGGTACACTGATGGATCAAAAATGGATAGTGGAGTCGGCATTGGTGTCTTTGGACCCAATCACAAAATATCGAAATCACTGGGTACTTACCCCAGTGTTTTTCTAGCCGAAATTCACGCCATCGAAATCTGCGCCTCTATTATTATGACCAAAGGTCTTAAAGGCGCATCCATCCACATTTTGTCTGACAGCCAAGCAGCACTGAAAGCATTGGCTTCTAACTGCTTGGTTTCCAAGTCGGTTCAAAGTTGTTATAAACTGCTACAATCTCTCTCTTGTCAAAATAAAGTAAGGTTGTGGTGGGTGCCTGGTCACATGGGCATCACTGGAAATGAGATAGCCGACGAACTTGCACGGGCAGGCTCGTCGACTACACTCATTGGCCCTGAGCCTTTTTGTGGTATCCCGTGGGCTTCTGCAACCTACACAATTAGTAAATGGGAAAAAATACAGTGCTTGACTTATTGGAACTGTATTCCCGGCCTTAGACAAGCCAAATCTTTGATCAGACCATTTCACCACAAAAATTTGGCGATCAATTTCAGCAAAGGAAATATTAGGAAACTTGTGAGTTTTCTCTCAGGTCACTGTAACCTGAGATATCATTTGAACAAAATGAACCTGTCCACAGAGACGGAGTGCCGACTCTGTTTGGAAGAGACAGAAACCGCAGAACACATACTATGTGAGTGTGTTGCTCTGTGCACACGGAGGTGGATTCATTTTGAAGAGAGGTATCTGACCCCGGAGAAATGTAAATTGGCCTCTATAAACAGCATTCTCGCCTTTATTAGAGAGGTGGAGAAGCTCCTGGAGTAACAGTACCCAACAGCACAAAAGATCTTTTAGGTCGTAGTGCTAGCCGCTTTTGGGCAGGGACGAAAAAAAAAAAAAAAAAAAAAAAAAATGCTGGTATGATGATACAAAGGTATAATGGTATGATGGTACGACAATGGTGTGATAGTGTAGTGGTAAGATGGTATGATGGTATAGTGGTAAGATGGTACGATGGTATGGTGGTACGATGGTGTAATGGTAAGGTGGTATGACGGTAAGATCTGGGTGTTATTTTGGTAAGAAGGTATATATGACTGGTATGATGGTTTGATATTATTATATGACGGTGCGATATAATGGTATTATGGTTTGGTATTATTGTATGATGGTATGATGGTATAAATGATAGTACTTTAGATGGTATATGACGGTATTTACTCTAGAATGATTGTGTGATAGTACGATGGTATGATGGTATAATGTTAAGACGGTTTAATGATATGATGATATCATGGTCTGACAGTATTATGGTGTTATTATATGGTGTTATGATGATGCGATGGTAAGATGTTACGATGGTATGAAGGTTTGGGGGATTGATGGTAAGATGTAGAATATAACCATGACATGATGGTATAAATGTGTGATGGTTCGACATTACTATGGTACGTTATTATGATTGTATGAGGTTTAATAGTATAGAGTCATGATGGTACGATGGTATAATAAAATAATGGTATGATGGTGACTAGTGTTTGAATTTAATTTCAGTTGGATTTGAGATAAAAGTTCGGTTAGGGATTCATTTGGGGTCGAGTTTAGGATTCAGTGGGAGGTTACATTGAGTTGAGTTGACCATTAAGTGTCGAGTTGAACAAACGGTTGAGATTTGGGTCGATTAAGTTGAGCTTAATTTGAGTAAGGGTTTAGTATGCCTTCAATTGGCCAAGGAGCTTAAAAACGCTAAATATTGGTACAACATACAAGGTTATGGTCGAGAATACCACAATATTTCTTTTTGTACTCGTGTCGTCCTATTTATCTTTTGCATGTGGTATAGTGGAAAATAAAACGATGTTGTTGGTTATAATACACAATACTGATTGCCGATTTGGTGATGTATGGTTCGCTCAAAATGTCGATGTGGAAGTTAAACAAAAATATTTTTTTACTTTGTGCATTAATTGTTCACGGACCAGCAATAGATCGTGCAAGTAAAATTACATGAAATGGGTATACAAATTCGCCCGTTTGAATTATGTGATTAAATTTTTAAATGTTCTTTAATAGGAATTACTAAAGAATTATAGGGAAAATCTTATATTACATTATAATTCGAGCTTTTAAAATAAAGGAAAATATTTGTTATAAGACCTTGTGGCAAGATAAACAGATCGTTGTTTGAAACAGGTACCAGTCGTTACGGCATATTTCTTTACGGAAGGTGACAGTACGACAAGTTTCGGTAAGGCGTATTTCAGCACGGCGTATGGTACACTATGGCATATTTCAGTACGGCATATTTCAATAAAGCATATGGTACACAATGGCATGTTTCGGTACGTCATGTGGTACAATATGGTACACTTTAAGACTTGGCTATTTCTTAACCGAGTATGATTAAATCATCTTTTACTGTAGAAAATGTTCCTTCACTTATTTCACTTTACTTTGATTCGGCCTTTTGGCACATTTGGCCCTTCGACATTCGGGCTTTCTCCGTTTCAGCCTTTCGATAGTGGCCTTACGACATTCTGCTACATAAAGAGAGAGAGAGATCGGACATTTCTTCATACGTTTGGCAATGGATATCGAAGACATGCGTTTTCAACAGGAAGGCGCAACCTGCCACACAGCGAATAAAACAATGGAATTGTTGATGGAAGGGAGAGTTACCTTATCGTCATGTATCGGATATTATGTTCTATACTTAAATACAATAAAAACATCAGAACTTTTCTGTTTATTTGACGCGTTTGGCGTTTTTTTCTTTTAAATTTAAAAATAGGTGGTATAATGAGACACCCTTAAGAATTGGACCTAATTTTTAAATAAAATTGGACACCATTTTTAATTAAAATTCAACATTTCTTATTTTGCAACATGACATAAGTTTAAAAAATGTTGAAGTTAAATCAAAAAGTGCATCCAATTTATTTTAAAAATTGTGTCCAAATCTATTTGCGAAACGTGTCCATATTCTGATCCATATAAACAGAACGGCTTTCACCTGAAAAATTTAGAAAATTGAAATTGATTTTAATAATTTAAAATCAGCAGGGACCCTAACAATTAAATGAATCACTTAGCACACAGTAACATTTTATTTATTACAAATATCGTACACAATATGCACATTATCACTAATATTTGGTAGATATCCGCGAATTAAATTCAAATTCTCCAACTATTCTGTACCTTCACCCAACAATTTCGATCGTGTCGGCAAAAATGCGAACATCAATGAGCCCATCTCTTTCCAAAAATAATTATAATGTGGTTGTACAATGTATGTTCATATGCATCCGTGATATACTGTCGCCTTATCATTAAGTATGTTGGCGAAAAACTGCTTAATTAAATCGAGCCCCATATTCAACCAAATCAATGCAATTGGTGCAATGCATTCGTTTATTTTTACTGCCGCCGCAATCATATCGTCCAAATATTTAAAATCATTTGTATTTTGTCGTTAGATCTTTTCGATTTTATCACAATTACCCATCAGCTCGTTTGATATTGGTGCGATGCGACCGCCACATGAGCCTATCAAATTACGAAAAAGCGTATCCCTCTAAAACCCACCATTTAACATTGCTGCCAATTCTCGACTCGACCACAAAAAATCACATATGTCACAATGCGATGATTTTTGTCCAATTTTTGGAAACCCTTTAAACCATCAAACCGTATCGATGCCGTAACTATTGGGGAAAACATCGTCTTCCAACAACATCACTTATAGCTAGACTGAATACGATTTCAAATTTAATTGACGTTTTGATGACCGTCAAAATAACGATTCACCGTATTAAAAGTCAAGGTAGCAATTTAATGATTTAGTCTTTATCGTTTAATCGTTCATTGTACGTCTTTATAGAATGACAATGAAAAAGCGTGTATTTAGTTTTAGGCACGTGCCATTTATCTAATTAGAGTTTACTTTACACATAATTTACTGATTAGATATAATTCTGGAGATAACGATGAATATGATCACTTAGTTTCACCTATTATGACTGAAGTGAAAGTTGAAAATATACCCGCCAGCGTTATACAGGCATTAGATCAAATTTGTATTAAGTTAAACTATAAAAAGTGTCGATATCGATTTGAACGTGGCTCAAATGATGGTGACGGAATTATTAGCATTCTAACTAGGGTGCACATTGAAGGTGAGCGTAATGATAAACCGGATTGTATATCGCTAATTTGTAAATATCAACCAAGTGATAAAGCACATCGTGATAAATTCAATACGGCTAAATTATTTGCGCGTGAAGTTTTTGTGTTCACCCAAGTTTTACCGGAGTTTGAAAAGATACAAGCCGAATACGGGATATCATGCGAAGATGGATTTTTTGCGTATCCAAGATGTTACCATGCATCTAATGGATCAGGTGATGATCATGAAATTGTACTAATCTTAGAAGATATGGTTGGAAGCAATTTTATCATGGATCCGAATATTAAAGTATACCAACATGATCTTGCGACGCTCGTCTACACACAACTTGGCCGTCTACATGCATTATCGTTTGCTTTACGGTTTCTCAAACCTAATGTGTTTGAAAAATTTAAACAGATGGATGATTTATTACACATTTCTATGACTACGGATACGTTACGGCCAATTTCTGTGAAAAGTGTCGAATTGATTGCCTCAATATTAAGCGACAAACATCTAAAGCAAACCATCTTAAATTACAAAAATTCATTGTGGGAGGAAATGGCAACGAAAATATTAAATGGCAGTGCAGCTGAACCATACTCGGTTGTAAATCATGCCGATTGTTGGTTAAATAATTTAATGTGCCAATATACGGTATTGTATTTTGTAGCCCGTCCCAAATTTTAAATTAATGATTCATGTTTAATTTAATTCCAGGACGGCAGAGCAACAAAATTAGTTCTAATCGATTACCAACATACACGATATTGTTCACCAGCGATCGATTTAATTAATTTTACCTTCAGCCGATCAGCACATGAGATACGTACGAACCACTACCAATATTTTATCAATGTTTACTATAAATCACTTCAACAGTTACTACATCGATTTGGATGTGATGCAGATGAAATATTCCCCTATGATGTGCTCCAGTCACATTTAAAACGTTTTGGAATTATTGGATTTGCACTCGCCACATTTACTATACCGGCAAATTGTGGGCTAGACATAAATAATTTGCCCGCAGCAGATACGACGGAATATCAAAATTTTAAAATTCAAATGGAAAATCTTGTTCGAGATATTAATAATTTGGGATATTTTGATGGCCCAGCATAAATGGGGGAGCAGCCGTACATGTATATATACGTTATAGTGTATCAATTGAAACGGGGAAATAATACAAATTTTGATGTTGATATTCGATAAAAAATACTATCACTCACTATTTCGTCCTAAAATAATAAATTATACATTTGACTCGTCCCATATGTGTGTTGTAAACCCTGGTTGTTGCATTTCCATCATCCTGTATACATTTATTGCTCTATAAAGCGATACGTAATAGATTTTTTATGAACATCATGATTGATGTCACATATTGGCTTGATGTTGGATATGAATCGCAATGAATAAATCAAAACTGAATGAACAAACTAGGGGATGGATGTGCTTTTTGTATTTTATATGTATACAAAATATATGCTACCAAATGATTGTTATCAAAAGAAAGGATTTACATAGATAGAACACTGTCTATATATCCATGAGTAAAAAATTTCGTTTTAGGGTGTTTTTAGCGGTTGCATAGTCATAGTGTTTTTGTCAGGGATGAACAAATTTTGATCGAAATTTGAAAATAGAATGTGTGGGAATAAGGATAACCGACCTTTTTAAGCCCGATTCTTGCAGATTTTTTTTTTGTTTCACATAAATCAATCGATCGTGTTTCTTGTACATAATTTAATTCGCATAAAATTGTACGTACAAGATATGTGACATATAATTATGTATGTTCCTTAAATGTAACTAAAATAGAGATGGTATACATTTGCCATCTTACAAACTAATTAAATACCAACTTTTGTTTAAGACTTAACCTATGTTAGTTCTTAGTATTAAAACTTGCACAGATTTAATTATTGCCAAATCCGTCTATATTTGGCTTTATCAAACGATGGACCAAAGGACATTGTTTATATCATACCTCAGCTATATTAGACCGCATCTGGAATATGCAGTTCAAGTATGGTTCATTGTATCAATCTCACATGGATATAGAATTGAAAGTATCCAGAAAGAAGTATTGCTTTTCATTATGAAGAGAACGGATTGGGATTATGACCAAATGATTTTGGTCCCTTACCACCTAAACGTTGCTGGTCTTCCTTCATATTCAGTCATATATAATAGATAAAAGAACCCAATGCTATTGAATGGACGAAAAATACTTGGGTCAACATTTATTGCCAACGTACTCCTAGGTAAAACTAACTCATCTGTAATTTTTGAAAATCTGAATATAAACTCTTCTCTAGGAACCTTAGTCAACACAGGTTCTTACAGCCAGATCAACCCAGAACAAATTAAGGGGAACATGAACCAATTAATGAGTTGGTTAAAATGTTTCATGATGTAGAAGAATTCTTTGACTTCAATGCATCGTATATATCCAGAAGTTCATCTAAAAATTATTTTAGAATCCCGCTCCCTTCGCACATTTCGAATTTTATTAAAATCAGTTAAGATATAGCCAAGTTCCATCCCATTTGAGCAAATTAGATCTAAATATTGTATAGTAGCCCATTGCACTAATGTGTACTAAACCTTTTCTGCGATATTTCAACGGTGTCTTTTATTTTAATCTTGCAGCAAAAAAATATCACAAGAGTATAAAAGCCTCTTTAAATTTACTTTTGTAGCGGGTAGTTTCTTCCATTACAAGAAACACCGCACAATAAAGTCAACATCCCTCCGAGCTCTAATTTTTATCAATGGACAATCCTCCAGATAAAGAATTTTACAAAATACGTTCCAAAATTTGTAACGAACAATTCACATTTAATTGTGAATTCATTCTTTTCCTCATTACATAACGATTCTACTTTGGTATACAAACTATACAAAGTACATTGCATACACAAACATACAACATAACTTGTATATACAAAATTTCTTATGCAAAATATAATTGAAAAATTATATTTTTGTGATACACAATCATTTTGTTAGCATGACCTCCAAATCACCTCATTTGGAATTGCATTAAAATCGCATCGATTTTAACAAAACAAAATTGATAAAATCATACGAAGACAATAAGTATAATGTTTTTTGTCAACAGCCTGCGTCATAACTTTAACATCATCAATAACACGATGGCCCGAACAAAGAAAAACTGGTTACCGAATTTAGGTTCGGCGTTTATCAAAAAAAAGCACACGAGGAAGAGAACAAACCCAATATTGATTCTATTCAATTTTGGGATTTAGCAGCAGCAGCAGCAGAGCAACAACCAACACAAGATAGCAATAAAAATTAACGTTGTTAAAGAAAATTTATAAAATAAAATAATTAACAAAAAGTTTAGTTTTTATTTATTAAATTAATCAACTTTTACATACAAACCAACGTTATATTGGTGACCCCGACGACGGTTTTTACCGCGTAAGTATAAACATTTTTCTTAGTGAGTGAAATAAAAGTTCAAGTTTTAAGTGCATGGTGTTTTTTTTTTTTTTTTTTAAATACATAAATTAAAATGACTAGTTTTGTGATATAGTGGCCAGCCCCCACCAGTGGTAAGCGCATTGTATTCACAAATAGTCACAATCCCTGGTCGTTTGTTAGAAATAAACCACCATTTCTAACAATCACATTTACTGCGAAATTATACATTTTTTTTCGCTCGCTCACAACACGTGACCGAAGTACAGTGCAACGCGCGTGCATATCTATATATATATATATATATATACACAAATATATACAATTTTTCATTTTTTTTTGTGTGAACAAGTGTGTGTGTAATCATCGTACAATTTTACGATGACCCTAAACGGGGACAATAAACACGTGGAAACCAACAATGATCAACAAACACAGCAAGAGGTGGCCACGGCCAAACATTTAACACGACTACCGGCATTCTGGGATACGAACCCAAGGAGTTGGTTCATATCAGCAGAAATCATGTTCGACGCGAACAAGATCACCAGCGACAAACAAAAATTTGCGCACACAGTGATGTCTCTTTCGGCAGAACAGGCGGAGAAGGTCGAGTACATTCTACAAGACCCTCCAGCCAATGATAAATTCGAAAATCTTAGAAAGGCGCTCATAGACCGCTACTCTATTTCGGAGGAGCGAAAATTAGAGACCATTCTAGGAAAAATAGACATCGGTGATCAAAAACCATCTGATCTGTTACACAAGATCAAGTCGTTGGCTGGAAAAAATTTTACAGTCAACGTAATCACCAAACTATGGATCAGGCAACTCCCTGATTACATACAAACGGCGTTAATCCCACAGCAAGATAAACCGGTGGAGGTTCTCGCCGATATAGCAGACAAACTCTACGATATCATTGGCAATAGGACTCAGAGTTTAGGTTCAATTAACCGCAATACACGTACGCAAAGCTCTGAGACACTAATGCCAACTTCTAGCACTAACCGTCTCGAGACAATGCTCAAACAAATTAGCAACAGGCTAACTAGGCTAGAAAACAACACACACACACGTCGACAACCCACTCGTTCACAATCACCATGGAGACAACCATTCTCTCCACCCACAAATACACGTTCGCACACAACCCAGGAAAGTCCATCTCGACCCATACAACAGCAAACACTGAAACACCAACCACCTCACAACTGGTGTTGGTATCACGCCAGATTTGGCAACGCAGCATCAAAATGTACACCACCATGCACTTTCACCACACAACAAAGGGGATCAACAAACACCATTCCCCCAAACGAGTAAGTCTTACGGTTGCAGCGGCAAACCTAAGACCACCTACTCATAGCCGCCTATTTCTACGGGATGTAAAAAATCAAATCACATTTTTGATTGATACCGGCGCTGATCTAAGCGTACTCCCGTATCATAGATACTACTGCTGGGGAACAAATCGGAACCCCGATTTAGTTCTGGCAGCAGCAAACGGCACCATAATAAATACTTATGGCACAAAGCTAATAGACGTTGACATTGGATTAAGGCGTTCGTTCAAACACGCCTTTATTCTCGCCAATGTCAATCGCCCCATAATTGGCGCGGATTTCCTTACGAAATTCGGTCTATTGGTGGATTTGAAAAATCACAGACTGATCGATCCATCCACCAATCTCTCAGTCAACGCGATATCAGCACTAGTTGACACCTTATCACCATTGCTTTACACGATTAACAATGGTTATGGAACATTGTTAAAGAAATTTCCCTCTTTAACAGCTCCACCAAACTACAACACTCCAGTAAAGCATAACGTAGTACACCACATCGTGACTACGGGTCATTTACCATTTTCAAGACCACGCAGACTTGATCCAATTCGCCACAAAGCAGCTTTCCTCGAATTCCAACATATGGTGGAACTAGGAATCTGCCGACCATCTTCATCAGCAGTATCATGTGCATTACACATGGTGAAGAAGAAGGATAACGACTGGAGACCATGTGGGGACTACAGGAGGCTAAACGCACTCACTATTCCTGACCGTTATCCTATTCCCCACATACAAAATTTTTCCATGCAATTACATGGTTGTTCGATTTCCTCAAAGATCGATCTCGTCAGAGCATATCATTTAATTCCAGTTGCTCCTGACGACATTCACAAAACTGCGATTACAACACCATTTGGTTTATTCGAATTCACGCGAATGCCATTTGGTCTCAGAAATGCTGCACAAACATTTCAGCGTTTCATCAACGAAATCTTGCACGACCTCGATTTCGTTTTCGTTTATATCGACGACATTCTCGTAGCATCAAAAGACGAGAAACAACACATGCTTCATTTGGAACATCTTTTCCAAAAGTTAGCAAACTATGGTGTCAATATCAACACCGCAAAATGTGTGTTTGGAACAAATAATCTTGACTTCCTTAGTCACAAGATTACTCCTAATGGTATTCTGCCGTCCGAAGGACGAATTAATGCAATTAGAGACATGCCAGCACCACAAAACGTAAAACAAATCCAACAATTCATCGGCATGGTAAATTATTACCACCGATTCATACCAAAACTAGCGGAAATAATTGCGCCAATCCACACGCATCTGGCTGGTCTGCTTAAACAACCCAAAACGCCTTCAAAATATTCTTGGCCTGAAGAATGTCAAAGCGCATTCCTTCAGCTCAAGAAAAGCTTAGAAAATATTGCACTCTTGGCACATCCGCTAAACAATACCAAATATAGCATCACCACTGATGCATCAAACACTGCAATAGGCGCGGTCTTACAACAACTCAATAAAGAGACCTGGGAGCCTCTTGGATTCTTCTCCAAGAAATTAACGGACGCGGAAAGAAAATATTCCGCATTCGATCGAGAATTGCTTGCAATTTTCCAAGCAATCAAACACTTTCGATACTTTGTCGAAGGTCGGGAATTCACGGTTTATACCGACCATAAACCGCTTACTAATGCAATTCACTCTAAAGCAGAACGCAATCCAAGGCAAGCACGCCACTTGGACTTTGTCTCTCAATTTACGATAGACATACAACACATAAAAGGCAAAGACAACGTGGTCGCCGACACATTATCTCGAACTTCCGATCACGAAATTGCCTCTGCCACAACCCGATTTGACATTGCTATAATCACGAAAGCACAATCTAGCGATTCCGAACTAACAGAATTACTGTCTAATTCTACTACTCGGCGTCCATCCAAATGGAAACTAGAGAAATTTCTCTTAGCCGATGTGACGATTTATTGCGAAGTATCCACAAGCAACAATCGCCCGTACATTCCCGAGTCTTTACGTCGAACTGTCTTCGACACAATCCACAATATTTCACACTCAGGGGTACGCGCAACCCGCAAACTCGTCACTACTAGATACTTCTGGCCTAGCATGAACAAAGACATAACCCATTGGGCAAAATCCTGTTTATCCTGCCAGAAATGCAAAGTACAACGACACACAAAATCACCTCATGGTAATTTCGAGATTCCCCCAGGTAGATTTGAACACATTCATATAGACATTGTAGGCCCACTTCCACCATCTAATGGATACACCTACATTCTGACATGCGTTGATCGTTTTACGCGATGGCCAGAAGCCTAATGCATAAAAGACATCTCCGCATCAACAATCGCAAAAACGCTAGTCGAAAACTACATTTCTAGATTCGGCGTACCGATCAACATCACGACCGATCAAGGCACCCAGTTCGAATCAAAATTATTCACTGAGCTCATGCAATTATTAGGCTCACACCGAATACGAACGACTGCCTATCATCCTCAAGCAAACGGTATGGTTGAGCGCTTTCACCGCCAACTTAAAACAGCTCTCAAAGCCCGTGAAAATACCGTCAACTGGAGTTCAGAAATCCCAATCATATTGTTGGGAATCCGAGCAACAGTAAAAGATGACCTAAAATGTTCACCAGCCGAGCTGGTATACGGTCAAACATTCAAACTTCCAGGTGAATTCTTTGTGGAACATCCACTTACACCTCAAACTACCACAGACACTGTGCTAGATCAACTCCGTTCTACGATGAACAAACTCATCCCAACGGATACACGAAAAACCACGCAAAACGACATATTCGTACCCAAGTCACTACAAACGTGTGACTATGTTTTCGTACGCATAGACAGAGTACGAACAGGCCTTACACCACCATATGAAGGCCCTTACAAAGTGATACGACGACTTCGTAAATACTTCATAATACAAATACGAGACAAGATACAAAACGTCTCCATTGATAGACTCAAACCAGTCTACGGTATACTCCGCTCACCCGATCAAATATCGGGAGTTAAGAAAACTTTTCGTATTTCCGAATAGTATATCGAAAGTAATAAACAAATTAATCATTTCAGAGACTCAACATGAGCCAGTCGAAAATCAACCGGATTAACGAAAAGCACGATGCCCTATTAACGGACATCGAGATGGCCCTAACGGAGGCCATAACGGAACCCGGACCGTCCCAAGCTGGCGCCACGTCCAGTTTCACAAAGAACACCACGTTCAAAATTCCTCGCAAGCGGCATACCACGCGAGCGACTCAGACCGTACCACAACGCAGTCGGCCAATACAACAACCGCTTTATCAACACCTGATCCGACGCATCGAGCGGCTGGAGCAGTTGGTAAAGACGGCGGCACCACAACAACCAAAACCAACGACCACCGATACAATGTGCTGGTTTCATGCAAGGTTTGGAATGGCAGCCGAAAAATGCGACTCACCATGTAGCTACCAAGACTAAACACAAAAAAAAAAAAAAAAAAAAACAAACAAACAAAACCAAACTTTGAAATAAAACCATAATGAATTTATTTATTTTATTATTTTTATTTCCCTTTCACCGAGACATGTTCATCCTGGTACACCATCTACCTTGATTTCGTTTCGCACAAACAACCACTAGCATAACGAGCACGCATCATTATAATAGTGCAAACAATTTATTCCACCCGTGAATCATCAGTGGACTAAAACCCACCATGGGAAATTCACTGCGCCGTGGGTGATGTAGCGGGTAGTTTCTTCCATTACAAGAAACACCGCACAATAAAGTCAACATCCCTCCGAGCTCTAATTTTTATCAATGGACAATCCTCCAGATAAAGAATTTTACAAAATACGTTCCAAAATTTGTAACGAACAATTCACATTTAATTGTGAATTCATTCTTTTCCTCATTACATAACGATTCTACTTTGGTATACAAACTATACAAAGTACATTGCATACACAAACATACAACATAACTTGTATATACAAAATTTCTTATGCAAAATATAATTGAAAAATTATATTTTTGTGATACACAATCATTTTGTTAGCATGACCTCCAAATCACCTCATTTGGAATTGCATTAAAATCGCATCGATTTTAACAAAACAAAATTGATAAAATCATACGAAGACAATAGGTATAATGTTTTTTGTCAACAGCCTGCGTCATAACTTTAACATCATCAATAACACGATGGCCCGAACAAAGAAAAACTGGTTACCGAATTTAGGTTCGGCGTTTATCAAAAAAAAGCACACGAGGAAGAGAACAAACCCAATATTCATTCTATTCAATTTTGGGATTTAGCAGCAGCAGCAGCAGAGCAACAACCAACACAAGATAGCAATAAAAATTAACGTTGTTAAAGAAAATTTATAAAATAAAATAATTAACAAAAAGTTTAGTTTTTATTTATTAAATTAATCAACTTTTACATCCAAACTAACGTTATACTTTCATGGTGGATTCACAAGGTCGGAATCAAATCACATCAAATCAAAGTGAGTTCTATTTTATGTTAAATGTTTACTACAAATAGGACGCTCGATGAAACTTTCGATCGGATTAAAAATTTCGAATTATTTTATTACATAAACGTAGCGAATCAGAAAGAAAAATCACAAAAGAACATCACGCATATCCAAATCTGGAGTGCATCGCAGCGCACCACATAACGATAGCGGACAACAGGAAACAACCAGAATAAATAGAGAAACTGGGGTCCAAGGAAAATAACCAAGCAGGAGGGCATGCGTATTATTATTACTAAAAAATGGAAACAAAGGTTTACAGCATCAAATATCTACGCGAAAAAACACATCCAAACATCAAAGGCTTTATACAATTGAAAAGAATTTTTAATGCGACTTTAAGAACTAAGCTTTCTGGAATGTTAGCTGCCCCAACTCAACGAGCTCGAGCCAAATCTCAACCCCCCGATCAACGCCAAACTAACAGCCACTCCAATCTCAAAATCAATTTGATTCGAAGAACCACTTGCGTATATGAATCTGCGTATATGCGTATATGAATCTGCGTATATTTTGCGTATATGATTCGAAGAACCACTTGCGTATATGAATCTAACTCAAATCATCTCAAACTACTCTAACTAAATCTTCAATTCGACCGCAAATTCATCTCCAACTGAACTTCTGTTTTAATCTCAATGCGACACCAAATTCAACCCTCAATACAATCCTAAACTTCAACCCAACGCAACTTTCAACGCAACCTCCAAGTCAACCCTCAACGGAAACCAAAATGCCGTACTCAACCCAATCCCTAAATCAAGGCGGTTCGAAAAGTTCAAGCGTACATCAGCTGAAATTGATCTACTTGAACCCCAACTTAAACTCTCGCTCAACCCCAGCTCAGTACAAGACAAATCGAATAATCTACATATACATATATCGAGAAAATACGGGAAATCACGAATTCCTTATATGGGACCGGAAGTCATGTGCTAATTTTATGAAATTTCTGTTTTCAATGTGTAGCACTGAGTAAAACAATAGTATATTGTATAATTAGGAGGAAAAGTACTGCGTTCCCGGACGATAGTGGAAATTGGCGGACGAGGCGATAGCCGAGTCCGGCAACCACGGGAGTCCGGGAATGCACTTTTCCTCCGAAGTATATAAACAAACATATAAAAAATACAAAAATTACCATTTATCAACCTCAATAACAAGATCTATAATCCATCATATCGGATGGCCAATCCTCTATACAGTAAACCACTTAAATCCATATAAAAAATACAAAAATTACTATTTATCAACCTCAATAATAAGATATATAATTCATCATATCGGAATGGGGCTAATTTTATTTGAAAGAACACCCCTTAATATGTTAATCACATAAGCCGAATCTTGGTGAAAACTCTGTGAGCTGGCCAATCCTCTATACAGTAAACCACTTAAATCCATATAAAAAATACAAAAATTACCATTTATCAACCTCAATAACAAGATCTATAATCCATCATATCGGAATGGGGCTAATTTTATTTAAAAGAACACCCCTTAATATGTTACTCACATAAGCCGAATCCCGGTGAAAACTCTGTGAGCTGGCCAATCCTCTATACAGTAAACCACTTAAATCCATATAAAAAATACAAAAATTACCATTTATCAACCTCAATAACAAGATCTATAATCCATCATATCGGAATGGGGCTAATTTTATTTGAAAGAACACCCCTTAATATGTTACTCACATAAGCCGAATCCCGGTGAAAACTCTGTGAGCTGGCCAATCCTCTATAGAGTAAACCACTTAAATCCATATAAAAAATACAAAAATTACCAATTATCAACCTCAATAACAAGATCTATAACCCATCATATCGGAATGGGGCTAATTTTATTTGAAAGAACACCCCTTAATATGTTACTCACATAAACCGAATCCCGGTGAAAACTCTGTGAGCTGGCCAATCCTCTATACAGTAAACCACTTAAATCCATATAAAAAATACAAAAATTACCATTTATCAACCTCAATAACAAGATCTATAATCCATCATATCGGAATGGGGCTAATTTTATTTGAAAGAACACCCCTTAATATGTTACTCACATAATCCAAATCCCGGTAAAAACTCTGTGAGCTGGCCAATCCTCTATACAGTAAACCACTTAAATCCATATAAAAAATACAAAAATTACCATTTATCAACCTCAATAACAAGATCTATAATCCATCATATCGGAATGGGGCTAATTTTATTTGAAAGAACACCCCTTAATATGTTACTCACATAAGCCGAATCCCGGTGAAAACTCTGTGAGCTGGCCAATCCTCTATACAGTAAACCACTTAAATCCATATAAAAAATACAAAAATTACCAATTATCAACCTCAATAACAAGATCTATAACCCATCATATCGGAATGGGGCTAATTTTATTTGAAAGAACACCCCTTAATATGTTACTCACATAAACCGAATCCCGGTAAAAACTCTGTGAGCTGGCCAATCCTCTATACAGTAAACCACTTAAATCCATATAAAAAATACAAAAATTACCATTTATCAACCTCAATAACAAGATCTATGATCCATCATATCGGAATGGGGCTAATTTTATTTGAAAGAACACCCCTTAATATGTTACTCACATAATCCAAATCCCGGTAAAAACTCTGTGAGCTGGCCAATCCTCTATACAGTAAACCACTTAAATCCATATAAAAAATACAAAAATTACCATTTATCAACCTCAATAATAAGATATATAATTCATTATATCGGAATGGGGCTAATTTTATTTGAAAGAACACCCCTTAATATGTTACTCACATAAACCGAATCCCGGTGAAAACTCTGTGAGCTGGCCAATCCTCTATACAGTAAACCACTTAAATCCATATAAAAAATACAAAAATTACCATTTATCAACCTCAATAACAAGATCTATAATCCATCATATCGGAATGGGGCTAATTTTATTTGAAAGAACACCCCTTAATATGTTACTCACATAATCCAAATCCCGGTAAAAACTCTGTGAGCTGGCCAATCCTCTATACAGTAAACCACTTAAATCCATATAAAAAATACAAAAATTACCATTTATCAACCTCAATAACAAGATCTATAATCCATCATATCGGAATGGGGCTAATTTTATTTGAAAGAACACCCCTTAATATGTTACTCACATAAGCCGAATCCCGGTGAAAACTCTGTGAGCTGGCCAATCCTCTATACAGTAAACCACTTAAATCCATATAAAAAATACAAAAATTACCAATTATCAACCTCAATAACAAGATCTATAACCCATCATATCGGAATGGGGCTAATTTTATTTGAAAGAACACCCCTTAATATGTTACTCACATAAACCGAATCCCGGTGAAAACTCTGTGAGCTGGCCAATCCTCTATACAGTAAACCACTTAAATCCATATAAAAAATACAAAAATTACCATTTATCAACCTCAATAACAAGATCTATAATCCATCATATCGGAATGGGGCTAATTTTATTTGAAAGAACACCCCTTAATATGTTACTCTCATAATCCAAATCCCGGTAAAACCTCTGTGAGCTGGCCAATCCTCTATACAGTAAACCACTTAAATCCATATAAAAAATACAAAAATTACCATTTATCAACCTCAATAATAAGATATATAATTCATTATATCGGAATGGGGCTAATTTTATTTGAAAGAACACCCCTTAGTATGTTAATCACATAAGCCGAATCTTGGTGAAAACTCTGTGAGCTGGCCAATCCTCTATACAGTAAACCACTTAAATCCATATAAAAAATACAAAAATTACCATTTATCAACCTCAATAACAAGATCTATAATCCATCATATCGGAATGGGGCTAATTTTATTTGAAAGAACACCCCTTAATATGTTACTCACATAAGCCGAATCCCGGTGAAAACTCTGTGAGCTGGCCAATCCTCTATACAGTAAACCACTTAAATCCATATAAAAAATACAAAAATTACCATTTATCAACCTCAATAACAAGATCTATAATCCATCATATAGGAATGGGGCTAATTTTATTTGAAAGAACACCCCTTAATATGTTACTCACATAAGCCGAATCCCGGTGAAAACTCTGTGAGCTGGCTGGCCAATCCTCTATACAGTAAACCACTTAAATCCATATAAAAAATACAAAAATTACCATTTATCAACCTCAATAACAAGATCTATAACCCATCATATCGGAATAGGGCTAATTTTATTTGAAAGAACACCCCTTAATATGTTACTCACATAAACCGAATCCCGGTGAAAACTCTGTGAGCTGGCCAATCCTCTATACAGTAAACCACTTAAATCCATATAAAAAATACAAAAATTACCATTTATCAACCTCAATAACAAGATCTATAATCCATCATATCGGAATGGGGCTAATTTTATTTGAAAGAACACCCCTTAATATGTTACTCACATAATCCAAATCCCGGTAAAAACTCTGTGAGCTGGCCAATCCTCTATACAGTAAACCACTTAAATCCATATAAAAAATACAAAAATTACCATTTATCAACCTCAATAACAAGATCTATAATCCATCATATAGGAATGGGGCTAATTTTATTTGAAAGAACACCCCTTAATATGTTACTCACATAAGCCGAATCCCGGTGAAAACTCTGTGAGCTGGCCAATCCTCTATACAATGAACTTTACAGAAATTACCATTTAAATTTTAATCTTATTTCATTGAATTTATCGAAGTAAATTGAAAATATAAATTGAGGAACATATATATTTCTTTTAAATTGGGAAATTTATATTTTAATAATTTTATTTTTAGTTAATTTTCTCAAATATTTCGAAATAACAATTTATTTGCCTGCTGTTGCATTTATTCACTAATACATTTAAACATTTTGTTATTTGTTGAAAACTTCACACCCGTCAAATTATAACAAAATATTTTTTTTATTAAATTTTCAGTGATTGGCACCTTTACTGCCTAAATTAAGGCTACAAATCATGCTTAAGAAAATGATCCAAAAACGAGTCGAAATCGTTATCCTTATCTAAACCAAAATATAGGAATTTTATTTTCTGTCGCAAGTAGAATCAGATATATTTTATGCCAATATATTTATAAATGAGCTTATATATGAGCTGTGCTATCAAATTTAAACCGAATAAGCTCTACCTAAATAAATTTTCTTAGAAATTAAATTTGTCCGGCAAAAAGTATAAATAGATTTATAATTTTTTTTTATCGTCTATTAAATCGATTAAGGTCAAATTTATATCAATATAAATTCATTTAAACACTATTTTTACGAAGCCTTATTCTAGGGTAAAACACTAACAGATTTTCACCAAATTTAATTATGTCGTTAAAAGTTACAAAACAAAAAAATAAAACGACCGGCCAACCAAAAAGAGTAAAACAAGCTTCAAATTATTATCTTTAAGCTAAATGAATTTTTTTATTATGGCAACAAAAAAGCTCAACACAGAAAAAAATTTGTTTTGAAAACTTTCATACTTTTAGTATGTGGAGTACGCGACACAAAAAATAGTCATCACAATACAGCGAGCTTTAAATAGATTTTCTCACTTAAAATAATACATAGATGCTTTTTATGTACTCGTACTCGTAATTATAATTACTGGGAATATTAATTATGTAAACGATGTCATGTGTGTGTGGTTAGATAATTTTACTTATAAAACAATGTGTTCTGTTTAAAATAAATTTTAGTCGTACCCCTAGCTAACCTGAAAATCTTCGTCCGAAATAAAAAATTTTAATGGCATTTCAACAACGACTCCTCATCCTACCTAATAGGTACATTGATTCGACAATAATATTAAACCGTAAAAATAATAACGAATTCCCTAAAGTAATTAAGTTTGTTTTGAATTCTCAATGTTTAAATATTATCTGACATTGATGTTATACGGGACGACATATAATTATCTAAATTTAAATTCAAACCACGTGCAGGAGGAGGGGTGGCTTATTATCGAAATATAACACAAACATGTCATATACAATGATAACAGGTGATGATATTTCGCTTTTATAAAGACACCTTATTCTTATACGTACCTACTAATACCTCTCATGTTGATAGTTTAAAAGCGTACTTCATAACGAGTTTACAACACATTACACAACTCAAACAAACATTAAATATAAGTATACAACTGTTAAATCTTTAATATGATAAAAAGATTTAACAACACATTTTTACTCTTAAACACTCAACAAAATCAATGGGAAAAACGTCAAATCAATCTACTATCCCTGTATCAATCGACCGGATGAAGAACTCCTTTTACACTCTATCTATATATATATCTTCACATTCACATCTGCATCGGTATTATAAGTATTAGTACTCAAAACCCAAAAACCAATAACAACAACAACCAACTTTTCACATAAACTTTCCCTTATTTACCTTTATAATGGCAATTTTAAGGATTTCATTTCTCTACCAAACGCACATTACACACAAACACATATTCACATACAGAGTTACACATAAACAAAACAAACAACTCTGTACACAACAACAACAACAACAACAAAAATTGAAAATCACAAACAACAACACCAAAGAAAAGTAAAAGTTTCTTATTATATTCTCCTTTCTTTTGTCATTTTCGATTTTTTCTACAAAAGTTTTGAGGAAAGGGAGAACTCTCTCTCACTGGTTCGTTACTCTTAATTTTCGCATATACATACAACCCAACCCAGTAAACAAAAAACAAACAAAAACTGAAACTTTTATTTGTTAACAGAAATAATAACCGAATACAAAACAAAACCCAACAAAAAAGCTCAAAAGTTTTTTTTTTATGTACCAAACCAAACGAAAAACAAAAAACAAAAAAATGTTGTCGTGTCCTAGAAAATACGGGAAAAACTTATATGTTTGGTGTGCAGATGTGCTGAATCACAAACACATACACACACACACACCCGATGTATACATAGATACGTATATGGTTGGCCTGTGTATTGTTTCTTTGCTGCTAGTTGTTCTGTGTCGTGTGATTTAATTATATATTTTGTGTGACAAAAGCTTTTCAGATAACAACCAACGAAATGAAACGTACAAAAAAAAAAGTTTCATGTCGCTGTTTGTTTATTCATGGATATTAAAGCTCATTTTAAGTTTTGTTTAATTTTATTTTAAGTAACTTGATAAGTACGTGCGCTTGATTTGTTTTGTGTTTATAAATATATATATATATATAGGGGTGTGCCGTTGGCACGGTAATTGGGAAAGTAGCTAAGTAGCTAAGAAAGCTTAATTTGACAACCATTGATTTGTTCACAAAAAAAAAGACATGATTGGAGGGCAGCATTGGAATGTTCTTGTATATATTGAAAACTTAGTATGCAAGTTCAAAGCTTTCTAATATTTTTAAAATGAAGGTAGTGTATTAAGTGTTGCAGAGCTTTTAAATTTTAATTTTATTAAATTCTGAGAAAATTCTCGATTTGAACGAATATTTATTCGACTTAAATTTATGATGCGTGAACTAAAACACTAAGGTTTGAAAGCTTCGACGTATATGATAAGCTTATAAGAAAAGCTTTGACATTGTTTAATTGTGTAGCAAACTATACTATTGTCGTTATAAATTTGAATACAAAACGAATATTATTTCTCGCTTCAAGAGCTTTCACTCATCTTTTAATAAATACTTGGTAATTTAACAAAACTTGAGCGCTCCCATACATACATCTTACAGCATACAATCCTTAACAGCTGAATCGTGTAATCATTTATCACAATTTACTTTACCTAGAGCTAGATAATATTTTCCAAAAGGTGTAAAACTTTTACGTAGCATGAACAAGAAACGAAACAAGATTAAACTATCCATTCCATATTCTGTTAAGCTTTTTTTTATATATAATATAGTGCTTTTATAAACAAATAATTTCGCATAGCAGAAAAGAGCTTTTTTCATGTTTTATTATGTATTTAACTCAATTTAAAACAGAAAAGTAAAATATTAAAAATAAGTTAAAACACAAGATGAAATCTGGGGAAGTGGGGAAAATGGGGAGGTATATGTGGGGTCACAAAGACGATGATGACGATGAAGATGAAAAAAAAAATGTAATGTAATTTTTCAAGAAAAAGTAACTCGAGAATAAAAATAAAAAGTTTCAAATTTAAATTTTATGAAAATATATTGGTTGTTGTTGTACCTTGAATGTACACTGTACACTGTACTCTTATTATTGTATATATGTACATAACAAACATTTTCTTATACTCATGTTGCTGATGCTTTTCTACTGTCTTACTTTGAAATGCATGAAAAATACAAAAAAAACAAAAATATTTTAGAAAAAAGCTTCGTTTTCTCTTTAATTTTAACAAATAAACAGTTCATGTCGTAATTTTTTTGTTTTTATTCCAAGTTTATTTTTTTTTTAAATTTTATCCAGATCGTACCGGAATAACAACAACATACAAGTTACAGTGAAACGAATTTGTTTGAATATAAAATGTGACGGGTAATAAAGATAATTTCGTTGTGTGCGAGCGGCATTAGTTTGCAACAAGAATCATACTTCTAGGTCAAAGGTGCAGGGATAGTCAATAATGATGTCAAAAGCACAAACAAAAGACACGATAAGAGAAGGTCAAATCGAAAACGAAGTCGGAAGTCGAGCCAAAAGTCAAGTGAAAAGTCAAGGCCAAAAGTCAGTCAAAAGTCATGTCAAAAGGGGAGCACCCCGAATTCTCAACAAAAAATCTCCCAAAAAACTTTTAAAGAACACAAACTAAAGTGGCAGAAGACCTCATTAGAATTTTGTTAATTGCGATCAACTACATAACTTCCTGTCATCCTTACGAAAAGGCTCCAAATTCAAAGTGGTTTGGGGAGTATTTTATTTTCGTATGTGTATTGGTTAAATCCATTGACACCAGTCCAGTCACCTGTGAATAAATAGAATAATATTAGGTTTAAGTTAAGAAAATATCAGTAAAAATACTTATCTTATTAATATTGTTCCTGAATTAAATTTCACTGTAGTTGTATCTTGAATTGTATAAAAGATTTTCAAATATTACACTTCATACAACAATGTATATAGAAAATTCAGATGATTTGCATCACTTGTAATTAAATCATTCTAATAACAAATCATCTATATTTTCTTACACTTAAATTTACTTACATTTTGATAACACTTATAGAAATTCTGCA
Source organism: Tipula vernalis (assembly GCA_958295665.1). Lineage (NCBI taxonomy): Eukaryota > Metazoa > Arthropoda > Insecta > Diptera > Tipulidae > Tipula > Tipula vernalis. The sequence goes on along the minus strand of OY282558.1, from coordinate 133,162,639 downwards.
TAACACCATCCACTGACGTTTAGTAGTAAACAAACACCAACAAGGTAGAATTATAATACTTAATCGAATTAAATTACATAGAAGGATTATAATAGGGGTAATTAACTGGGGTAATTAAAATACAAATTACAATTACTTAGAATTTAAGTAATTAAAATACAAGTTACTGTTACTTGGAGAATGAGTAATTAAAATACAAATTACAAATTGTAACTTGTATTTTAATTACGTAATTCAAATACATGTAATTCGTTACTGCCCAGCCTTGTTAGTAAGGGCAATGTTCCAAAATATTTTTTTCCGTTATGGGTGAATAATTATTCAGTTTTATATTATGAACAATTTAAAGAATCTATAAAATATTTCAGGTATAAAATTTTACTAAAATCTCCCCTTGAGTTTGACTCAAATTTTAATTAAGAAATCTGACCCCAGATGATATGGCCGAAGGAATTCTCCAGAGCCCGTATTAATCAATTTTACATTAGGTACTGCTTAAAGAATCGATTTCACTTCCCAAATCACAGATATTAAATTATTAAAATTCATACAAAAACGTGCTACCTCTAGAGTTCCTTTTGAAGCTGGTGCCGAAGCTGGTACCGCAGCATATAGTGCCTGGATTAGTCGAATTTGTATAAAAAAATTGGTCAAACAATTTTTTGATTAGTACCAACCGTAATATTATTTAAGAAATCCAACTCCAAAATAATTCGGTTTTATCCCTTGTGTGAACCCCACATTTGATTTTCACATTGGAAACACAAGGGTCTAGCCAGACCCTTATACGTCAAATTAAGTTTAAATAAATTAAATGTTAGTTTGGTTTTAACAATTAAGTTTTATTACTAAATAAAAATTACAGGAATGAATTCATAGCCTGAATAAACTAAAAAAAAAATTTTAACGTTTATGTAGAATTGAAGCTTTAAAGTTCCCCTTCATTTGTACATTTGAAGCATTTATAAATGCATTTAGAATATTGCAGGCATACTGGAGTCGAACATTTCACACAGTAAAAGCGAATTTTGCGACGGGCTTTGTCTTATTCATGGCATAATCGGCAGTCTCGTTTCATTTGGAGGACGTCGGCACCTTTTATCGTTGCCACAATGGGTGTTGCTTGCTGAAAAAATAGTGGAACTTAATCAATTTGTTGTAGTATATTATAAAGTCTTAATTCTTACTGGTAATGGGCCACCGAGGAATGATTCTATTCCCGATCGACACGAAAATTGCTTTATTACTGAGCTTCTATTTGCGGACGAACTAGAGTTTCTGAAAGCGAGAACAAAAATTTCCTGCAAGCATCTGTGTTTTTGTAATGGTTAACTTCTTTGCAGATGATATAACTCGTCAATCCCATAATGTCAATTATGTTTTGTGGTGAAATGACTTAACATTTGGTTCATTGCGTCGACGCCTACTTTATTTTCGTGATACCTAAATATTGAGGAATGTATTGGCCGTGAGGAATTTTTTTTTCATTTCAGGTGGAATTCATGTTTTGTTGCTTCGCAGTATATACCTACAAAACCTAGATCGATCTCTATGAGGCGTTTACACCCTTGTAAGGTAGTACAAAAATTATTGGCCACGATTGTCCTTCCCGAATTCGAATATCTAGACGCCAAACGCAACATTTCATTTGCCCTTGGTCAATGGCTCGTTCTGCATCTTCACCCGTATAAATATTTCCTTGTAGTGGATAGTGTGCTTTTGCATCGCATGCCCACCATACTTTAATTCCATACCTCGCAGGTTTAGACGGTAGGTACTGAGTGAACTTCGTCCTCCCACGATATGGAAACAATTGTTCGTCTATGGTAGTCGGTAATGTGGTCGATAACTCCTTTCCAAATTTTCGTTTAACAAATTCCATATATCCCTAATTGGTGCAGCTTTATCGGATTGTGCACAAAAATTACGGGTACGGCTATCATCAAATCGTATATATCGTGACAGAGCAATGAAACGGCGGTATGACATTGTTGCTCTAAAAATGGAAATGTTCATCGTTTTCCACAGAAAACTCGCATGTTGCACATTATTGTGGCTTACACCAGCAGCTAAGAGTATACCAATAAATGCATTTAGTTCAATTTCCTTGAACTCCTTCCATACCTTTTTGTTTTTGGTTGGATTTTTAGTATTCCATTGATTAATTTTATCATTCGCATACCGATTTGTTTCCTTTATTATGATAAACACGTTGTTTGGTGGTAGAAACTTTTTAAACACTTCAATTGGTACCGAGTTTGTAGAAGTAGGCCCTCCACTAAACTTCATAACATTATGGATACGTGTCCGACCAATTGATGGCAGTGCTCTGTTCCACTTCGTACCATCTTCCCGAACATGTTCAATGTGTGCACTAAATTCATAGCTTCCTGCATATCGGTCTGCATTTCATTTGTTGACTGCGTTTCGGCTGCTTGCTGCATTTCGTCTAGTTGATGTACTTCAACTATCGTTTGAATTTCAGTTGTTGGTAGTATTTCATTATCTTCGCTGTCATACGCCTCTTGAATCTCTAATTCCTGCTCTGCTTCTATCTCCGATGCGTCATCTTCATTTGGTATATAATCAGCATCTTCATCGGAATCTGCTTCAATAGCAAAAGTATCAACGTCTTCTTCTTCCTCCGTTGCTCGTTCTCATTCAGGATCGTTAGCTAAGGCAGCCGCAACATGTTCATAGAACCTTGAGTCAAACTGAGAACGTGTCTGGAAAACTTTGTCCACCTCGTCCATTCCTTCTCCAAATTCGTCTATTGTTGATTCAAATAAAACAAATATGTATATCACTCGCTTTTCGTTGAATAATAAAACAGAAAATAAAACATTAAACTAATTACGAAACTAATAATATTAGATCAAACAGAAAAATAAAATGCACAGAAAAGAAACCTTTACATACTGTTTTCAGCACAAAATTCGAAGAGACTATTACTAAAGATACATGTTAAACCGAAAGTGGCCTGACTGAGTTTTATCTGAACGTGATCTGACTGAAAATTTGGGTTGGTGTTTACATGGGACTTTTTTATTTGATCTGAGCTGACAGTTCAAATGTCACTTTGTTCTAAAATTACATTTAAATTATTAAAAAATTATTTAAAATAATTTAAAAACCACTTGGAAAATGTATAAAAACATTTTGCCCTTTTAACAGTATGAAAAAATCTGTCAGTTCAACTAAACTAAAGTTTACATGTTTAACTCAATATACAAACTGACTCAACCAACCAAATTTAAGTTGACCGAACTCAGACTACTTTCAGAACACTTTCAGTCAAGTCGCCGTTTACATGTTGAATTTAACTCAGACGTTTTTAGTCAGATCACTTTCGGTTTAACATGTATCTTTAGTATATGACACTGCACGTGCTAAAATACAAAGCACAACAATCGAAAACGAATAAATAACGGGAACTCCGGAGAGATAAATGTACAGTGAGAATAGATACATACAAATTTAGTATAGTTTCATATAAAATGTGTATGGGGTCTGGCTAGACCCTTGTGTTTTGAATATGACTAGAATTTTACGATGCTCTTTAAACTCCCCGACCACCCACCTATTTTTAGTAGTTTATTTTCATATATCTGTTCAAAACTAGTAGGTTGAGGATATCATGGAATATTTTGACGATGGGGAAATTATAAATATCAAAATAATGCAAACAAACACAAAAAGGGTCTGGCCAGACCCTGGTATCTCCAAAAGGGTTATATTAGGAACTACTTGGTAGAATCCGCTTAATAACTCGGATAATAAATTCACTAAAATCCATTGACAAATTCGCGAGGTACTGGAAATGTAGGCATGGATTGGTTATAAATGTACATAAAAAATAAATAGATTTAGCAAATTTAATTTTTTAAATTTATGGTTTGTATTTATCATTAGTAGTGTCTCGCAATATTTGTTAAATTCTGGCCATGTTTTATTTAAGAAACTCCATCCCTGTCTCTAAAGGAACTTCCGCGATTATGCACCAATTTAATTGAAATGTGTTACATATCTGGTACTTTTCTTGAAGAGATTTCACCGCATCTGTTTTGCAGCTTGTGGATGGGCGTTGCCACTAAACCAATTTTATATAGCAACTTTTTCTTTCAATCAAATCCATCCAACATATTTAAAGACTTAAAACACTGTCCTGTTTTTTAAAGCCGAATTATTCTGGATGTTCTTACTTTTTAAGATTTGGTCGTTTTTGACCTGGTCACCTTACATAATAATATGCTCCGGGCGTGTACTTTGAAAAGTTGGCAACCCTACAAAAATGAAAGCTCTTTTTCTTTTAATTCTTGTTAAAAAATTCCAGATATCTAGATTTAGTTGAATTATGTTAAAATCTTCAAAATGTTAAACGAGTTTTGCGAAACCTTGTTAAAATCGCATTGTACACTGAGCGGCATAGAAAACGCGCCACCCTAAACCCCCCCTTTTTTGATGCGAATATGAAACAAAAATGCCATTCAAAACAATCTTAGAAAATATTACCATAGCATACTTTGTCTAATCATGTGGCTGGGTATTTTTACTTATCCCACAGCATGTTTTATAACTCAATTTTCAAATTTGAACACAGGTTGAACCGCACTAACTGGAAACATGAAACAAAAACCAAATTCTACACATACAGTGTATTGCTCTGCCTCCTGAGGTTGAATAACCGTTATTATCCTCCGTTCTATACTTTTAACAATCTGTTGGATATCACACTGTGACATATTTTCCCGTTCCTCTAAAAGCGCGCTTCTGAGATGTTCCATCGTTCACAATTCATTGCAGGTCTCAAGTTTGCAAGTCTATTTCTGCCCGTACCTTGTCTCGAAAAATCGCGACGAAACACGTCGTCCGGTACTACGGGAAATCCGAAACTTATTAGTGATTTAGCTTTGACTTTTCCCATCTTCCAACAATGCTATACGATTGCCGTTACACTTTCTCACTTTAGCGACATAATAAAAATTTAACACACTGACACTGACACATCAAAATGTAAATTCGGCAATAAAACGATTGAATATCGCAGAAACAATTTCACAAATTTTCGATTTTGTCGACACATTCAAATTTTCCGTGGCATGCTACATTTTCTAAGATTGTTTTGAATGACCTAGAATTTGGTTTTTGTTTCATGTTTCTAGCTAGTGCGGTTCAAAAGATATTCGCATAAAAAAAAAAAAATTTGGTGACCCGTTTTCCGTGCTGGTCAGTGTACATTGAGACCAAGCATTTTTTGTTGCAAATTGACACTAACTAGTTCAATTTTGAAGACTAATCAATGTTGAACTTATTTACCAGGTTTACCGATTAATTATTCGGATTTTTTTATTAGATGGAGTTACTTATGTGTTGATAAATGTATATGCGAATTGACAGGTAGGTACATCATTTGGTTTCATTGACATCAAGCTTTAAAACTTCATCTTTCAAATGTGTGTAAGGTGTTCACATTACAGATATTTTTGCGCTGAAAATTGTCGAGTTTTCAAGTTTCAATTCATTATTTCATTTTGAAGAAAAATGCTGCTGTAAGTTATCGTATTCTTCGGGAAGCTTTTGGCGAACATGCTCCATATCAAGATATTTGTGAACGCCGGTTTAAATGCTTCAAAAGTGGTGATTTTTAAGTGAAAGACAAAGAACGTCCAGGTCAACCGGAAAAGTTTGAAAACCAAAAACTGCAAGGGTTATTGGATGAAGATTCGTGTAAGCGTTGCTCAGCAAACAATTTCCGATCGTTTAAATGCAATGGGAAAGATCTTAATGGAATGAAAATGGGTGTCACATCAACTGAACGAAAGACAAACAGGAAAAAACGAAAAGTCATCAGTGAAATGTTGCTTCAACGTTACGAAATAAATTCTTTTTTGCATAGAATTATGACTGACGTTGAAAAGTGGATATATTTTGAGAATTTTAGCGCAGAAAATCATGGGTTGATCCAGGTCAATTCTCGGAAGGAAGACTGCTTCGTGATAAGGCATGTCATGATATTTTCTACGAATTAAAGGAACTTGGCTGAGAAGTATTAGCCCGATCGCCGTATTAACCAGATCTTGCTCCAGCAGATTACCACTTAGTTCGATCGGTGACACACGTACTTTCCGAGCAACACTTCAAAACGTACGAAAAACTGGAAAATTGGGTCTCTGAATAATCCGCCTCAAAACAAAATAAAGGTCTATTGGTATGGTATCCATAAATTACCTGAAAGATGGAGGAATATACTTTGAATAAAGTACTTTTGATGTTTTTCTTGGAATTTATTAACTGCTTGATTCAAAAAGTCGTCTATCATGGCCTCCATGAAGAAAGACCGACGTTGCTCGGCTCACACAGACTGTTTAACCTTGCATTTGCTTTTTATCCCGATCTTTTTCATGCTAATTTACACACAGTGCAACCAACATACAACATCCAAACGAGATATTTTTGGTTGTCTCCATCCGGAACCAGGACTAGGGGTCCATGCACATCACAGGAAAACATTTTTAACGCCAAGGATGTAACAGTCACTGTGGCCCGGCTACATGTTGATAGTACATCTTTAATGTTGGTTGAAGCAACTTAAGCTGACCATTTAATTTTTTTTAAAGCTTTAAATTAAACAAGCAAAACGCCCCGAATGTCAAGAAATGTCCGAAAAAACAGAACATGACCGAGGAAACCAGGCCGAATTATGCCTTTACCGAATTGTTTTGATGAACGAATGAAATCTCAACTGCAGACGTCGTACCATAATTTCATTGTCCTTCCTTTTAAATTTCTGTTCAGCAGTTCTCTTTTTAAAGTATCGATGAACCCCTCCGTTTGTTGAGTTGATTGCGGATGATAAGGGCGTTTTTGAACAATTTCGCATTTATTATATTCCTGGAACAAATCTACAATTTTTTCGTCAATAATGGGCCAGTATATGTAAATGCGTATTTATCCTCGAATATCAGACAATCGCTTGCAAAACGTTTTGACGTCCTCGTTGGAAATCATTTTTGAATTTAGGCATTATGAATTGTTGTAACGAATAACTTTTTGAAATATCTTGCATTGTCGTTTAATGAATTTCGCGGATCATTTTCAAACTAAACTTACGTTATTGCGTACGTCCTACCATAGTGGCGTAACTAAAAATTTCGGGCCCCCGCAAATATTATTATTCCATCCTTCCGCTGGCACTACATCCCATGAAGGAAATTGGCCACCTCAACCGCCATGCTCCTCTAATCCCTTTATTCCCTTAGTCGCATCATTTCATTCGACGTAACAAATGTCATATCACTTCAACTATAAATTGGTATTCTCTTAGTTTATCGAAGGAACGTAATATGGGAGAATGCGACATAAAATAATGATTGTTGCTTCAATTGACTAAGAGAATACTAATATTTTATTGTTGGTGCAGGTGACACGACTAAGGGGATGGGGATTCAAATAATCCGATCCATGACAAGAGCAGGTCAGACACAGCGACCGAGTGTAATTACGTTCCTTTCAACGTCGTTCTTCGATCGGGTAGGGGGTCTCTCGCGAGGTTTTACTTTCGTTGGTATACCGTCTCCAAGGCCTAGTCATCTTTTCCTAGACGATTTTATGAACCCGATGAGATCGGATGAGGCAGAAAATTATTTTTGTACTCTATGTCAGAACAAATGGTACAAATTTTCAGAAAATAAATTTTGAATATTGTGTTTTCTAACGTAAATAATTTTGGGAAATTAAATATGCGACAGAGAATTATTAAAAATATAAATAAGAACTTAAGCAAACCGAAAAAGTTTTAAAATATACGAGAGTGGAGCGGTGTTAAGAGGATAGATTAACGTGCCGTGCTGCTTGTCTTTTTAGTTCAATGTTTGCCGTTGATCAGCATTTACTAATTTTTATTGGACAGTTGCTTTCGAATTATGTTTGGCTGTTATAACAAAAATATTTCAAACGAAATTTTCTGGTGAAGATCGTACCTAGAAAATTTCTATTGAAGTTTGTTTGTTCTCGCCTGTTTTATTGTAATGAATATGGATTGCGTAAAGGTACAAAGAGATACAACGTACGCTGGTGGTATGGTTGTCAAGTGTGATGTTTGACATGTTGTTGTTAACGAACATTTATGAGTTATGTTTGCCTGTTACAACCAAAAATATTCTAGATGGAATTTTCTCATGAAAAATCAGAATTAATTTTCTTTTTGAACTATGAATTTGTTCAACTCAAGTATACATTGTGGTATTTTGTCGCGATGCTATGTACTTATTCTGTTTGCCTGTTACAATATTTAAAACAAAACCGTTTTCTATTTGAATGTAATGGGCGAAAACAAAAAAGTTCTAACAGATATTTTCTAGACCGATCTTGACCGGAAAATTTTATTTGAAATTTCTTTGTTATAACAGGCCAACATAAATCAAAAGCAACTGTCCTATCTACCAACTATCCTATCCTACGAATTTATATATGTAAAAGTAAAATTATTTGAATTATTATAAAATATTTCAATGTCAAAATAATATAATTTCAATTGAATTGCCATAAATGGTTCCGCGAGGGTTAATGTACTATTTGTGTTCTTTTGCCGTTTAAGAATTTATTATCCACAAACCAACCAATTTGGCGTTATTTGATTACATTTTAAATAATTATTTACTATTTTAAGAAATTACTTTTAATTGTTTTTAATTTTTTGTCGATAGCTAACAACAAAAAAAAAAATCTGTAGTGGAACATCGTATTGGTGATTTATTAAGCCTGCATTTTGTACATGTACATGTTGTGCTACTAAATATTTTCAAAATTAGTCGCGCGGTGGTCACCTAGTTTCAAATAATTATCACATTTGGTGTTTATTAAGAGAGATACATTAAAGTTAAACATTTTTTATATTTTTTTTATATCATTGTATACATTTGTTTGGTATCGTGTTCAAATATTTAATTAATGTTAATTTACGTTTATTAAATTATCTGCATTTACTTTAAACAACAAAAGAAATGTTAAACAATTTTCTATATTGACTTAATCTCTGGAATAACATTGGAGACCCTTATGAATGGAAACTTTGTATTCAATACTGTTTGGTTAGTAAAATTTAGGGTAAACTAGCGAATTTGGTGCGTGTTGTGTGTCATGCGGTTTGGACTTAAATTTAAGTGGCATCAATATAATGATTAGTACCGCTGGTTTTAAACTGTTTTACTTACTCATATGTGAAGTACAGAATTGATATTTAGTCGAATTTTTATTTCAACCGACCTTCCGCTTCTTCTTCAATCATCAAAACATAAAGAGCTGAAACCCATAAGTATAAGAGCTCACCTCTCATACATGAATTCACCCCAAATAAATTCCCAACTGAACTTCTGACTCGACCTCAACTCAACAACAACTAAACCCTAGCCTAACTCATCTCGAGCTGCAATCCAGCCTTTAAATCAATCCAAAAGTCAAATCCTAAATCAACTCTGTTTATTCTTGTTTTTTATTAGTATAAACTGTGATACAATAATACATAATTAATAGGCAGTGATAATAATAGTGATAGTTAAACATTTCAGTGATTTGTTATACAATGATGTATATCGGTGATTTGTATCGATTTATTTCTGCCTAACTGTTTATTCTTGTTTTTAATTAGTATAAACTTTAATTACTGTGCCGAGTTGATATATTTTTTGGCGCCAAAATGGCTGGAAATTGTGAAAAGTGTCTCAAGGTCATTATCAAAAGTTGCCCTGGAGATAAATGTGGAACTTGTACAAGTGTTTTCCATGTTAAGTGTGCTGATATACAGACGAGGTTCTAAAGGACCTTAAAGCTGGATCAACAACATGGCTTTGTCCCGATTGTCGTTCAACCTCTTAACACATCCATTATTGATGATACGGTACCAGTTAACACAAATGATGTTCTCGGTGATATTACGATACCTAATTTAGCGGATGTAGTAACTATACTGAAAGGCATACACAGTCAACTGGACTCATTAAAAAATTCGGTAAATTTCTTGTGCCACTCACTGGATGATATGAAGCTCACCGTAGCTGAACTGTCTAAGAATGCCCAACGTTCTAACCAGAGACTTGAGCTTCTTGAACAAAAAGCCAAAGCGCAGGCCGAACAAATCAACACTATGGAAGCTCTATTAGATCGTCCTACTCAAGAGCTAAATAAGAACAATATTATTTTATGTGGTGTGAACTGTGAAGGTAAACTGTGAAGACATTCCGAGTATAATAATGAAAATTGGTAACTTAATCGGTGTTACAATCACAAAGGAGGATTTAATATCTACCAAACAGATGTCACATATTAAACAAACGACTTCATTATTAAAAAATGCATTTATTTTAACACTTAAAACAGTTGAACTTAAACATATGTTACTGAATTCGTTTCGGAAAAGGAAAACAATATTCTTTCACGAGCTGGCAACTGACTATTCCACAGCACTTCAGAATCAGAGGATATTTTGATTACACCATCTTACGAAATTCCAGTCACGATTATATAATGCAGCTAAAATTGTTAAAAATAAACTCAATCTCAAATATCTATGGTGTAAACACAATATTATTTACCTACGGGAAAATGCTGATTCAAGGATTTATCAAATTGATTCATTTAATCAAATTGATCAATTTGATAAATTTCATCATTCATCCGATTCATCCAGTATTAGGACACCAAAATCACCACGGGCTGCTGCTTCCGTTACACAGGAAACGGTTTAATACACATCTACAATTAATAAAGCATCATCACAATTACATCACACAACTCAACTACATTTGCACTATATGTTGGTATCAAAATTCTGTATTTTAAAGGTAATATTACACTATCGTGATTTATTGTTTCTGTCCTTCAGTCTTTTATCAATATTTTTAGTTTTAATGCATGGATTTTTTTTATTTTTTTTCCACATTTTATTTTATATCCACGTTCAGCTTTTCATATTTTTGTATTCAATACGGACATACTTGTCCGTACTTACATACTTTTAAAGTTTTCTTCAGTTTTTATTGAATGACTTTTAAATCTTTAAAAGCAAAATGTTTTAACAATTATTTTTCAAATATTGATGATTTCTCATTGGATCATGTTGATATGAATCTTTCTTCCAAAAGCCTGTGTGTACTTCAATTTAATATTTGGGCCATGAATGAACTAAGTAAGTTTGACGATTTACTAAATTTCATTGAGATGATTTCGTCGAGCTGTATAAGAATGTAACTGAAGGAATCCTGCCAATAAACGCATTATTCCAATTTCATATTTCACTATATATGTATAAATGTTTGCGGTTATCGTCAACGCTATCAAACATAGAGTTTCAGTATGTAAATCATAGCCATACAACCCGCCGTTCTAATCTTTTAAAATGTTATAAAATCAAAACTGAATTTGGTAGAAAATTCATATCGTACTTTGGTCCATATGTATATAACCATTTACCGACTGTTATTACTAGATCTGTGAATGTTTACAATTTCAAGAAAACTTTAAAGACGTATTTGTCTGAACTGGTTGAAGATTATCTTTAACGCGACATATTATCTGTATCTTTTAAATTTGTTTATTCACCTTATTTTATTATTTTATTTTCATTATTTTATATTTTTTTTATTATTATATATTTAACTTGCAGTTTATTACTAAATTGTTATTTTATACCTTGTACATTATTTCTGTCTAATTTTTGGTTTAGAGGAGAGCTGATTAGCTTTTAAAGGACCATAAATCCATTAGCTATCCGCTCTCCTCAAAACTTTTAGTTTTAGTTTAGTGTTAAAAATTGTTAATTTTTAATAAATTAATAAATAAATATTCAAATATTCAAAACTCTCAAATCAACATGGTCTTAAAAAGTTTCAAGCGTAGATAAACTCGACTCGAACCAAATCAAGGTAACTCTAATTCAACCCTCCAATTCAACCTCCAAATTTATCCCAGAAATCCTAACCCCACCGCAACTCAAATCCAATTCAACCCTATAACTATACTCGCAAATGGAATGCCAAATCATCCCTCAGCTCAACCGCAAACTTAACAAGTTTCTCATTCCTCAAACGAAAATAATATAAAAAGTTTACGTATTACAGGTACCCGACCCTCTTGATGTACAGATCCCAAAAGTTTGAAATTAAAAACGACAAAAAATTCCAAATCAACCAAGGTGCGGTCCCGAGATACGGTGGCTATCGAGATCCAGACATTCAGATGTCCAGACAAGACGGACAGACATTATTTTTCTTGCTTTTTCGAACTTAGGGACTTTCAAAATGTCGAGAAAATGGTTTTTGTTATGTCATTTTTGATAAGATTTCAATAACTTTGTCCCTTATGGACTGAAGTTAATTTCACAAATTAAGAGAGTGCAAATTTTGAGAGCGACGATATAATTTCCAAATTCCAGTACTTAAAATCAAAAACCAAAAGTAACTTTTCATGTGGCATGAAGTTGCCCATAATTAGGCTAAAGGTTTGGCTGTAAGACTATACAGCCAAGGGATTACCAATATCCAGTGTCGGCTGTTGACTTAAATTTTCACGCATGCAATAAATTGACTTTTTTTTAAATTTTTATTCATTAATTAGCTTCGTTCCTATCGCATAGTAGCTGAAAACAATGCTGCAGAACCGAAAATAATAATCAAGACAATTCTCATTCGTTTTTACCTGAGAGCCAGTTTTCGGGAATAGATAGGGAAAACAGAACTGGTTAAGGTATTTTGGATTATTTATAAAACATATAGTGACATAATCTATCATCAGTCGTCTCGATAGTGACATAATCTATCATCAGTCGTCTCAATTTTCGGGTTTAGTGGTTCCACATTTTTTTTTAAATAAAGTTTAATTTTATACATTGGAATGGCCTTAATAGGGATTATTCGAAATATTACCGACTTACTGATACATCGATGTTTTATGTAATTTTTCAATTATTCGAGATTTGTTTGGAGCGTGGTTTACTGATGTACATAATATAGTGGCGCTCAAAAGTAAATAATAATAATGCTTTGTTTAATGTATAAGCCATGGCTGTTGTACATCACACATATTTACAACAGTAGGGAATAACTTAAAATTAACAATAATAATATTTCAATAACAAAATAACAATAATTAGCAAATATACAACAATGGACATATATACATAATTAATTACAATATGTACAAGAATATTGATTTTAAGTTACTAATTTAAATATAACCGTTTTAAATTTATTAATGGAACTTAAAGTTTTTAATTCTGTAGGCAAACTGTTCCAAGTGATAATCGCATTTATTAATCCAGAGTTATTGTAAACATTAGTTCTACTAACAGGCAAATTAACGTTTTTAGTTCTCAATGACATAGAAAAATGTAATTTATCATGCAAGTAGAAAGGTACACCCGATTTAATTATTCGGAAAATAAAAACTGCAGTTCGCTATAACAGTAAAACTTAAACAAGTCGCATCCAAGGATTGAATCTTTAAATTCAGAAACATGATCAAATTTTCTAAGGTCATTAACATATCTCACACAATTATTAAACGTAACCTAAAGTAACCGCTTTGAGGAACTATCACAATTAGAAAATATCACATCACAATAGCTGAAAATAAGTAAAATTAAACTTTTAACAAGATATATGCGTAAGTCAACTGGGCAAAACTTTTTTATTAGTATGAGCGAATATAAACTATGTAACGAAAATTAATTTTTTTGTGAAGGGATCGACTTATCCTCTGAGGATAAGGGACCATGATTCCGTTATCAGAACAAAAATTTAGAGTTTCGGTGCGGTATCACTGGCGGGCTAAGCTCAGGGTAGCGCGTGGGGTTCCCTGACATAAATTCATGATAAAATTGACCGCATAGATGACAAGGACTAGAAAAGGACAAAGAGTGTACCTCCCATGTATTGGCAGAAAAAAAATTTAATATTAAATTTTCTGCCAACAATGGGGGACCTCGACAGAAGAAAACGGAATTAGAATGAAGAGGTTGGAACACACCATGGCGGAATGGCCTGTTCCTCTACCTCCGCTCCGCTCCATACGAATTACCAAACCAGTAGACCATACCTCATTCCTTAGCTCATCCCTCAGTAAATAAAACTTCTTAATTAAATTTCAACATCATTTTTAGGATAGACATAATTAATTTTATTTACAATTCAATATCCAAAAAAAAAAAACAACACGGGCAGAGTATGTGTTGCGGGACGGAATTAAACACCTCTCTAATATTATGAGGGGTATTAACAACAAAAAAAATACAAACGAAGAAATATACATAATATTTAACAGCAAGGACCTGGAAAAACCCAACAAAAAAACTGTTTAAACTTACGTTTTGGTTCCGGATGTATGGACAAAAAAATATATTCTGATCTTAATATCCCCATTAAGGGGGGGTGGCTGGAATTTTGTTGTTTGGGGTTCCCTTACAACGGTGGTTCCATAAATGAAAAAAAAAAATTTTTTCTCTTTTTTTGTTGCAGGGACCGTCAGTCAATTCCTCGCACAACATGGACGTCCTTGTTGGCGTGCTTCGTCAGGCCTTTGGGGTGCCTCGTTACTCCTTGTTGAGGCGATTTTTTTTTTTGTTTTTGCCTTATCCTATTCAGAATATACTGGACTATTGTCTTTTATATAACATAAGGTTCATGTACCGTAATGTCTTTTTTTTTGTTTGTTGGTAATTTTTTTATTGAAACTTTTTTTATATCGATATTTTATCACCTTTAAATTTACGCTTTAACACAACGTATTAGTTTTCCCGTTATATTTGTTAGCACTTAGGTTTACCTTAAGGTTCTTGACTATTGTTCATTACTAATGGACTATTCTCTGGTAATCAGGAACTATTTTATTTAGCCCTTTTTATTATTCTTTTTTTGTTTTTACAACGTTCAATACACAACTTTTATTTTCTTACGTTCTGACTTGACTGTCCTTTATTTTTTTTCTTCACTTTTTCAAAAATTTTCCAATCCTCCTTGTGTTTTGGTTCGCCGATCCTTATGCTACTTACTATCCACTCGTTGGAAAAAAAAACCAACCAGGAATTTTTCCAACAACAATAATTAACACACTGGCACATAGAATTTACATCATCATTCCAAGTAAGTGTTGAATTCAATAGCAATTCTAGGTTATTAACCGTTGGAACAATTTGAATAGGACTAAAATTACAAATGAATTAGCTTTGTCTAATATAGCAGATAGATCATCAACAATATGCACAAGCGCAGTAATAGTACTATGACCAAAATTGTATCCAGATTGGAATTCGCATAGATAATTAAAGCTATTGAGGTGCTCAAGAATTTGACGTTGTATAATTTTTTCCAGGACCTTGGATAGGGCAGGCAAAATATTAATCGGGCGAATGTCACAAATATTAGAAATTATTTCCTTTTATTGTATAGGGGAATAATCGATGCCGCAATTTCCACAAATTAGGAAATACTGATTTCGTGAAACACTGGTTAATGATAAATGTAATTTGGGACAGGAACAAATTAATAAATAATTTTAGTACTTTGAAGTATACCATGTCATATGCCATCTAATCAGTTTACCATGTCATATGCCATCCAAACCATAACTATTAGAACTAATAAAATCAAAATCGGGTAAAGGCAAAACACCTATAGATTCGTTAAGTTTACTGATCCCTGCCAAAATTTCATCAGCAGAAAAATTAAATCAGCTTCAGTCGACTTTGACGAAATACCTAGTTTTTTTCAAATTTCTCCACGTTATTTTAGGTTTGTGCAAATTCCCAAAATAAAATATATTTTTAGCTTGATTGATGCATTTGGTGGTTTTATTTCTAAAATATTTAAATGTTTCAAAATCGAGCTCTAATCCAAAACTTTTATATTTTTTGTAAGCCAAATCTCTACGTTGCATTAAACTCAAAATATGTGGATTTAACCACGGAGCAGTGAGACATTTATTTATACTTGTTTTACGAGGCACAATAGGCATAATATTGAAGTTGCTTCCATTAGGCATAAAAACCTCTTACATTTTTTTCAAACAATTTCCACCACATGCTTACTCATTCTATTTTGAGCAGTAGCTCATTTACAATAAAATGTATAGCAAGAGGTGAAATAATATTAAAAATTAACAATAATAACAATATTAAAAAAAATTAATTGAAAAGCTACGTATTGCCCATCAATCACGCCACTCCAAAACTTTTGACCTAAATATTTTTGCCGATCCTAACCTCTTAATTTTCAATGTAATTGAATTCCAAAGGGAAACTCTTCTAACATAAAAGGATTTGTTTAACGACGTACAACAATTTTTGGCCGAATATAGGCGGAAGTTAGAGGAATGAAACCTACTAAACAGTAATTTCCTATATATATAACAAGGCTCTTAAGCTTTGAGAAGTTTAAAAATAAAAAGACAAACGCGAAATTCGTAAAAAATAGATAAACTACATCCTAAAACAAGGCAAGAGTAAGCAGAAATATGATCGAACTTCCTAATACCAAAAATAAACCTGGTACAAGCATTGAAACATCTTTGGAATAAAACTATGTCACGTAACTAAAATGAGGAAGAAGATAAGACAAAAATAATTTTTTCCTAAACTGACTATCAGAAAATCCTACTACTTTATGCAAATAACTAAGCATGCCAAAGACCCTCTTACTAATACTAACTAAATGGTCACCCCAAGTAAGAGTTTTGTTAATAACTAAGCTTAAACCCCTAACATTATTTGAATATTCAATTAGCGAACCCTGCAGAAAAATACCAGGAAAGGACAAGGTATCTAATGGGTTTTTATAAATTATAATCGACTGAGATTTATTCACATTTAAAACGAGCCTGTTAGAGACCGACCAACTAACGATATTACTTAAATCTTCATTTATCAGAGAAATATTTCTAACAATAGAATTCTGATCTAAACGACTATTTCTATAAATTTGAACGTCATCAGCGAAAATGTGAAATGAACAATGTTGAATGGATTATTCTATGGCATTAATGTACATAGAAAATAATAGAGGGCTCAGCACTGAACCCTGAGGCACGCCGGAAATTACAGGAAGGAAATCAGACAAAGAATTGTCGAAAAAAACTGCCTGAGAACGATTAGAAAGATATTTAGTTAAAAATCAATTTGGCAGCAGAAACCGAAAATATAAACTGAGATAAGAGTTTATTAAAAAGAATTATGTGATTAATAGAATCAAAGGCTTTAGAAAAATCTGACAAAGTTAAAGAAGTCAATTCCCTATTATTCATATTACGCCTAATATCATCACATACATTTAATAACGCAGTAGAAGTGCTATGAAATTTTCTAAACCCAGATTGGAAGAAACTAATTAAACTATATTGCTATGCAAAAGCTTTAGAGAGAGAACTTAAAATGCTAATTGGCCGAAAATGGGATAGCTCTTAAGGATTACTGATCTTTTGGATGGGGATTATTTTACTTATTTTACTTAGCTTCCACTGATCTGGATAGGAAAAGGATGTGAGAATAAAATTGAACATATGTAACAAGTATTTTGAGACGAAAGGGAAAACTCGCTTAACGAATTTTAAATTAACGTTATCCAGACCAGAAGATTTCGATTTAACCTTCTAAATAGCACATTGTAAATCCTCGAGAGAAATATTTTAAAAACGAAAACGAATTAGAGAACGCGTTAGAGAATAAATCGACGGTACTACTGCCCGAGTTCAGACTAGAGCAAAAATAACTATTAATGTCATTGGGTTTGAAAACCCCACTAAAACTACTCTTGCATCTGCCTAGGCCTAAATTACGAACATTACGCCAGAATTAACCCTAAAACTCTGTTAAGAGCCTGCTTGTAATCTAAATGAGACTGACTATTAGGATACCTTTTCCATAAACGATATTTACTAACTCTAATATTTATGGCATTCGAAATTTCCTGAGACAACCAAGGAGGAGAGTTTGCTTTGCAAGTTACCTTTTTAAGCGGAACGCAACTATCAAACACCAAACTAATATACGAGTTGAAAAATTCTATGTAAAGTTCTCGCCTCTGCTCAGAACTTGTATATTTGATGATTATTAAGATTACCACTGGTAGGGTCTTAATAATCTTGAGAATGAAATAAACACACGATTGAAGGTAAATTTATTCTGATTTTTATATTTCATTTGCTTGACTTTTTATATAAAATTTATTACTTTATACACAGAAACAATAAAAGTATATCGTCTAGTAAGCATTTAATATTGGCTTTGCCGGAAAAACGGTGTTGTGTGACACAACACAAATAAAGAGCAAATTATTTAATTTAGTTATATGACCTGATTCACGTTATTTAATGAATTAGTAATAACATTCTATTTGGCTAGTTGCAGAAGTCGAAGTCTAATTTATAGCAAGTACGATGGTGTTGTCAGATGTTAATTTGCATAATACCATATTACGATGGAGTATTGCAATTTTATATTTGTCTCTTTCCTAAATATTGTAAAGGAAAGGAACCACCATTTTTGTAAACATACTTTTTTCATTACATGTTAAAAATCTCAACAAGCAATATCAGTTTTTATTGAGTAGAAATCATTAAGTGAATAAAATTCGTGAAATATCTAGAATCAGCGAACCATCCTGCATTTATCGTTGTGAAATATCCAGTAAGGCTAAATAAGCTACCTTACTTTATCATCCGTTTGCCGAATCTACAAATATTTCATCGCAAAAATCAATCATCAGCAATTGGTTAAATCGAGACAACTTTGCAAATTCATCCGCCATATTGCTGAGCCAATACATTGGAAATAAATCGCGTTGGTTCTGAAAATCTTTTAACAACACCAACACCGAGCGATTTCATGTATAATTATTAAAAATACAAATGTTTGAAAAACGTTCTAATTTGTATAAATATTGAAAACTTAAAAAATGATCAAGGCGAAGATTTGGGGGCTACAGCCTCTATCCTCTAAGACATACAACGAATTAAAATGAAACATTTTAATGACGTTCTGTCATCTAGAAAATTTGTTCAATGGCATTTCGGTAACATTTTCTTCAGGAATGCTGTTTATTAATTCCCCGATTAAGAATTGTGGTTAATTGTGTTAGATCGTTCGGGTTTGTTGATATAGCGTCGTAAGCTGTGTAGAATTCAAAACTTTTTCATATTCATAACTTCTTCGTATTTAATTCTTCATATGTTAGTGATTTGTGGGAAGAGACTCATTTCACGTGTGACTTTAAGATTTTTATAGATGACTCCCACAAACCTCAGAAGTTGTCGTGGAATGAATTTCCACTAAATATCTTTGAAGTTGAAAAAATTAATTAATTCGTTCGCTTTGATTAATTGGTAACGAAAATTATCCGGCCAACTAATGGTTAGAGTGCCACGTCAGGTGTTATCTACATTCTGCCAAATTTTCAGTTTTGACTCTAAGCATTTGATACAATATTGCTGTTGGTGAAAATGATACACGGATTTATTTATTATTTTTATTAGAGTTAAACTATACAAACTGTTACACATATTTTTCTATTGTCATTTCACTATCGAAACTATTATTTAAAATATCCAGCAATTCACCCCAGCTATCGGTGTCATCAACTCTCTCTCAATTCATATGAAATCTAAAAGTAAATAAGTAAATGTATAACATTATGTTAATATACTTACCAGGAAATTTAAATTCAAAAGTTGAACATGATGAAGCCTTAAATGATAAGAAATAGTTAAATGTCTATAAAGATTGTTCTAAAAAATTTTATTATATAATTTAAATTACTTACATTCAGATTTATGTTCTGCATAATGTTAACACAATTCACTGTATTAATTTTCAAGATGAATGTCAAATTGTCAAATCCGTTACTTTTGATGTCATAAAATTGTAATAAACTTATTATTCGAAGATCGATTAGTTCTCTCCATCGAATATAAAAATCTTGTGGCGTATTTGTAAAGAAAAGTGAAACATCGAAAATGGCAGATTTGACAATCAAAAAAAAAAAAAAGTCAAGCTTTGTAAAAATAAAATTCTTTCTCTCTTATCAACTGGCGACACAACAGGTTGTAAACTAAAAAGTAAAAAATAAAGTTCATAAAAGGAAAATCATATTTGTTCTACGTTTGGTATTGTAATTTTATTCGTCAACCGCATACATTTACCAATCGATCACAACTTTATATACAATCGCGTTATTTTTTTGCCAGTAGTTTGCCTCGTAATGTATAGTAGCGTTGTCGAATCATCCACGAGTAATTGTTGAGGTATAAATATTTTACATGTTCTTTTCGGAAAATTAGTATAGGGAGGTTGCTTTCATAGGGCAGAATTAGTGGATGCTTGCTGTCATATGGCATATAGGTTGCCTTTCTTAATATGCCGCCAACTCGAAGCAAATCTCATTTATCGATGAAAGGATTTAAATCCTTAATTTTTCTTGTCCACTTGTTCTGTACTTGCTTTATTAAATAATTGGTGCTGCTTTTAAATTCTTCAGTCGTAAGGTATCCTTTATTGTTTTATTTATGTGTATTGATGATGTTGGCAAATCGTAACAAGTAACATATCACTCTGCATTTATTAATAATGTTAACGCTATTTTCTCCATAATGGGATTTCAGTAGACATTTTAATTTCGTCGATGTTTACTCTTGATAGACTATCCGGAACGATATTTTGACTGCCTTTCCTATATTCTATGGTAAATTTATGTGCTTGTAATTTTAATGCCCATCTTGCTAAGCGTCCGGCTAGATCTTTCTGATCCATTAGCCATTTTAAGCTAGAGTGATCGGTTATAATTGTGAATGGGTACCCCTCAATATAAGGTCTGAATTTCTTAACACTCATCACTGCAGCCAAACACTCTAACTCCGTGATGGTATAATTCCGTTCTGCCTTATTTAATTTCGTCGATATACTATATAAGCAATAGGATGCTCCTCTTATTCATTTCTTTGGAACAGCACACTGCCGATTCCGGTGGTGCTGGTGTCACATTGAATGTAAAAGTGTCGTTTAAAATCAGGATTCACTAAAATTGGGGCCGATATGAATGATTTCTTTAATTTGTCAAATGAGTCTTGCGCTTGCTAGTTCCATTTTGGTTTCACACCTTTCTTCAACAAGTCACTGATTAGTGTTGCCAAAACGGAATAATTGCGAACGAACCTCCTGTACCACCCGGTCACCCCCAGGAATCGACGTATTTGTTTAGTCGTGCCAGGAGCGGGGTATTCGGCTACTGCCTGCACTTTGAACGGATCCACTCTAAGGCATCCATCACCTAACACATAACCTAGGTACATAGTATCCTTGAGCATGAATTAGCTTTTCTCTACATTTATAGTGAGTTTTGCCTCCTGCAACAATCTCGCTACTTTAGATAGCAATAATATATGATCCTCGAATGTTGCTGAAACCACGAGAAGATCATCAAGGTAGACAAAAACCCGGTCGTGTTACTGGTGGGGGATAACCTTATGCATAAGTCGACACATCGTTTGGACTGCATTACACAACCCAAACGGCATGACGACAAACTGGTAGAGTGGCCGTCCCGGAACGGAGATAGCTGTCTTATCCCTTGACTCATGATCTAGGGGACTTTGCCAGAAGCCGTCTTTTAAGTCGATGGAACTGATGTATCGTGTTTGATATCTTGAATAGTAACCTCTGCACAGAATAGTACCTCTACTACTGACTTACCGCAGTCGTTAGGATGGCTTGTTGACGGACATTAATTTCAAGTTTCTCCGTAACAATAGGAATTGATGGGGTTAAATTATGTATTTCGCTGACCATCATGGGGACCAACCCAAACAACTCCCAAAAATCCATTCCTAAATATAGTGCTTGGCTTAGTCCTGGCGCGATATGAATTCGTAGTGGTTTTGTTTTGCCACCATAGGAAATATTTGCCACAATATGCCCAATAACTCTTTGCTGCTGGCCACTAGCAGTTCATAATGTAGATGGAAGGCTTTTTATCTTCAAATTGTTAGTTTTTATGAAATCTTCTGCCTCGTAACCAAAAACAGTGACGTTTGTTCCGCTATCGAGCAGACCGCGATAAGGTGTTCCGTTAATTAGTATATTGGCATAAGGCCTAGGGTCAATAACCGTTGAAATAACTGATTCGCTTATTATTTTATTTAAAAATATTTAAAGTTTTTCTACTTCTTCGCTCATTGATCTTTGGTCGTGTTGGCATCTCTCTTCAGAATTTGGTAAAACTCCGGATCTGTATTTTAAGCCACTTTATCCACCGTCTGCCTGGGTGTTAAATTCATGGGTGGTTGGGAGTTCAGAGCCCCAGTGCTTCTGAAATCCCTCCTTGCGTTTCCCTGTTGGCCGTTTTTGCACTTTCAACACTGTGTTTTTATTGTATTTAGGGTCCCACAACCAAAACAAAATCGGTGCTTAATAGGGATAGCCAACAAGCGTTTGGCGAATAAGATTTTTCCAAATTTGAAGTTCTTAGTTGGCCAGCAAATTGTCTAGCAGACGCAATTGCACAGACAGAATCAGAGTGAGGCCGCTCAGAATAATTTAAACCGAGAGAACCATCATTTTCACTATACCCGATCACGTCTAGCTCATTAATATGACGAGGTCTAGGGAGATTAAAGGATTAAAATTCATTGGCATCTGCTTATGAATATTTTCGATATCCGAGTTTTTAGCATCATAAGTAGTTGCTGCTCCAGGTTTACGGGTGTTGCTAGATGGGGGTATGCCAGTAAGACTCAGTTTCCGGTATAATTTGTCTACAATTAAATCTACTCTCTCATCTTCTGTTAATTCATTGGTTGACTTGGTAGAGTTTTTTGCTGCCATTTCATCGAATTGTTGTGATGTTCCGGGTTTAGAAACATTGCCTTGATCGGTTTCCGTGGATTCTTCATTTGACATGTCTTCCTCACTTCCTGGGTTGTCTCCAATTTCGCCAAAAACTTGCTGCAACGAATTTTCCATTTCAGACAAAACTGTTTTCTCATTGCGAATATCTTGGAGACAGCTTAGTAATTTTTGGCAAACGCCGGTCAATTTTATCGCAATTGTTGCTACGGTCTTAGATTTACTTATTCGGGTCAACCGATGCCAACATGCAATGCACCTGTCATCAGCTCTGCGATCTTCTCTGGTTGAAAATCAGACTCGGTTGAGATTTCCTGCAGCTGATTTTCAAAATTTTTCAATTTTGCATTACAAACACCGATTTCGCGCTTTGGATTTTTTATCGCGGCTGGTTGTGCGTTTACTTGGTCATAATACTGTCAACGGAGAGTTCATCACAATCCAAATACTGTACATTCATTGTGATGCTTAAATTGAACTCGCACGATTAAAAACAAAATTGTTACTTTTAATTGTAATAATTTTCGATAATACTTGAATAATTTTATTTCCTCAACGAACAGATAATTAGCCTTATCAAAACAATAAGATAGAAATAAATTTGGTTGAATTTGTTGTCTAGGTGATCAGATGCTAACAATGTAAAACAAACAAACAGAATCTATACTGAAAAATAATACACATCGTTCCATATTTGTAAATAGCGGGGTCAATCACATTGCATCAGAGTATGAAATCAAAATGAATGCAACTATTCACAACGGCTATCTGCGGAATGCGTACTCTACAATGTGTGGCGACTCACGTATTGATTTGATCAAGTTCACGCAACACAATCTAAACTAACATTAGTGAACGCATTGCTAATTGACTAAATACACATGTAGAAACAAAATTAGACTTGAAATCACTTTGATGTATATAAAACGCTAAAATCCTCGGTGATTACACTACCAACATTTTCTAAAAAAAAAAAAAATGGAAATTAGCGAGATACGCCACATTTGAATTTTGAAGTTCTGAATCCCATTCAAACATTGCAGTCGAAACGTTAACACGGAAAACAACGCGGAGACTCAGAGCCACAAATAAAAATTGAATTAAATAAATTATAACATCAGAAACTAAACAAAAATAATCGACAATATTTTCTAATATTTCCTCTGTTAAGGAAGAAAATTAGAAATAAGATCTTCTTATGGTGTTGGTGGAGAAACAGTGGCCCATTCCACCAAGCTTGTGATTCGACTAAATTTTCTATATTGGTGCGCCTCTTGAAATGAGATCAGCTATATTGTCTTGGCTACTCACATGTTTCCAAGTGTTGTTTTCAGTCAAATTTTGAATTTCAGATACCCTATTTGCTATACATATGTTTTTATCCATTATCCAACTTTGTGTGCTACACGCGATTTGCTAACTTTTAATTTCACAGTATGGCCTCCTGTTGAATTTATACTGCGATTAAGCACCGAAAGCATTTTCAGATGTGTCGGCGAAGCCATGTAATCCAATTGTTTGTTCGGGGAAAGATGTACGGTACCTATCCAAGCGACAGTTTTCAATTTAGTAAATCCATATTTGGGACGACGAAAGCGTAAGATTATTCCAAATAACTCAGATTGCACATTTGGCCCGGCCAATCATTTAAGGATATATTTTTGTCCGTCTTGCTAGAAGCATTGAACATAACTCTTAATTTTGTCGTGCTACTAGTTGGTTTTAAAATTATATGACCAAATCTTAGGTATTCCTCCACCAACTTTTCATAATCTACCTTTAATTGAGTATCCCGACTTAACCTTTTCTCTAAATACGTGAACCTCTTTTTTGCTATAAACAAGGAATCACCAAGACAATTTGGATCGATCTTTCAAGTCAAACTTACGTATACCGTCCTTCATTATTTCTATATGTGGTTGAGCTACAGATTTCTTCCCACACTTTTTCTTCTCCAGTTTCAACAAAGGAAGTTTCATATGACGAAGTATGTAACACATGCAAAAGTGTGTGAAGGTTTTTGAAAACATTGCCTACCGGTAGATCAGGTGCATTGAGAAACAGTATGGTTTGTGCTAAGACAGTTGATGCATAAGCGTAATTGCTTTACCTTTTAGTAAAGTTAAAAAAAAATCCTAACAGAAAGGTAAATAATGGTAACTCTTACAAATAGAATCGGGTATTATTAATTTTTTAGGAGGTCCTTTTGATTCTAGTACTCGAATCTTTTTTTGTAAAAAGACCTGAAGTTTTGCCCATATGTGAAACTCATCTACTCCTATTTCATTTAAATTCATTCCTGGAATTAAAATCTTATAAGAGAAAAAGCAATCTATAAAGTCAATAGTCTTAGCAAGCTTTTTAAACTTTAGTTAAAATTCTCAACTTTAGTGAAAAATCCAAATTAAATATCAGAAGTCAAAAGACCGATCTAACGTGAGCTCAGCAAATAAGTCACAGGTCAAGTAAAAAGAAAAGTCTAACGTTATGTCACAGCCCAAATGTAAAAAATGTATGTAAAATCACGCTAACCGTCAAATAGTCAAATCACAAGCTGTAAATTTTACTTTTTTGCCAACGCAAGCACACTACTGCAAGGTGATAATTTCTGTTTTATAGGCTTTCCATTGAACCATTCAAATTATTTATTCTTTTGCGGCAGCAATTTCCTCGCAATTTAACGACAAGCAACTTTTAATACACTTTTGTAAAGCCCTATAATCGGCCGCATTCAGCTCCGAAGGAATCCATTCCCCATCTTTAATCATTGTGTTTTCTTGGATTTCTCCTGTATGATCATATGACACATACTGACATCCCATCTCAGTTCCAAGAATTTTTGAACGAAAAATTGATCCATGATGTCCAAATTATTATTTTTTCAGCTTGTATTTCACCAATTCTATAATCACGTTTTCAGAATTGGACATCTAACCCTCCGTTTCGAACCCAGCTTGTGAATGGATTCATCTGACTTGTGCTGAGACTTCGATAGCGGCTTCCTCCGACTCGAATACGTCCACGTAATGTTGATCAACTATAGCTTTCACTGCCCACGGATATTTTCCCTCATAGATTTTGTAGTTTTTATTTTTAAGGAAGTGCGCCGACGATGGCGAGTATGCAGCTCCAAAGGCCATCATATCCACCTCAAACACATCTGGTTTGCGATTTTATTTGTTATCACGCCAGAGGAATCGTTGAACTAATGATTGTGGTAAATATTACCTAGTTTAACGAGGCACGTTCGATGGTTGTTTGTCTCAACTAAGGTCGTCAATGTGTGTCACCACATAGCAGCACATCAACTTCATAGTAAATGGTGACAAGAATTAGGCCCACCTTCTTCACCTAGCCAGTAAACGTGCTGCAGTCACGGATATGTAGAGCTACAACCATCTGAGTTGACCAACAAAGTTGCTTTGTTGGTGTCAGAAGTCAATAAAGTGCTCAAGAAGTTGCTTTGTCAGAAATCAAATCAAAATCATCAGATTTTAGAAAAGGCAAAAATATTATTAAAAGTTCATATCAAAAGCCATGTCAAATACAAGCCAAAAACTGAAAGACCTTAAAAACCTTTCAAAAGTTTAAAATTCAAGTCAAAATAAATAGTGAATAGTAAAAAGTTAAAATTAAATGTCACAAATCAGATCTCAAACAAAAATGGCACGTCAAATACCAGATAACAAATATTCAAGTTAAAGTCAAAAGTGTGGTGTAACGAGAGGTAGGAATTAGATGAAAAGGCAATTAAAAAATCAATTGGTTTTCCTAAAAATAAAGTGAAAAAACAAATCAAAATTAAAATCAAATCAAGTTAACAGTCAAGACGAAAGTGAAGTGAAATGTCAAGCCAAGAAGTCAAAAGTCAGATCCAAAATGAAATTGAAAGTCAAGCCAAAAGTCAAGCCAAAAACCCTGTCAAAAATCAAAGTGAAAGCCAAGTCAAAAGTCAAAGCAAAAGTCAAGACAAAAATGAAATCAAAAAGAAGGTCAAAGGTGAAGTCAAAAGTCAAGTAAAATCCCAAGTCAAAATTCAAGTCAAAAGTTAAGTCAAAATTCAAGTCAAAATTCAAGTCAAAAGTCCAGTGAAAAGTCAATTCAGAAGTTAAGTCAAAAGTCAAATCAAAAGTCAAGTAAAAAGGCAATGCAAAAGGCAAGTTAAAAGTCAATTCAAACGACTTCTCAAAAATAAATTAAAAAAACAAATCAAAATTAAAATTAAATCAACTTAACAGTCAGGTCAAAAGTGAAGTGAAAAGTCAAGCAAAAAAGTCAACAGTCAAATCAAAAGTGAAATCGAGAGTCAAGTCAAAAGTCAAGCCAAAAACCAGGTCAAAAATCAAGGTGAAAGTCAAGTCAAAAGTCAGAGCAAAAGTCAAGACAAAAATGAAATCAAAAAGAAGGTCAAAGGTATAGTTAAAAGTCTAGTGAAATGTCAAGTCAAAAGTCAATTCAAAAGTCAAGTAAAATGTTAAGTCAAAAGTTAAGTAAAAATCAAATCTTTATGACGTCAAAAATAAAGTCAAAAGTCAATTCAAAAGTCAAGTAAAATGTCAAGTCAAAAGTCAAGACAAAAGTCAAGTCAAAAGTCAAATCAAAAGTCAAGTCAAAAGTCAAGGCAAAAGGCAAGTAAAAAGTCAATTCCAACATCTTCTCAAAAATAAATTGAAAAAACAAATCAAATTCAAATTCAAATCAAGTTAACAGTTAAGGCAAAAGTGAAGTGTAATGTCAAGCCAAAACGTTAAAAGTCAGATCAAAAATGAAATTGAGGGCCAAGCCAAAACCCGGTCAAAAATCAAGACGAAATTCGAGTCTAAAGTCAAAGCAAAAGTCAAGAGAAAAATGAAATCAAAAAGAAGGTCAAAGGTCAAGTCAAAAGTCTCGTGAAATGTCAAATCAAAAGTCTAGTGAAATGTCAAGTCAAAAGTCAAGTCAAAAGTTAAGTCAAAATTAAAGTCTTTTTGACATATCAAAAACAAAGTCAAAAGTCAATTCAAAAGTTAAGTCAAAGGTCAATTAAAATTTCAAGTCAAAAGTCAAGTTGAAAGTTAAGGCGCAAGGCAAAAAATAAGTCAAGTAAAATGCCAAGTCAAAAGTCAAGTCAAAAGTCAAGGCAAAAGGCAAGTGGCAAGTCAATTCAAACGTCATCTCAAAAATAAAGTGATAAAACAATTCAAAATTACAATCAAATCAAGTTAAGAGTCAAGTCAAAAGTTAAGTAAAATGTCAAGTCGAAAGATAAGTCAAAATTCAAGTCAAAAATCATGTCTTTTATACATATCAAAAATTAAGTCAAAAGTCAATTCAAAAGTTAAGTCAAAAGTCGAGTAAAATGTCAAATCAAAAGTCAAATCAAAAGTCAAGGCAAAAGGCAAGTGGCAAGTCAATTCAAACGTCATCTCAAAAATAAAGTGATAAAACAAATCAAAATTAAAATCAAATCAAATTAACAGTCAAGTCAAAAGGGAAGTGAAAATTCAAACCAAAAAGTCAAAAAACAAATCAAAAATGAAATCGAGTGTCAAGTCAAAAGTCAAGCCAAAAATCAAGGTCAAACTCAAGTTAAAAGTCAAAGCAAAAGTCAAGACAAAAATGAAATCAAAAAGATGGTGAAAGGTCAAGTTAAAAATCTAGTGAAATAACTAGTCAAGTCGAAAGTTAAGACAAAAGCCAAAAAATTATCAATCAAAAATTTTATGAAAGATAGAGCCAATTGAAAAGGCAAAATTCCAGTATAGTTCAGAAAAAAAATTAATGATCTAAAAATGGAAAATGAAATTGTTCAATTAGAAATGCTGTTCAAACTAATGCCAGTCTCTCCCTAAAAATAGAGACCAAAAATCTGGCATTCATTAGTCCATCTGAAAGAGAAGAAAACTAAATCAACACAAAGAAACAGATCTTAAAAATAAACACAAATACTTATCTGATGCCACCAATCCCTAACTTTAAATAAATTGATCTGCAACACCAGTTAACACGTACACTAAAAAGGAAGGAAAATAATCAAAAATGGTTAAATATCTAGTATAGATTTAATTTTACTTACAAATTTAATGTTTTTATTTGTTTGTTGTTCATTCGCAAGAACAACCCAAATTTTCTTGTTTTGTAGTGCTGTCAAATATTCAAAACAATTATGAACTACACAAACTGTTCGAAACATAAAACTGGCCGAATTAAGGTCGACAAATTGGTATAAAGTATTCGCGCCATCTATACACACAACCATGAAGTTTAACGGCAATATTTCTATTGAGTGGTGTCAATATTTTCGATTTTATAATTTTAATTGCAATCAGTGAGTCGAAGTGACAACATAAAAGAAAATAAAGTGTATTTATAAGAAAAATTGTTTTGCGTTTTGTTAAATTGAGAAAACCAAGTTGGATTTGTCCCGAGTACATACATTGTGGTGCCTAATACATAATTCAGTCTAATAAACGAGTGCACACGCCTACATTTGGTCCTTCGAGCCGGATAGGGGCCACAATAGGAAAATCCAACACCTTCGAGAAATTTCTATTCTGGAACACGCGATCAACGATATTGGTACATTACAATACCGCTACTTTGTATTGTACCGCTATTCGGAACAATAGTCGCAGATTCAGTTATACAGCATTGCAGTTGAGCTGTTTAATTAAGTTAAGAGTGCAGTGAATTATAATATGACTGAAAGTTTAAAGAGACAACGCTCTGCCTGTAAGGGTGGTTTAACAAAAATTGTGAAATTTGCTAATGAGCTAACAGATGGTTCTAATGTGTCGGTGGATGAAATTAAAACTAAAATGTCGTATGCAAAGGATTTGCTTGAAAGGTTTCTCAAGCTAGAATCAACCATACTCCAAACCGAATCTGAGGAACCCCAAATTGGTGAATTCGAAGACGACTATCTACTAGTAATATCAAAATTAAGTGCCGAGTTACGCAAGCGTCAAGCATTGCCACGTCAAGAATCAACCGCATTTCACAATGATGACACACTGGATTGCACCATGCAACAACCAATCAATATCGTCAAATATGCTAAAGTCGATATTCCAATATTCTCAGGCGAGCCAACCGAGTTCCAAAGCTTTATTGACCTGTTTAACGCTGCTGTTCATAATATTGAAACCTATACACAGTCACAAAAATTTCAATTGCTGAAGCGATATTTGTCTGGTGAAGCCGCTGCGCTAGTACGTCATCTCACAATCACTGATGTAAACTATGCAACAGCCATGCAGCGTTTAAACCATCGATATGATCGCAGAAAGCCGAGGATTTACGCATTCATTCGAAAGTTCCTAACCATACCGAAATTATCCAGAGCAACGGCATCAAATATAAGATTAGCACATGATACGGCAGATGAAGTTCTGCGGGGTCTAAATGCATTGGGTGACAACGCCGATGTTCGAGATTGGTGGTTAATCTACCTGTTAACGGAAAAGATGGATGATGAAACGAAGTCGTTGTGGGCGCAAGCAACAGTCAGCAAAGACAAACTTGAATTTGGTGATTTTCTAAAGTTTTTGGATGAACGAGCAGAAGCTCTTGATGCAGTTCGAGTACCAAATATATCCGCAGCTCCTACTGTTACGAAGAAAACCACACATTCTACATTCAAGTCCACGGCGCTCACCACAGCTGCGAAACCTGTTGTTTCAAAATCCAGCTCTTGTCCACTGTGTATGAAGGAAGCTCACCGTTTAATCGATTGTTCAAAATACAACGCTCTAGAAGTTAAAGAACGCCAAGAACACATTCTCTCACACAACCGTTGCTTTAACTGTCTTAACGCTGGGCACCGCGTTCAGTTTTGCAACTCAAAGTCAAGATGTGCTATTTGTCACCGGAGACATCATAAGTCACTACATATTGATGAATACCTCAGCGCCGCTGACTCAAAACCTGAAACCGTCACATCAGTTTTGACTCAGCCGAAGATACAAGCTCTACACGCTGCTTCAAAGGTCATAGCAGTTTTACCGACAGCTATGGTTAGGGTAGTCGACAATCATGGAATCGAGCGAGAATTCAGAGCGTTACTCGATTCCGGGTCACAAGTCTCGTTCATAACCGAGTCTTGTTTGCAACAACTAGGCTTAAAGCGATCCAACGGTCGAATAAATATTTCCGGCATTGGTAATACAGCAGCTGGTACCTCTCGAGGTATCGTCACAATCCGCATAAAACCTAAGTTATCAAACCACACTGATGAAATGATCATAAACGCACTGGTTATTCCGAAAATAGCAGCTAAGCTGCCCGAGATGATGAACCGTGATGATTTAAAGTGGCTATCTACCGTGCAGCTCGCAGATCCGAGATGCTATCAGACCAGAAGCCTCGACATATTGTTGGGGGCTGAGATATTTTTTGAAATCTTGGAAGAAGGTCGACTTAAATCACCCAACAGCAAACTGGTTGCACAAAATACTAAGTTTGGGTGGATAGTAGGAGGAAGTGCAATCACCAAACCCCAAGAAATTCAAACACACTGCACCCTTCTCGATATAGACAACACGTTGCGGCGATTCTGGGAGGTAGAGGATGTTGGGGACCACAAGCAAAATGTATTAAGCACAGAAGAAGCAGCCTGTATCAAGCACTACAAGGAAAACACAACGCGTTCCGCCGATGGACGGTTCATTACACGATTACCATTCAAATCCGATCCAGCCAGTCTCCCAAGCAACTACCAGATAGCCATTTCTCAGCTCAACGCGCTATATAGACGATTCAGACGCGATCCAGAACTTCATCGTCTATACAATGAGTTTCTAGCTGAATATTGCCAGCTTGGCCATATGAAAAAGGTTGATGGTCCGGTTGATCCCAACGCATATTTTATGCCACATCACGGGGTCTTAAAGGAACAAAATACCACCACCAAACTGAGGGTGGTGTTCAATGCGTCTTCAAAAGTTGGTCAGAATCCGTCGCTCAACAATTTGCTGCTGACAGGACCAACCGTCCAATCTACACTGTGGGCCATTCTTCTTCGTTTTCGCCTGTATAAGTACGTGTTCTCAGCGGACATTGAGAAGATGTACCGTCAGGTAGCTGTACACGAGATGGATCAGCAATACCAATTGATCCTGTGGCGGGACGATGAGAACAATCTGGGAGCGTATCAACTTACTACGGTTACCTACGGCACATCATCTGCCCCTTTCGTCGCTACAAACACGTTGAACGAGTTGGCTTCAAACTTTTCGCAAGCTTATCCACAGGCTGCGAAAGCCATACAAGAAGATGTTTACGTGGATGACGTTCTCAAAGGTGCCAATACCGTCGAAGAGCTGACTACGCTCAAAAGGGATATTTGCGCCATCCTGCAAACAGGTAAATTTCATTTAAGGAAATTTGTAAGCAATCACCCAGAACTTCATGATCCATCACAACCGAACAATGCAAAATCATTAGATGAGCATAAAGACACAATCAAAGTGCTCGGAATCCAGTGGGATTCAATTCAAGATGAATTTCGCTTCGCGACACACCTTCCAGTCAGACAAATACACACAAAACGATCGATCCTTGCTGAAGCTAGTCAAGTGTTCGACCCGTTTGGCTGGCTTTCTCCGCTGCTAATTCGATCAAAAATCATTTTACAAAATTTGTGGCGTAGTAATGTAGATTGGGATGACAATCTACCAGATGACATACTCAATGAATGGCTCAAGTTGCGACAAGAAATCGAGAATTCAGATTCCATTCAGCTGAACAGATGGTTGGGCAGCACAGCTGATGGAGGTGAGGAACTTGAACTGCATGGCTTTAGCGATGCGAGTGAGATAGCCTACTCAGCAGTAGTGTTCCTGCGTGTTAACAAAATCAACCAATTTAAGTGCCGCATAATAAGTTCAAAAACTAAGGTTGCACCGCTGAAATCTGTGAGCTTACCACGGCTGGAACTTCTGGGTGCTGAACTTCTTGCTAGTCATTTACAGACGATCATAAATGAAAGCAAGCTCAACATATCACGGATTACACTTTGGACTGACTCCAAAATAGTTCTAGACTGGCTGTCCAGCGAACCAAGGAGATGGGCAACGTTCGTCGCCAATAGAGTTGGAAAAATCACAAGCATGTTCAAAAGAAGTCTCTGGCGTCACATTCCTTCGCAACTCAACCCAGCGGATTGCGCGAGTCGTGGCATATCCTTGAATGAATTGACGAGTCATCCGTTATGGTGGACTGGACCCAGTTTCCTAAGCCAATCAAATCAATACTGGCCGGTGCAGTCAAATTTTGATGTAGTCCAACATATCGAAGAAAAAACAGCTAAGATTGCCGTGGTCAGCAAAGCCAAAGAACCGATAATCAATTTTGTCACTGTTCAACCAAATGGTATCATTATGAATACCCTGATCGCCAAGTACTCAAAGTTTCGAACAATGACACACGTTTTGGCGTACGTCCTTCGGTACAAAGCTAATATATTATCGGAAAGGTTAAACAGAATAACGAGTAAAACTTTAACGCTAACAGAAGTATTAAATGCCGAATATGTAATTTACCGCTTCGTACAACATGAAGCTTACCGTAAAGAAGTAAATTTACTATTAAATAACAAACAGTTGCCAAAGGATTCAAAAATTCTACTATTTCATCCGTATATTGATGACCACGGCGTTCTTCGAGTGGGAGGACGATTGAAACATGCCACAATGAACCACGACACTAAACACCCGATAATACTACCAGCCAACCACTTGATTACTGAGATGATAGTTCGAGAAATGCACCATAACAATTTGCATGCCGGACCTAGATTGATGAACACTATTCTGAAGCAAAGGTATGCTATTCCCAGAAGCAAGAACCTGATTCGCCGTACCATCCATTTATGCATTGTGTGTCGCCGTTACAAGGCTCAACAACAACAACAAGTAATGGGACAACTGCCTTCATGCCGAGTCAATCCACCAATACGAGCTTTTATAGAAGTCGGTGTCGATTTGGCAGGACCCTTTATGTTGAAGACAAACCGTTCACGTGGAGCGAAGCTGTACAAATGTCACATCGTTATTTTCGTCTGCATGGCCACCAAAGCCACTTCTATCGAGATAGCCACAGACATGAGTAGTGACACTTTCCTTGCGGCATTGAAAAGATTTTGCGCAGTGAGAGGAGTACCAAACCATATCCATTGTGATAATGGCACCAACCTTGTAGGAGCTAAACGCCAATTACAAGAATTTTATACACAATACCTCAATGATGTCCAAGAGAGGAAAATCCAGGCTTGGTGTTCCGACCATCACGTTAATTGGCATTTCATACCACCGGCTACTCCAACGTTCGGCGGATTATGGGAGGCCGCCGTAAAGTCGTGTAAATATCACCTACGACGAGTCCTTGGAGATACTCATTTGACATATGAGGAATTTTTAACACTAATCAAGGAAATTGAAGCTCTGCTAAACTCAAGGCCATTGGAAGAGATCCCAGATAATGAATGGAACCCCTTAACTCCATCACATTTCCTTATTACACAACCACTGACGATGCTGCCGGAGCCAAATCTACAACCGATTAAAATATCTCACCTAAACCGATGGCAGTTGATTCAGCAGATGATACAAGGATTTTGGAAGCAGTGGTCACAGGAATACGTCACGTCGTTGAATAAGTTTTACAAGTGGCACAAGGAGAATCGCCAATTCACATCAGGAGATCTAGTAATCTTACGCGATCAAAATTTACCACCAACAAAATGGCCCATTGCTCGAATCTGTGAAGTTCATCCTGGAAACGATACGTTGGTCCGAGTAGTCTCCCTGAAGTTGCCCGGGGGATCAATTTTGAAACGTCCAATAACCAAGATAACATTATTACCTAATTTTGACTCTATCGAGTCAACGGCGGCGGTATGTTCAAACTAATGCCAGTCTCTCCCTAAAAATAGAGACCAAAAATCTGGCATTCATTAGTCCATCTGAAAGAGAAGAAAACTAAATCAACACAAAGAAACAGATCTTAAAAATAAACACAAATACTTATCTGATGCCACCAATCCCTAACTTTAAATAAATTGATCTGCAACACCAGTTAACACGTACACTAAAAAGGAAGGAAAATAATCAAAAATGGTTAAATATCTAGTATAGATTTAATTTTACTTACAAATTTAATGTTTTTATTTGTTTGTTGTTCATTCGCAAGAACAACCCAAATTTTCTTGTTTTGTAGTGCTGTCAAATATTCAAAACAATTATGAACTACACAAACTGTTCGAAACATAAAACTGGCCGAATTAAGGTCGACAAATTGGTATAAAGTATTCGCGCCATCTATACACACAACCATGAAGTTTAACGGCAATATTTCTATTGAGTGGTGTCAATATTTTCGATTTTATAATTTTAATTGCAATCAGTGAGTCGAAGTGACAACATAAAAGAAAATAAAGTGTATTTATAAGAAAAATTGTTTTGCGTTTTGTTAAATTGAGAAAACCAAGTTGGATTTGTCCCGAGTACATACATTGTGGTGCCTAATACATAATTCAGTCTAATAAACGAGTGCACACGCCTACAAATGCAATAATAAAAAATGAACTTTGATCTTTTAAGCTTGCAAGTTTAACAATTTAGAAGCCGATCTAAATAAAAGGGATCTTCAAAATGAAGTTAAAAAAATGTTTACAGTTGTAGATAAAACGATTTTGTTTGATGAAAATATATTGAAAAAGTTTCATTTATAAAGTCGAAGTTCACACATTGCAATTGTACCAATCGAAAATACTACATCACGACACAAGAACCACACCAACTACAAATTTGTATAATTATAATAGAAGTTCAATGATAGTGTTTAAGGTATTTTAAAAAGCATGTTCAAGGAAACATCATCTTGAACTAGTCTAAAAATGAGCTTTTTTACTACTAGTTTAAGTTTACTATTTTCCGGTTGTATTATCGAACCGAAGCCTAATTAAAAGCTCTTGTCGAAAATATCGATAATGATGATTTTTAAGAGTGCTTACATTTTAAATTGTTTTTATTGTAATGAACTTTTATCTTAAATATTTTCTTAGCAATTTTTCTTTTCCACAAAATTTAAAATTTGAACCGCATTTAAATAAAAGTTTAACATAGCTGATCCAGGAAGTACACATCTACATCTGTATAACTGGTTTAGACAATTATTAAACATCAACCAAAATCAAAAGTACCTAGCTGTATACAAAATATTATTTAAATGTACATAGCTCAAAGTGTTAATCCATTACGAGACCATATTCGTTCAAA
Organism: Tipula vernalis; assembly: GCA_958295665.1. NCBI lineage: Eukaryota > Metazoa > Arthropoda > Insecta > Diptera > Tipulidae > Tipula > Tipula vernalis. The sequence goes on along the minus strand of OY282558.1, from coordinate 133,126,507 downwards.
CATACAACATATTTAGATAAAAGATTTGTTTTCTGTTTGGTTTCGTTATGCATGAGGAAATGGCAAATTTGTTTTACTTCAAAGTTTAAAAAAAAAATTCTGTGTTTTACTTGGAATTAACATTTTTTATTTTACTGTGTGTATGCACAAGTATTCACCCATTTTAATCAACTTTTGACATTCAAGTTGTGTTTGTTAGCGAGATAAAAATTTTTTATAACACCAAATTATATTAAGATGATGATGTATTAACTTGTGTGTACCGTAATTTTTTGTATGCTTCTATACATATACATAATACATACAAAGTAAATTATTTGATGTAACCTTTTGGTGGACCTTTTATAATTTTTTTGTGGTAAGATTAGACACCAAAGTATAAATATTTCTTTTTCGAGAATGGTAGTGGCTTGATAAGATTTTTTATTTTTTAATATTTATTAGTCTTATACCTTAAGAAATATTGCTTTTTGACCCGTTTCTAAATTGGCCCGCCAACCTTCACAAAACAATATCTCTGAAAATTAAGAAAATAAAATAAAGCTCATACGAAAAGCTTCTTATTTTTTGATTTAATATTCATATCGAAATTATCCAATTTTCCCAGAATAATATGTATGTACTCGTACATACACTTTTGTATATAAATTTTTATACTCAAGAGCAAAGAAAATATGAAGAATTATACAAAAATAACAAATCAAAATTGATTTGTGTGCTGCTTCGAATTCAAGGCATATATGGTTAGTATACCAAATATAAAGGAAAAGCTCTTTGATGTACATGCACTTATTTCAATTTGTGCGATTCTTTATTGTTTTCCTCCCTCTTGCTATTGAAATATTATAATGTTTTCAATAAAAATGGAATTTAAAAATTTATACCATATCGATTTAGTAAGTCAAGACCAAGACCATGGAAGCTATTGCTTGCATGTATGTTCGATATTTATTTATTTTTTTTACTCTTTATGAAAAATGTATTAATTTTATTTGTGTAAGTATTTTTAATTATTTTTAGTTAATTTTAGCTTGATAATATTCTGAAAGTTATGAGAATATTGTAATTAGACCAGTTAGAAAACTATTAGTATATAAACTTGTAATAGTTGACTTCTTCTACTCAAACGAATTTTTCTGAGCTTGGAGGAAACTTGGCCTGATAATTTTTCTCGTGGTAACTATTGGCAATGCACTGTTATTGAACCACTTTCCAGACTCTATTTTATTGAATTTCATATTTAACAATTTTAATTAGTATTACCGACATTTTTTTACTTTCGGCTGAAAACTTTCGGCTAAGTTTAACAGAGTCTGTATCGGCTTCAGATAGTTGCTTAGATTAACCCAAACAAACCGACAAATGTTGCGCTTTGTATATACTCGCACAGAGGTTAACAAGAATTATCATGTCCAGCACTCACTACCAGCACAATGAGCTCAAGGAAAGTTCTTTTTTTTTGTTCAGCGCTTTACACTTCGTGTAACTCTTGGGGTAAAGTACGGGGAGGGGGAGGGGGCGGATTGATATTTTTACTTTTTTGGTAGATATATTATAAATGATTGGCCTCTTCATTTTTTTTTTCTGATTAAACAATATACAATAGAAAAATGTTGCGAATGTCATTATTGTAAATATATTTTGTCTATAAAAAGCCGAAAGAATCTTATTGATTTAATACACAGACAAACTTTTCTTTCTCTTAAGAATAATCATATGAATTAAAGTGCAGATTACTTTTATGGATACTGTTACGATGACAGTCTGAACGACCTTATCCTAGCAAGCCGCGATATACCCCGCCTGGCAGATGTCATATGGAAAAAACAGCGGAAGGATGTTCACCACGACAAGCTTCACACAAACTAAAAATAAAGTATCTACTGTCAGTAATCCTTGGTGTATCATTTGGCGACGAGAATAAAGCGAATTAACCTCGGCATCATGGAAGAACTCATCAAACGGTTGATGGAAGCTCAGACTGAAAAATAACGACAAATGGCAGTAATCATGGAACAAATGGTTCAGCAGCGAAACGCTCAGTTCACCGACCAGCAGCGGTACAAATACACAAGCACCTGTCCGATCGAATGGAAAAATTCGGCTACTGCCCGGAGGACGGTGAAACGTTCGACCGCTGGTACGCTCGATATGAGCACATCTGCACAGAGGAAGCATAGACATTGGCGGTCCGCCAGCGAGTAAAGTTGCTCACTGAGAAGTTGTCAACCTCGGAGTACCGACGTTTCGCTGACCGCATCCTGCCAGAGACCATACAAACCATAACTTTCGAGAGAGCAGTCGAGGAGCTGAAAAAGATTTTCGGACGGAAAGAATCGATCTTCACACTCCGCTACAAGTGTTTGAGCATCGCTAAAGGTTCAGGAGAAAATTGGGACGATTTCGCAAGCCCAGTCAACAGGAAGTGCGAAAAATCCGAGATTGCCACGTGCACAGCCGACGATTTTAAGGTTCTCATGTTCGTCAAAGCGCTCACGGGAGCTGAAAACTCACTTGTTCTAGAAAAACTTTTCATTAAGCTCGAGGAAGTCGAAATAACCCGTGCAGCAGCAGCCAATCCAAACACAGTGACCAGATTGAAGCTGAACGGTTGTCTTGTCTCAAAGACGAGAAATTGATGGTCCAACACTCCAACTCAGCACTGAGAAGCGAGGTGATGCAGATGTTCAGAAAGAAAGAAGGACAGCAACAGCAAGGTCGGCAGAAATCCACACACAAATCAACAGAAAAATTGGACACGCCTCCTAACAACTGCTACTTCTGTGGTGACTGCCACTGGCATAAAGATTGCCCGTACAAGAACAAAATCTGCGATACTTGCAAGGTAAAGGGTCACAAAGCTGGCCATTGTACCTCGGCGACAGAATTCCTGCGCAGATTCCGATCAAGACCAAGCAGACCTAGCCACAGATCAGAACGACGTCAAAGTCTGGCAGTCACAACAGCATCGATCTCTACCCGCAAATTTGTTGAACCAGCCATCGATGATCACAAGCTTCGCCTGCAACTGGATTCTCGCTCCGACTGGACAATTATATCCGAGAAAAATGTGAAAAAAATTGGTGAACCGCCGTTCGAGAAGAAATCGGCCCATGCTACGTCGCAAATTCAAGCTTGAACGTCCTCGGCAGCGACTGAATGGAAGCTCTCGACCTATGGAATATTCCCATCGCCAGCGTCTGCAACAACGTCCTACTCGACGCTTCACAGCAGTTTTCAAGCGAGTTGAGGATCAAATTTCCAGACCATCAACACTCACTGCGGACTTTTCAAAGTCAATCGGTTGCAGCCAGGAGTCAAGCCAGCACCGGGAATCTTCCAAAGACTTGTGAGCAGCATGATGAGCAGAACAAAGGGCGCCTTTCCGTTCATCGACGACTTCATTGTGGGAGGAACAGATCAAAACAACCACGATAAAAATCTGTACGAAGTTTTAAGCCGCATTCAGGAGAACGGCTTCCACCTCAAAATCGACAAGTGTTGGTTCCGTCAGAAAGAACTCGAATTTCTTGGCCACATACTCGACACTAACGGCATTAAACCGAGCCCAGAAAAGATCAAGACGCTTCAGAACATTCCGCCTCCAAAAGACGTCAAGCAAATTTAGGCATTTCTAGGAGCAGTCACTTGGTACGGAAAATTCATTCCTGGTATAAAGAAACATTGCGGCCGATTAGACGAGCTTCTTCAAGATGATATCACGTTTGCATGGGAAACAAAACATCAAGAATCTTTCGACGAGCTCAAGACAATTCTGGCATCTGTCCTCGGACTTACTCACTACGACCCAACTAAGATGTTGATCGTTGCCGTTGACGCTTCAAGCTATGGAATGGGAGCAAGTCTAATGCATGAGATGCCCGGTAAGTCGTTGCGCCCAGTAATGCATGCCGCATGCTCATTCACAGCAGCAGAAAAAAACTACTCGCAAATCCAACGAGAAGCTCTGGCGCTCACATTCGCCCTTTAGAAGTTTCACCGCTACATTTATGGTCGAAAATTCGAGCTCCAGACTGACCATAAACCCTTGCTCGCAATATTCGGGAATAAGAAGGGAATTCCGGTACATACGGCAAGCCGCCTTCAACGCTACGCGTTGATATTGCTCGCATACGACTTCGAAATCAAATACGTCGACACGAACAGCTTCGCATACGTAGATTTCATCTCTCGACTCATTAGTCAACACGAGAAGCCTGACGAAGACGTCGTCATTGGAAAGATCATTGCAGAAAACTCACTAGGTTGCTTCGCTATCGACACCGCCAAGAAGCTGCCAGTAACCTTCGAAGCTATTCAGTACGAAACAAGTCGAGACAAGACGTTGAAGGTAATGACAAGTTGCATTGAGAAGGGTTGGCCACGTAAACGAGAGCAAATTCCTGACGTTGAGGCTGCAGACTACTTCGCAAGATGAGTTTCGCTCAAAGCCATCAACGGTTGTATTTTTTTCGGTGATCGCATCATAATTCCGAAGCGCTACCGCTGCGAAATACTGAAAGAACTGCATCAAGGTCATCCTGGCATTGAGCGCATGAAGCTATTTGCTCGACAGAAAGTCTCCTGGCCATCGCTCGACAACGACATCGAAAAAACAGTTCGAACCTGTGTGAATTGCGCAACGAATGCGTTTTCACCGATCCCGAGGAGGAGAAAGAGGAAGTACAAGAAGATGACTCATTGCAAGGCTCACTGGACGATCAACAAGAAGACTTGCCAGCGCTCCAGGAGCAAGTTCCACGAAGAGCAGTAACGTCTAGAAATGAAGCCTCACGATCAGCTTTGCTGTTATAAGGAAACAGCATCTTGTGTTGACTCACATCCGGTAAGCATGTTGTATACATAAAATTCATTGTGCTGCATCAGAGTGAGTTTCACTGTTAGCCCAACATGAAGAACTCCATTTAATGATATACCTGTAGAACCCATACACGAACTATCGAAAACGACGCGGAGCTTAGTTGTGTTACTCGACTGCTTCATAACCCAATGATGGGGTAAATAGTAGTTTTTGATATCCTTAGTGTTTACAGGCTCCCGTTGACCCATTTGCTGATAGAAAAGTGGTGTAACAATCTCACCTGTAGAGTTGCAAGAAAAGTTTGGCCAAAGCTGGACTTGGGGTGCACTAGGGCATTAATATCCCTACGCAGACGTGAATTAAGAACGGTCGTAGAAATTCAGAAGGCACAAACACTTGGGTAAGTTGAGGATGGACTGTCTCTCGGATCTCGAAAACATTAAAGCGCGGGAAGTCTTACACTACATAATTAGTTCGAAATGGTTCCAATAGGGGTAAAGGGGATATATTCTGTGGTATCACAATGGACTGTCACCGGTCTACGTGTTCCTAAGCAGCCACTCCAACCCGGTCTATGTGTGCCTAAGCAACCACTCCAACCTAACCTAACCTACCATATTCAGTCGTGCTTACAACATCTTCGGCCTGTACTGTTTGCCAATCAGAGTCCGAAAATAAGTATTCCTCACTGTAATTGCATTCAGTATCTGGAAAAAATACAATTTTTTAATCAAAACAAAGGTTATTTTTCTCCTATAAACATTTCAGTGGTTAACAATTCAATATTACCATAAAAATAGAAATGATGCACAATAACAAAAAATGGCGTCAAAATCATCAAAGCGCAGAGGCCAACTAAAATATTTCTAAAATGAATTTTGTCTTGCTTTGGTATTACATAATATATTGAACGAACATTTATTTTGAGATGGTTGCTCAGGTTATACCAATTTAATTGATTGATTGATTGATTATGAATGTACGGCCAAGCATTATAGCAGGATCTCCCGGACTCCCGGGCAGACACCGTACACCCGTTTACACATAATAAAATCAAAGGATAGGGTAGGATTATTAGTTGGGACAGACTCGACCCGGTTACAGACACCAATGCGATCTATAGTTAGTAAATTATTAGTACTATAATATGGTTAGCACAAGACAGTGCTTATTTAATTGTTCATGGTCCTTTTATATCTAATTAATTACTTATTACGTACTGCAACAAGCATTAAAATAAACGTTAAAAACCATTTAAACATAAAATTTAACTTAAAACTAATCACCAATTTCCTACCGATCCAGAAAAAGAAAATAAATAATTATAAATTCAATTATTTTATAAAATGTATATAAAATGATTTAAAAATGATAATGTTACAGCACCACAACACCTTAGACTCCTCAATAATTCAATTAGGTACTATAAGTATATCATGAATCAACCAATAAAATTAATATAAAAATTCCCAGGCAACTCACACTTCCAAAGCACACACCGTACACCTATTTACACATACCAAAACCAATGGATAGGATATGATTATTAGTTGGGACAGATTCAACCCGTTTGCAGACTCCTAAGCGATTAATAGTTAATAAATTATTAGTACAATAAATGATAAATGATAAACAGGTTAGCACAAGACAGCGCATTTTAACTACAAGATTAGATGCTCGTTCCTCTGGAATTCACTGCCAGAAATCTAAATCAGGACATCAAAACTTATTGTTATTATTATTAATGTTGTAATTTTACTAATCCTGTTGACATAATTAAGATAAACAAAATCAACATCTTCGACATTTGTTACTTATATACTCCCATAAAACTTCAACTCCGTTTATGGACATATTACCCTGCAAAATCAAGCGTGCAAAGTAAGTAAAATAATAAATCAATGAAAGGAAATTGAAACATTATTTTCTTAAACATTTATCGGTGTTCTATACAAGTAATATTGACTTTTGTATATGAAAACTGTAACCTAAACTTCAATAAATCCATTAAGTTAATAATTAAGTACAATACATTTAGCCTCTCGATTTGCTTTTACATAATTCCACGTTGTTCACATTCATTTAATCGAAATTTGGGATGCATAAAGAAATGCATCATTATGTGTTGCAAACCAAATCACAATTCAACTCAAAATTAATATTTCCAAATTAGTATTTTATTTATATAGTATAGTTAATTTATAATATTTGAATATTAATTAAATTAATTTAATATAATTTAATGCAATTTGTAATACCCTGTAAAACAAAATTAATCATACCTAAATAAACTATTTGATATTTATTATATAAGGCGGTTTCCGAGTCGATTCAAACTTACTCAATTATACAAAGTATAAGAATCCTATTTGAGTCGAATACACTAAAATTCTCGTTGTGTTTGTATAGATTATGTTTTATCAATAACACTATAGTTGGTTCATGAATACAAAAAAACACAAAGAGAGAAAACAACATCAAAATAAAAATAATAGAATTTTATATACTAAAACACCAACACACATTGAAGGTAAATATTTTTCTACAATCTTCCATATGTGTTTCATTATATTATATAAAAATAATACCCTTATAGCCAACATACAAACATTCCTGTTCTATGTATTAAAATACAGTAAAATATTTGTGACAACTAAATTTAAATATTAAATGACAAAAACCAATAATATATAGTACATTTCCTTGATAGAATCTGTATAAAGAGCAAACGAGACGGCCTGTATAAACATTTTTGTTGGTTTTGCTAAGAATCAAGCTTCAAGAATATATTTGTGTCGATTGTACATAAAATAAAACACAAGAACACATTCAAGTATGCGTAAAAATAAAATCAGATAACGACTTATAACATATTAAGTTAAAATCAATTTAATACGATCCAATTGTTAGATTTTTGTAACTAAATTCCATGTACAACCACACAAAAGTTAAAATCATGCACTTAATCAAGAAATCAAGAATTTTGATTTATTTATCTACAAACATGTAACATTGCCTGATAAATGCATCCCGGTGGATTGAATTTTCCAGAATTACACTTTAATTATTATTTTACTAGAATTGTTACAAAAATGTACTTATGAGGCTGAGAAAGGTTAAATTATACAAACCGTTGCATAACGTTTTTTTTTTTTAAATATGATTATTAAAAAAATAGAGAGGAAACAAACCGAATCTTTTTTCTTTGCAATTACCTTTTACGAGGATTTGTGCCATCTAAATTAAGTAATATAAAACTGATTATATATATTTCGATCCAGTACACAATAGGTATTTTGTAAACAAATTTTAGTACAATCATCTAATTTGAATTTTCTTTTTTTTGTTGTTGTGGTTTTTATGATGGTCATACATAGAACGTTACTTAGAGTTTTATTAAATTTTTTTTGTCTTGGTAAAGTTATTTTATATATATATATATATATACAGTGCTGGTAAAAAAAAATTTGGCAAACATATTTTGTTACAAATTGGAGTCTTTTTTTGCTAAAATTACAAAACTTTTGAAAGCAATTGGCTTATTGTTTCATTTTATATACATGTATGACGTAATTTTTTGAAAAAAAAAATGTACCTGCAATTTAGGGGGAAAACCCGAAAAATGCAAAAATTTTCAAAATACGCTGATTGGAGTTAAAGTAATGGAATAAATTAAACGCTTATTATTAAATTTTTTTTTTGTTTTTTACCGATTTATAGAAATTCTATCTTTAATATTAATATTTTGTTGGACCGCCATTTGCTTTTATTACAGCGATACACCTCTGATTTATTGAATTTGATAAATTTTTTAATGTCGTAGAAGGCATGGATTCCCAAATCGTCATTAACAAACTTTTTCAAGCTTGAGTTGATGCTGGGCGCTTTCTTGCTACTTCTAGCTTCATTATAGACCAAATATTTTCTATGGGATTTAAGTCTGGACTGTACGGGAGCCAGTCCAACACATCGATATTTTTTATGCGAAGTGCTTTTTTACCTTTAAATGAAGAGATAAGAAAAAAAAACAAGTTTTTAGCAAATTATTTATGCTTATCTGAAAGGCAATTTTTCTATCTACAATTCAAAATGAATAAATCACAACTTTGGCGCTAAGGCACGGAGCGTTGTCCTGTTGAAAAATAAATCTGCAAGTCTCGTAAAAAAGCTTTAACAAAGAAGGCTCAATTTCGTTATGTAGGACCTGCAGATAAACAGCTGCTGTAATTTTGGAACTAATGAAGCACAATCGACCGGTTTAACTTCCAGAAAGACATACCGAGACAATAACTCCTTCAATTTTCGGTGGAAGTCTTAAAAGACATCCGATGCTAAGCCTCTCGCGAGATTCTCTCCTTAAGAGAATTCTTCCATCTCCAACATGCAGCTTGAATTTTGATTCATCGGAGAAAATCACATCATTCCACATCTCTTGAGTCCAAGAAACATGCTCCTGGGCCCATAGCAAACGTTTTTTTTTGTCACTCGTAATGTGAACTCAGGCTTGTGGGCTTGTTTAAGTGCTTTCAAACCAGCTTTAACAGGTTTTTTTCTCACTAAGCTGGCTGAAATTTGCTTTCCCGTTGCTCGCTCAAGATCCCCTCTTATGTCCGATGAAGTTTTATAACGGTTCCGACGACATTGTAGTATTAAAAATTCTAAAATCTCTAAAAATTTAACAAATTCAATGAATCAGAGGTGTATCGCTGTAATAAAAGCAAATGGCGGTCCAACAAAATATTAATATTAAAGATAGAATTTCTATAAATCAGTAAAAAACAAAAAAAAAAATTAAATAATAAGTGTTTAATTTATTCCATTACTTTAACTCCAATCAGCGCATTTTGAAAATTTTGGCATTTTTCGGGTTTTTCCCCTAAATTGCAGGTAAATTTTTTTTTTTCAGAAAATTAGGTCATACATGTATTTAAAATGAAACAATAAGCCAATTGCTTTCAAAAGTTTTGTAATTTTAGCAAAAAAAGACTCCAATTTGTAACAAAATATGTTTGCCCAATTTTTTTTTACCAGCACTGTATATATATATATAAACGGGTAAATATATGAAATGTTTTTTATTTTTAAACTGTTAACACCAGCGATTTTTTTTACCGCGCTAAAACAAGAAAGAAGGAAAAAATAACTTGATACCGATAATGGGAAAGCGATCACTTTTAAAGCGGCCACGGTAGTGAGCAGATAGCAATACTGTGATTTTGCTTGAATTAATTTTAATTATATTGCAAGAGGCAAAAAAAAAAAAAAAAAAAAAAAAAAAAAAATTGGATTTGCTTGCACATTCGAACTTAGCATATGAGTGAAGTGTGAATAGTATTATTAGTGAATGGTAAGCCCTGATACATAAATTTGATCGCTTTCCGAATTTAACGTATTAAAGTTTTGTTTTATTTCCTTTTATTACACGGATTAGCTAAAGTAATTTTCTGGACCATCTGATAAGGAAGGGATTGCACCAAAGACAAAGGAAAGAAAACTTTCCAACAATGGCTTACTAGCGGGGCCTTATTAAATGGACATCAATAATACAGACAAAGTATTATGTATTATTGGCGCAGTTAGAAACAAAAGAACAACCACAAATATTGTTTTTTTTTTAATTACAGTACAGTACTATGTTTATATATCTCCATAGACATTTTTAGAACCATTTGTGGAGTTAATAATTTTCAATTTAGATTAAGTGGTTCATTGAATTTTTAAAAGAAAAGAGGCAAAGCAAATTAATTTAATTAGTATTGTTTAATTGAATTATAATTAAGAGCCGGTTAAAAATAATTAAATATTTATTGATTTTGAGTGATATTTGACATAGCAAAAAGTGAAAATATATATATTTTTAGTGTTTAGGTTTTTGTATACCGTTCCGGAAGCTTAGCACCAACCTGTGAGCGCTCATCGGGGAAAGTGCGGTAAGCGACAAGTCGTTATATTTATTTATTTTTTTGTATATATACACATATATCAGATCACTCAAATCACTTTGATTAATAGTAATCTAATTTAACAATTTTTTTTTTTTTTTTTTTTTTTTTGCCTCTTGCAATATAATTAAAATTAATTCAAGCAAAATCACAGTATTGCTATCTGCTCACTACCGTGGCCTCTTTAAAAGTGATCGCTTTCCCATTATCGATATCAAGTTATTTTTTCCTTCTTTCTTGTTTTAGCGCGGTAAAAAAAAATCGCTGGTGTTAACAGTTTAAAAATAAAAAAAATTTCATAATTTACCCGTTTATATATATATATATATATATATATATATATATATATATATATATATATATATATATATATATATATATATATAAAATAACTTTACCAAGGCAAAAAAAATTTAATAAAACTCTAAGTAACGTTCTATGTATGACCATCATAAAAACCACAACAACAAAATAACGAAAATTCAAATTAGATGATTGTACTAAAATTATTAGATTAGATGATTGTACTATACTATTGTGTACTGGATCGAAATATATATAATCAGTTTTATATTACTTAATTTAGATGGCACAAATCCTCGTAAAAGGTAATTGCAAAGAAAAAAGATTCGGTTTGTTTCCTCTCTATTTTTTTAATAATCATATTTTTAAAAAAAAAACGTTATGCAACGGTTTGTATAATTTAACCTTTCTTAGCCTCATAAGTACATTTTTGTAACGGAATTGAATTGAATAGAGTTAAAATTATAATTAAAATGTATTTAATACACATATGTTTATAAAGCATTATAGCAATTTCCTTCGTACCGGATTTTCCGTTTCTTTTTTTTACATGAAATTTTTGACTTATCTCCGCTAAAGATGTTTTTACATCAAAAAAATTAAGAATTGTACCGAATCCAATTTTTTTTTAAGTTTTTTTTGACATTTCAACCATAGAGTAAATGACAGCGATTTTTTTTTTTTATAATTTTTATTTTAGCGTAAATAGTATTTTGAGAACATTCCTTGAGAATTTCTTGTATCTTTTCGAAAACAGTGTCTATAGAAATAGCATTTTAGTTTTTAGTAGGATTAATTTCTGCTTCAATCATTTTTGATGTCGAAACATCTTTAGCAGGGCTTGATTTGGTAATATTGTGGTTCTTTCAATATTCGAATGTTTTGTACACCACCACATGTTTTGGTTTGGTTTACGATGTTACACGATTAATAATCAGATTTATTTTTATTTCAACGACCAAGCGGACTGACTTTATATCAAATAAATTATGGATACATTTACAAAATACTAAACCAAATAAAAAAAAAAAAAATGCAAGAAATCATGCATTGAATTTGACATGTTTTCCAGCGCTCCCCAAAAACAACACAACACAATACAACATAAATATGTTATTTCGCTTACATAATTTAAAATTATGTATTTTGTTGTTGTTTTGTTGCTTCTCTAAGATCATCCGTAGATATATAAATATGAGTAATGTAACAAGACTTCATTTCCTTATGTACAACATTCACAGACAGAAGAAAAAGCAACAAAATCCAAAAATGTTTGTGTTTCACAACATCCAAAGTTGAAAATAACGATAAAATGAGCTGCCTTCTTCGTATTTTGCTACGTACATATATACATATATCAAAGCTCCATATTTTATTCATTTCAAACACGTTTGTATGTACATACATACATATATATATGTGTAAGACAATTTTCTTATTTTCTTGAATTTAACATTTTCCTCGTTATTGTATTGTTTTTCCTGTTTTGGTTGCTCGTTTTTGTTTTTGTTTTGTTTTATTTTTCTAGTAAAAATTATGAAATTACAATAATGACATCTCATACAAAAAAAAAAAATCCAATTTTACTCGAAAAAACGGTACGATTCAAAAGTAAAATGTATCAAAACAAGAACGATGAGCGCAGACCGAAATTAAGCGCTGAAAACGTAGTGTATGAAAGATAAATAAAAAAAACATGTTTGGATAGGAAAACATTTTCCTGATAATGTATATAGTTTTTCCAACAATCAAAAAGATTTTGTTTTTAGTTTTACCTATACTTGTGTGTGTATGTGTGTGTGTGTATGTGTGTGTGTGTGTATTTACGGGAAAAATGGAAAATGCTGTACATATGATATGACACGTACTCAAACAGTAGAATAAAATCGAAAAGCAGCAAAAAAAAAATTAAATAAAATGGGAAAGCTGGAAAAACGGGAAAATTGTGTTCACATACATGTATGTGAGAAACTTAAAAATTATATTTTAATTTAAAATTAGATGTAACTTTTGCCTTATAAAATTGGCACAAATTTTTCGCATCGTTTGGCATACAATAGAGCAAAATACACAAAAACACACACAACATTGCTACAAGTGTTAAAAGTTTATTTTGTAGTTTCTCGTTTTGTTTTATCTCTGAATTTAGCGAGCACATAGATAAACATACATATATGCAGCAGGTAAAAGCTTATAATAGAGCTTTGGCATTTAATATTTGTTTTGTATGTGCAACTTGTACACTCGTGCACAGCGCAAATAGATAATGAAATGTGTATGCAATATGTGTGCCAAATATGTTTGTTCGGTCGATAAAATCAAAAGTTGAACTTTTATTTCTGTTGACAGCAAAAAAAATAAAAAATTGTGTATTCGTCTACTGGTGATAAAACGAGTAATAAAATAAATTAACAAAAACAAATTTTTATTTTACATATCATTCACGTTCTTTTGTCGTCCGACAGACTGATAGAAACTGCAAAATCTTAGTGTTTGCTTTTTATTTAGGGACATGCAGCCATCCGGAATATCAACAATTTCGTTTGTAGTATATGAACTGTCTGCAAGAGTTTCTACTAGAAAATACCAAAATGGATTACCTATCCAATGGCGTTACTACAAATTTTGGGCCCCTAAAAATGTTTCTTGTACCAATGGATATGTAACGCTTTTAGTGAAAAACCTATTTCTTCCTATCGTCTAGTCTTGCATTAATTAAAAGTAACTGATTTTGAGAGTAGATGACACGAAACATCTTGCAACTCAATACTCTGACGATTTCTAAATATATCGATAAAGCATCATGAGATATCCGTAAGTTTCGTTAAAAAATTTTATAATCATAAAATATGTATTTGGAAAAATTCTAAATTAGTTTTAAGTTTGATAATTAATTTAAACAAGTTTGGATTTTAACTTAACTTTTAACGTTAACTTTTTCAAACTTTTAGGTTTTTCATAAAAAGTTTTATGTATTTGCAAGAAATCAAGAGCTATTAATTTTATAAGCTTTCAATTATCAAATATTTTTTAACCAATCCATTTTACTCAGAAATATGATTTCACAATGGGTGACGGAATTTTGGCTAAAATTTAGAATATTTGTTCTCAAAGTTAATCGCATCAATCATCAAAAGCTTCTAGTTTAAAGAAGTTTCCAAATCAAACCATTTAACTATAAAATTTGATAATACAAAGGAAGGTGGTTTTTATGGATAAATTTAGAATATTTGTGTTCCATGAGCTTTAAGCTTAATAATTAGGTTTAAACTTAATATTTCTGGGTGTTTTAATAATTTTAGATTTTTGTTAGAATGTTTTCTGTGTAAAAAATAAGTATTTGCATAAAGCTTCAAGAGCTTTCAGTTTTAAGAACTTTCACTGATCGAAACTTTTTAAACAATTTATCCCAAAATTCCATTACCCTTTGTAACGGAATTTTACGATACATTTAGAATGTTTGTTTCCAATGAGCTTTAACATTAATAATTAATTTAAACTTTTTGGGTTTGAATTTAACATTTACGAGCCTTTTCATCATTTGAGGTTTTTGTTAAAGGCTTTTATGAACATAAACTATGCATTTGCAAAAAATGTCGAAATTTTAGTTTTTTGAGCTTTCACGTATCGAAGCTTTTTAATCGAAATCATTTATTATTTATTCTGAAATTTGATGGAATTTTGGAATTAATTTAGAATATGTGTTTTCAATAAGCTTTAAGCTTTGATAATTAATCCATACTTTTTGGGTTTGAACTTAACATTTTTGAACTTTTTAATAATTTCATAGTTTTAATAAAATGTTTTATGAGCATAAATTATTTATTTGAAAAGATTGTCAAGAGCTTTAGTTTTAAGAGCTTTCACTTATCCAAGCTTTTAAACTAACCATTTTGCTTCGAAATTTGATATTACAACGGATGACGGAACTTTGGGTAGGATTTAGAATATTTGTGTTTAATGTAAATTATTAAGAGCTTTTAGTTTTAAGAGCTTTTCAAACCAAACCTTCTGACTTTCAAATTTGATATTATAAAGGAAGGTGGTATTTTCGGATTAATTTAGAGTATTTGTTCTCAATGAGCTTTAAGCTAGATAATTTATTTATACTTTATTTATTTATCGAAGCTTTTCAACTCAAATCATTTTACTCAGAAATTTGATATACGAGTAAAAATAGTAATTTTTAAAAATAAATTCTGAATATTTGTTCTCAATGTAAATATCCTTCATCCAAAATGTGTTTCCAATTTCGAGCGTTCCATGTGTAATAAAAGCAACTGGTGTACTCTGATTTAATTTTTAGGCCATATTCGGGCCTTCGTTCAAAAGTGGATGAAATAGAACGTGAGTCATTTGAATGACCTCAAATAAAACGAGTCGTCTTGCAACTCTTTGTTTTGACGAGTTCTAAATGTATTGATGAAGCATCACCAGTTTTGATATAATTTGAAAAATATCAAGAATTTCGAAATATCTTGAATATTATTGAAAGTTCTTAAATATCAAATTACCCGTAAGTATGTAAAACCCAAAGGAATCCTATGCGTGCTAATCGCCGCCATGTAAAACGTGAATAACCTGGACATTATTGAATAATTTCTAATAAACTACAGGAAATCAAAGAAATATCGAAATTCTGGCATAATCTCAGAAAATCTTTTAAATATCACCATTTGCGCAGAACATTGCCTTACAAAATTAATTAGGAATTATTTCTTATTGTTCTAAAAATTTTCCTAGAAATGTACCGTTCTGCAAATATGCACATCAAGCTTAATCTGAGCTATCTAATCTTAAATTTGAATACAAATAATTCATAACCTCCTTCGGCAAACTTTGATGCACGATATTTCGTTCTTTGGCATCACATGAAGTTCTTCCATCGTTGATGATGATTTTGCCTAATGACAGCGAAATATTCCAAGTCAATCACTATTTGAATCCACTGTGCTAAACGCCCCGAAAACTATTTAATAACGGTACTGCAATCCCATGTTAATTTCGGTTGGTTGCAAAATATTAGAAGCAAATGTTCACTGATTTGGTCGCTCATTTGTAATATGAAAGTTCAACCACCAATAGGAGCCTCGTAAGAACCGAAAAGACCACGACGAAATGCATCTTTCATGAAATTATCAATTATGATGAAATTCTTCTTGTACATTTAAAATGGGATACTAAAATGATTTTTGGATGTATTTCTGGAATATGGCTAAGTATGACGGAACTGCCCTAGTTCTCAACTGATTATGATTAAATTTGACATGTTCATTAAAAATGTAGAACATCCAATTTTCTTATATTCTTATATTCTCAGGAAAAGAAAGAAAGTTCATAAGGTGATCAGAACTTCGGTCTTGATTAATTCAACTCCCAAATCACAGGTGGGAAGTTTGTCCTAAAATTAAACATTTGTCGTAAAAATTGATTTTCCTGTGAATGTATTAGTTAGAATAACAAATCTCTCGTTATTATAAATTTGTACGTAAACAGTTAATTTACTTATCTAATTTAAATTTAAAAAAAATTTATAAATAAACTTAAGTCTTCATTTAAATTGTCCAAAAAACCATTTTAGAAATCAAAGTTCATTAGAAAAGTGATAAATAAAAATTACTCAATCTGATCCAAAACATCGTAACTAAGTGGACACAAGTTTTACAGTCAGTCGGAGAACCCCTCTATTCTACAACAATGATAAAGACGTCATTCAGGTGAACAATGTCCCTACTTAAAAAAAAACACATTCAAAAATCTAGAAGATAAATGACTTAGGCAGAAGTTTTGGTTCCCTATATTTATGTAAATTCGTATAAAGAAATTAAGTAGTATGAATGTATATAAGCATAAAGATGGATATTAAAAAATGCCTCCGTCTGGCCCAAATATCGTAAACAAATGGACATATGAGTTTAAGTTGGCGGCGGTCTCCTTAATAAGGGTAGAGAGAAATCCCCTCAGAAGATAAGTGACTTAGGAAAGACGTGTTGCGTTCCTACGAGTCAATACGCGTTGGCACAGCATTTACAGGTCTCGAAACCTGTCATTAAAGGTATCAAGAATAGAAATCGGAGTACAATTGCAGATTATAGATTTTTATGGCTCTGAATCGGCTGATGTATAGTAAGGTGATTTTCAATGAAATGAAGGAACCTAAATACTCGTTGGCATAAAAATGACGGGTCCTGAGGCCTATCATTAGAGGTATTAAGAACAGCAATCGGAGCACAATTGGAGATTTTGGATTTTTATAGCTCTGAATCGTCTGATCTATAGTAAGGCGATTTTCATCAAATCGAATTTTCTATGAAATGTACGGAAATAGGGGGGTCTCGAGACCTGTCATTAAAGGTATCAAGAACAGAAATCGGAGCACAATTGCAGATTTAAGATTTTTATGGCTCTGAATCGGCTGATGTATAGTAAGGTGATTTTCAATGGAATCAAGGAATCTAAATACTCGTTAGCATAAAAATTACAGGTCCTGAGGCCTATCATTAGAGGTATTAAGAACAGCAATCGGAGCACAATTGCGGATTTTGGATTTTTATGGCTCTGAATCGTCTGATCTATAGTAAGGTGATTTTCATCAAATCGATTTTTTTATGAAATGTACGGAAATAATTATGGAATCTAAATACGCGTTGGCACAGCATTTACAGGTCTCGAGACCTGTCATTAAAGGTATCAAGAATAGAAATCGGAGCACAATTGCAGATTTTAGATTTTTATGACTCTGAATCGGCTGATATATAGTAAGGTGATTTTCAATGGAATCAAGGAATCTAAATACTCGTTAGCATGAAAATTACAGGTCCTGAGGCCTATCATTAGCGGTATTAAGAACAGAAATCGGAGCACAATTGCAGATTTTAGATTTTTATGGCTCTGAATCGGCTGATGTATAGTAAGGTGGTTTTCAATGGGATCAAGGAATCTAAATACTCGTTAGCATGAAAATTACAGGTCCTGAGGCCTATCATTAGCGGTATTTAAAACAGAAATCGGAGCACAATTGCAGATTTTAGATTTTTATGGCTCTGAATCGGCTGATGTATAGAAAGGTGATTTTCAATGAAATGAAGGAACCTAAATACTCGTTGGCATAAAAATTACGGGTCCTGAGGCCTATCATTAGAGGTATTAAGAACAGCAATCGGAGCACAATTGCAGATTTTGGATTTTTATGGCTCTGAATCGTCTGATCTATAGTAAGGTGATTTTCATCAAATCGAATTTTCTATGAAATGTACGGAAATAATTATGGAATCTAAATACGCGTTGGCACAGCATTAACAGGTCTCGGACCTGTCATTAAAGGTATCAAGAACAGAAATCGGAGCACAATTGCAGATTTTAGATTTTTATGGCTCTGAATCGGCTGATGTATAGTAAGGTGATTTTCAATGAAATGACGGAATCTAAATACTCGTTGGCATAAAAATTACGGGTCCTGAGGCCTATCATTAGAGGTATTAAGAACAGCAATCGGAGCACAATTGCAGATTTTAGATTTTTATGGCTCTGAATCGGCTGATGTATAGTAAGGTGATTTTCAATGGAATCAAGGAATCTAAATACTCGTTAGCATGAAAATTACAGGTCCTGAGGCCTATCATTAGCGGTATTAAGAACAGAAATCGGAGCACAATTGCAGATTTTGGATTTTTATGGCTCTGAATCGTCTGATCTATAGTAAGGTGATTTTCATCAAATCGAATTTTCTATGAAATGTACGGAAATAATTATGGAATCTAAATACGCGTTGGCACAGCATTTACAGGTCTCGAGACCTGTCATTTAAGGTATCAAGAACAGAAATCGGAGCACAATTGCAGATTTTAGATTTTTATGGCTCTGAATCGGCTGATGTATAGTAAGGTGATTTTCAATGAAATGAAGGAATCTAAATACTCGTTAGCATAAAAATTACGGGTCCTGAGGCCTATCATTAGAGGTATTAAGAACAGCAATCGGAGCACAATTGCAGATTTTGGATTTTTATAGCTCTGAATCGTCTGATCCATAGTAAGGTGATTTTCATCAAATCGAATTTTCTATGAAATGTACGGAAATAATTATGGAATCTAAATACGCGTTGGCACAGCATTTACAGGTCTCGAGACCTGTCATTAAAGGTATCAAGAATAGAAATCGGAGCACAATTGCAGATTTTAGATTTTTATGGCTCTGAATCGGCTGATGTATAGTAAGGTGATTTTCAATGGAATCAAGGAATCTAAATACTCGTTAGCATCAAAATTACAGGTCCTGAGGCCTATCATTAGCGGTATTAGGAACAGAAATCGGAGCACAATTGCAGATTTTAGATTTTTATGGCTCTGAATCGGCTGATGTATAGTAAGGTGATTTTCAATGGAATCAAGGAACCTAAATACTCGTTAGCATGAAAATTACAGGTCCTGAGGCCTATCATTAGAGGTATTAAGAACAGCAATCGGAGCACAATTGCAGATTTTGGATTTTTATAGCTCTGAATCGTCTGATCTATAGTAAAGTGATTTTCATCAAATCGAATTTTCTATGAAATGTACGGAAATAATTATGGAATCTAAATACGCGTTGGCACAGCATTTACAGGTCTCGAAACCTGTCATTAAAGGTATCAAGAACAGAAATCGGAGCACAATTGCAGATTTTAGATTTTTATGGCTCTGAATCGGGTGATGTATAGTAAGGTGATTTTCAATGGAATCAAGGAATCTAAATACTCGTTAGCATGAAAATTACAGGTCCTGAGGCCTATCATTAGAGGTATTAAGAACAGCAATCGGAGCACAATTGCAGATTTTGGATTTTTATAGCTCTGAATCGTCTGATCTATAGTAAGGTGATTTTCATCAATTCGAATTTTCTATGAAATGTACGGAAATAATTATGGAATCTAAATACGCGTTGGCACAGCATTTACAGGTCTCGAAACCTGTCATTAAAGGTATCAAGAACAGAAATCGGAGCACAATTACAATGGAATCAAGGAACCTAAATACTCGTTAGCATGAAAATTACAGGTCCTGAGGCCTATCATTAGAGGTATTAAGAACAGCAATCGGAGCACAATTGCAGATTTTAGATTTTTATGGCTCTGAATCGGCTGATGTATAGTAAGGTGATTTTCAATGGAATCAAGGAATCTAAATACTCGTTAGCATGAAAATTACAGGTCCTGAGGCCTATCATTAGAGGTATTAAGAACAGCAATCGGAGCACAATTGCAGATTTAGGATTTTTATAGCTCTGAATCGTCTGATCTATAGTAAGGTGATTTTCATCAAATCGAATTTTCTATGAAATGTACGGAAATAATTATGGAATCTAAATACGCGTTGGCACAGCATTTACAGGTCTCGAAACCTGTCATTAAAGGTATCAAGAACAGAAATCGGAGCACAATTGCAGATTTTAGATTTTTATGGCTCTGAATCGGCCGATGTATAGTAAGGTGATTTTCAATGAAATGAAGGAACCTAAATACTCGTTGGCATAAAAATTACGGGTCCTGAGGCCTATCATTAGAGGTATTAAGAACAGCAATCGGAGCACAATTGCAGATTTAGGATTTTTATAGCTCTGAATCGTCTGATCCATAATAATGTGATTTTCATCAAATCGAATTTTCTATGAAATGTACGGAAACGATCATGGAATCTAAATACGCGTTGGCAAAGCATTTACAGGTCTCGAGACCTGTCATTAAAGGTATTAAGAACATAAATCGGAGCACAATTGCAGATTTTAGATTTTTATGGCTCTGAATCGGCTGATGTATAGTAAGGTGATTTTCAATGAAATGAAGGAACCTAAATACTCGTTGGCATAAAAATTACGGGTCCTGAGGCCTATCATTAGAGGTATTAAGAACAGCAATCGGAGCACAATTGCAGATTTAGGATTTTTATAGCTCTGAATCGTCTGATCCATAATAAGGTGATTTTCATCAAATCGAATTTTCTATGAAATGTACGGAAATAATTATGGAATCTAAATACGCGTTGGCACAGCATTTACAGGTCTCGAGACCTGTCATTAAAGGTATCAAGAATAGAAATCGGAGCACAATTGCAGATTTTAGATTTTTATGGCTCTGAATCGGCTGATGTATAGTAAGGTGATTTTCAATGGAATCAAGGAATCTAAATACTCGTTAGCATGAAAATTACAGGTCCTGAGGCCTATCATTAGAGGTATTAAGAACAGCAATCGGAGCACAATTGCAGATTTTAGATTTTTATAGCTCTGAATCGGCTGATGTATAGTAAGGTGATTTTCAATGGAATCAAGGAATCTAAATACTCGTTAGCATGAAAATTACAGGTCCTGAGGCCTATCACTAGAGGTATTAAGAACAGCAATCGGAGCCCATTTGCAGATTTTGGATTTTTATAGCTCTGAATCGTCTGATCTATAGTAAGGTGATTTTCATCAAATCGAATTTTCTATGAAATGTACGGAAACAATTATGGAATCTAAATACGCGTTGGCAAAGCATTTACAGGTCTCGAGACCTGTCAATAAAGGTATTAAGAACATAAATCGGAGCACAATTGCAGATTTTAGATTTTTATGGCTCTGAATCGGCTGATGTATAGTAAGGTGATTTTCAATGGAATCAAGGAATCTAAATACTCGTTAGCATGAAAATTACAGGTTCTGAGGCCTATCATTAGAGGTATTAAGAACAGCAATCGGAGCACAATTGCAGATTTAGGATTTTTATAGCTCTGAATCGTCTGATCCATAATAAGGTGATTTTCATCAAATCGAATTTTCTATGAAATGTACGGAAACAATTATGGAATCTAAATACGCGTTGGCAAAGCATTTACAGGTCTCGAGACCTGTCATTAAAGGTATTAAGAACATAAATCGGAGAACAATTGCAGATTTTAGATTTGTATGGCTCTGAATCGGCTGATGTATAGTAAGGTGATTTTCAATGAAATGAAGGAACCTAAATACTCGTTGGCATAAAAATTACGGGTCCTGAGGCCTATCATTAGAGGTATTAAGAACAGCAATCGGAGCACAATTGCAGATTTAGGATTTTTATAGCTCTGAATCGTCTGATCCATAATAAGGTGAATTTCATCAAATCGAATTTTCTATGAAATGTACGGAAATAATTATGGAATCTAAATACGCGTTGGCACAGCATTTACAGGTCTCGAGACCTGTCATTAAAGGTATCAAGAATAGAAATCGGAGCACAATTGCAGATTTTAGATTTTTATGGCTCTGAATCGGCTGATGTATAGTAAGGTGATTTTCAATGGAATCAAGGAATCTAAATACTCGTTAGCATGAAAATTACAGGTCCTGAGGCCTATCATTAGAGGTATTAAGAACAGCAATCGGAGCACAATTGCAAATTTTAGATTTTTATAGCTCTGAATCGGCTGATGTATAGTAAGGTGATTTTCAATGGAATCAAGGAATCTAAATACTCGTTAGCATGAAAATTACAGGTCCTGAGGCCTATCATTAGAGGTATTAAGAACAGCAATCGGAGCCCATTTGCAGATTTTGGATTTTTATAGCTCTGAATCGTCTGATCTATAGTAAGGTGATTTTCATCAAATCGAATTTTCTATGAAATGTACGGAAATAATTATGGAATCTAAATACGCGTTGGCACAGCATTTACAGGTCTCGAAACCTGTCATTAAAGGTATCAAGAACAGAAATCGGAGCACAATTGCAGATTTTAGATTTTTATGGCTCTGAATCGGCTGATGTATAGTAAGGTGATTTTCAATGAAATGAAGGAACCTAAATACTCGTTGGCATAAAAATTACGGGTCCTGAGGCCTATCATTAGAGGTATTAAGAACAGCAATCGGAGCACAATTGCAGATTTAGGATTTTTATAGCTCTGAATCGTCTGATCCATAATAAGGTGATTTTCCTCAAATCGAATTTTCTATGAAATGTACGGAAATAATTATGGAATCTAAATACGCGTTGGCACAGCATTTACAGGTCTCGAGACCTGTCATTAAAGGTATCAAGAATAGAAATCGGAGCACAATTGCAGATTTTAGATTTTTATGGCTCTGAATCGGCTGATGTATAGTAAGGTGATTTTCAATGGAATCAAGGAATCTAAATACTCGTTAGCATGAAAATTACAGGTCCTGAGGCCTATCATTAGAGGTATTAAGAACAGCAATCGGAGCACAATTGCAGATTTTAGATTTTTATAGCTCTGAATCGGCTGATGTATAGTAAGGTGATTTTCAATGGAATCAAGGAATCTAAATACTCGTTAGCATGAAAATTACAGGTCCTGAGGCCTATCATTAGAGGTATTAAGAACAGCAATCGGAGCCCATTTGCAGATTTTGGATTTTTATAGCTCTGAATCGTCTGATCTATAGTAAGGTGATTTTCATCAAATCGAATTTTCTATGAAATGTACGGAAACAATTATGGAATCTAAATACGCGTTGGCAAAGCATTTACAGGTCTCGATACCTGTCATTAAAGGTATTAAGAACATAAATCGGAGCACAATTGCAGATTTTAAATTTTTATGGCTTTGAATCGGCTGATGTATAGTAAGGTGATTTTCAATGGAATCAAGGAATCTAAATACTCGTTAGCATGAAAATTACAGGTCCTGAGGCCTATCATTAGAGGTATTAAGAACAGCAATCGGAGCACAATTGCAGATTTTGGATTTTTATAGCTCTGAATCGTCTGATCTATAGTAAGGTGATTTTCATCAAATCGAATTTTCTATGAAATGTACGGAAATAATTATGGAATCTAAATACGCGTTGGCAAAGCATTTACAGGTCTCGAGACCTGTCATTAAAGGTATTAAGAACATAAATCGGAGCACAATTGCAGATTTTAGATTTTTATGGCTCTGAATCGGCTGATGTATAGTAAGGTGATTTTCAATGGAATCAAGGAATCTAAATACTCGTTAGCATGAAAATTACAGGTCCTGAGGCCTATCATTAGAGGTATTAAGAACAGCAATCGGAGCACAATTGCAGATTTTAGATTTTTATAGCTCTGAATCGGCTGATGTATAGTAAGGTGATTTTCAATGGAATCAAGGAATCTAAATACTCGTTAGCATGAAAATTACAGGTCCTGAGGCCTATCATTAGAGGTATTAAGAACAGCAATCGGAGCCCATTTGCAGATTTTGGATTTTTATAGCTCTGAATCGTCTGATCTATAGTAAGGTGATTTTCATCAAATCGAATTTTCTATGAAATGTACGGAAACAATTATGGAATCTAAATACGCGTTGGCAAAGCATTTACAGGTCTCGAGACCTGTCATTAAAGGTATTAAGAACATAAATCGGAGCACAATTGCAGATTTTAGATTTTTATGGCTCTGAATCTGCTGATGTATAGTAAGGTGATTTTCAATGGAATCAAGGAATCTAAATACTCGTTAGCATGAAAATTACAGGTCCTGAGGCCTATCATTAAAGGTATCAAGAACAGAAATCGGAGCACAATTGCAGATTTTAGATTTTTATGGCTCTGAATCGGCTGATGTGTAGTAAGGTGATTTCAATGAAATGAAGGAACCTAAATACTCGTTGGCATAAAAATTACGGGTCCTGAGGCCTATCATTAGAGGTATTAAGAACAGCAATCGGAGCACAATTGCAGATTTTGGATTTTTATAGCTCTGAATCGTCTGATCCATAATAAGGTGATTTTCATCAAATCGAATTTTCTATGAAATGTACGGAAACAATTATGGAATCTAAATACGCGTTGGCAAAGCATTTACAGGTCTCGAGACCTGTCATTAAAGGTATTAAGAACATAAATCGGAGCACAATTGCAGATTTTAGATTTTTATGGCTCTGAATCGGCTGATGTATGTATAGTAAGGTGATTTTCAATGAAATGAAGGAACCTAAATACTCGTTGGCATAAAAATTACGGGTCCTGAGGCCTATCATTAGAGGTATTAAGAACAGCAATCGGAGCACAATTGCAGATTTAGGATTTTTATAGCTCTGAATCGTCTGATCCATAATAAGGTGATTTTCATCAAATCGAATTTTCTATGAAATGTACGGAAATAATTATGGAATCTAAATACGCGTTGGCACAGCATTTACAGGTCTCGAGACCTGTCATTAAAGGTATCAAGAATAGAAATCGGAGCACAATTGCAGATTTTAGATTTTTATGGCTCTGAATCGGCTGATGTATAGTAAGGTGATTTTCAATGGAATCAAGGAATCTAAATACTCGTTAGCATGAAAATTACAGGTCCTGAGGCCTATCATTAGAGGTATTAAGAACAGCAATCGGAGCACAATTGCAGATTTTAGATTTTTATAGCTCTGAATCGGCTGATGTATAGTAAGTTGATTTTCAATGGAATCAAGGAATCTAAATACTCGTTAGCATGAAAATTACAGGTCCTAAGGCCTATCATTAGAGGTATTAAGAACAGCAATCGGAGCCCATTTGCAGATTTTGGATTTTTATAGCTCTGAATCGTCTGATCTATAGTAAGGTGATTTTCATCAAATCGAATTTTCTATGAAATGTACGGAAACAATTATGGAATCTAAATACGCGTTGGCAAAGCATTTACAGGTCTCGAGACCTGTCATTAAAGGTATTAAGAACATAAATCGGAGCACAATTGCAGATTTTAGATTTTTATGGCTCTGAATCGGCTGATGTATAGTAAGGTGATTTTCAATGGAATCAAGGAATCTAAATACTCGTTAGCATGAAAATTACAGGTCCTGAGGCCTATCATTAGAGGTATTAAGAACAGCAATCGGAGCCCATTTGCAGATTTTGGATTTTTATAGCTCTGAATCGTCTGATCTATAGTAAGGTGATTTTCATCAAATCGAATTTTCTATGAAATGTACGGAAATAATTATGGAATCTAAATACGCGTTGGCACAGCATTTACAGGTCTCGAAACCTGTCATTAAAGGTATCAAGAACAGAAATCGGAGCACAATTGCAGATTTTAGATTTTTATGGCTCTGAATCGGCTGATGTATAGTAATGTGATTTTCAATGAAATGAAGGAACCTAAATACTCGTTGGCATAAAAATTACGGGTCCTGAGGCCTATCATTAGAGGTATTAAGAACAGCAATCGGAGCACAATTGCAGATTTAGGATTTTTATAGCTCTGAATCGTCTGATCCATAATAAGGTGATTTTCATCAAATCGAATTTTCTATGAAATGTACGGAAACAATTATGGAATCTAAATACGCGTTGGCAAAGCATTTACAGGTCTCGAGACCTGTCATTAAAGGTATTAAGAACATAAATCGGAGCACAATTGCAGATTTTAGATTTTTATGGCTCTGAATCGGCTGATGTATAGTAAGGTGATTTTCAATGGAATCAAGGAATCTAAATACTCGTTAGCATGAAAATTACAGGTCCTGAGGCCTATCATTAGAGGTATTAAGAACAGCAATCGGAGCACAATTGCAGATTTTGGATTTTTATAGCTCTGAATCGTCTGATCTATAGTAAGGTGATTTTCATCAAATCGAATTTTCTATGAAATGTACGGAAATAATTATGGAATCTAAATACGCGTTGGCACAGAATTTACAGGTCTCGAAACCTGTCATTAAAGGTATCAAGAACAGAAATCGGAGCACAATTGCAGATTTTAGATTTTTATGGCTCTGAATCGGCTGATGTATAGTAAGGTGATTTTCAATGAAATGAAGGAACTTAAATACTCGTTGGCATAAAAATTACGGGTCCTGAGGCCTATCATTAGAGGTATTAAGAACAGCAATCGGAGCACAATTGCAGATTTAGGATTTTTATAGCTCTGAATCGTCTGATCCATAATAAGGTGATTTTCATCAAATCGAATTTTCTATGAAATGTACGGAAATAATTATGGAATCTAAATACGCGTTGGCACAGCATTTACAGGTCTCGAGACCTGTCATTAAAGGTATCAAGAATAGAAATCGGAGCACAATTGCAGATTTTAGATTTTTATGGCTCTGAATCGGCTGATGTATAGTAAGGTGATTTTCAATGGAATCAAGGAATCTAAATACTCGTTAGCATGAAAATTACAGGTCCTGAGGCCTATCATTAGAGGTATTAAGAACAGCAATCGGAGCCCATTTGCAGATTTTGGATTTTTATAGCTCTGAATCGTCTGATCTATAGTAAGGTGATTTTCATCAAATCGAATTTTCTATGAAATGTACGGAAACAATTATGGAATCTAAATACGCGTTGGCAAAGCATTTACAGGTCTCGAGACCTGTCATTAAAGGTATTAAGAACATAAATCGGAGCACAATTGCAGATTTTAGATTTTTATGGCTCTGAATCGGCTGATGTATAGTAAGGTGATTTTCAATGGAATCAAGGAATCTAAATACTCGTTAGCATGAAAATTACAGGTCCTGAGGCCTATCATTAGAAGTATTAAGAACAGCAATCGGAGCACAATTGCAGATTTTGGATTTTTATAGCTCTGAATCGTCTGATCTATAGTAAGGTGATTTTCATCAAATCGAATTTTCTATGAAATGTACGGAAATAATTATGGAATCTAAATACGCGTTGGCACAGCATTTACAGGTCTCGAAACCTGTCATTAAAGGTATCAAGAACAGAAATCGGAGCACAATTGCAGATTTTAGATTTTTATGGCTCTGAATCGGCTGATGTATAGTAAGGTGATTTTCAATGAAATGAAGGAACCTAAATACTCGTTGGCATAAAAATTACGGGTCCTGAGGCCTATCATTAGAGGTATTAAGAACAGCAATCGGAGCACAATTGCAGATTTAGGATTTTTATAGCTCTGAATCGTCTGATCCATAATAAGGTGATTTTCATCAAATCGAATTTTCTATGAAATGTACGGAAATAATTATGGAATCTAAATACGCGTTGGCACAGCATTTACAGGTCTCGAGACCTGTCATTAAAGGTATCAAGAATAGAAATCGGAGCACAATTGCAGATTTTAGATTTTTATGGCTCTGAATCGGCTGATGTATAGTAAGGTGATTTTCAATGGAATCAAGGAATCTAAATACTCGTTAGCATGAAAATTACAGGTCCTGAGGCCTATCATTAGAGGTATTA
Organism: Tipula vernalis; assembly: GCA_958295665.1. Taxonomy (NCBI): domain Eukaryota; kingdom Metazoa; phylum Arthropoda; class Insecta; order Diptera; family Tipulidae; genus Tipula; species Tipula vernalis. The sequence goes on along the minus strand of OY282558.1, from coordinate 133,098,317 downwards.
AGAACAGCAATCGGAGCACAATTGCAGATTTTAGATTTTTATAGCTCTGAATCGGCTGATGTATAGTAAGGTGATTTTCAATGGAATCAAGGAATCTAAATACTCGTTAGCATGAAAATTACAGGTCCTGAGGCCTATCATTAGAGGTATTAAGAACAGCAATCGGAGCCCATTTGCAGATTTTGGATTTTTATAGCTCTGAATCGTCTGATCTATAGTAAGGTGATTTTCATCAAATCGAATTTTCTATGAAATGTACGGAAACAATTATGGAATCTAAATACGGGTTGGCAAAGCATTTACAGGTCTCGAGACCTGTCATTAAAGGTATTAAGAACATAAATCGGAGCACAATTGCAGATTTTAGATTTTTATGGCTCTGAATCGGCTGATGTATAGTAAGGTGATTTTCAATGGAATCAAGGAATCTAAATACTCGTTAGCATGAAAATTACAGGTCCTGAGGCCTATCATTAGAGGTATTAAGAACAGCAATCGGAGCACAATTGCAGATTTTGGATTTTTATAGCTCTGAATCGTCTGATCTATAGTAAGGTGATTTTCATCAAATCGAATTTTCTATGAAATGTACGGAAATAATTATGGAATCTAAATACGCGTTGGCACAGCATTTACAGGTCTCGAAACCTGTCATTAAAGGTATCAAGAACAGAAATCGGAGCACAATTGCAGATTTTAGATTTTTATGGCTCTGAATCGTCTGATGTATAGTAAGGTGATTTTCAATGAAATGAAGGAACCTAAATACTCGTTGGCATAAAAATTACGGGTCCTGAGGCCTATCATTAGAGGTATTAAGAACAGCAATCGGAGCACAATTGCAGATTTAGGATTTTTATAGCTCTGAATCGTCTGATCCATAATAAGGTGATTTTCATCAAATCGAATTTTCTATGAAATGTACGGAAATAATTATGGAATCTAAATACGCGTTGGCACAGCATTTACAGGTCTCGAGACCTGTCATTAAAGGTATCAAGAATAGAAATCGGAGCACAATTGCAGATTTTAGATTTTTATGGCTCTGAATCGGCTGATGTATAGTAAGGTGATTTTCAATGGAATCAAGGAATCTAAATACTCGTTAGCATGAAAATTACCGGTCCTGAGGCCTATCATTAGAGGTATTAAGAACAGCAATCGGAGCACAATTGCAGATTTTAGATTTTTATAGCTCTGAATCGGCTGATGTATAGTAAGTTGATTTTCAATGGAATCAAGGAATCTAAATACTCGTTAGCATGAAAATTACAGGTCCTGAGGCCTATCATTAGAGGTATTAAGAACAGCAATCGGAGCCCATTTGCAGATTTTGGATTTTTATAGCTCTGAATCGTCTGATCTATAGTAAGGTGATTTTCATCAAATCGAATTTTCTATGAAATGTACGGAAATAATTATGGAATCTAAATACGCGGCCTATTATTAGCGGTATTAAGAACAGAAATCGGAGCACAATTGCAGATTTTAGACTTTTATGGCTCTGAATCGGCTGATGTATAGTAAGGTGATTTTCAATGGAATCAAGGAATCTAAATACTCGTTAGCATGAAAATTACAGGTCCTGAGGCCTATCATTAGAGGTATTAAGAACAGCAATCGGAGCACAATTGCAGATTTTGGATTTTTATGGCTCTGAATAGTCTGATCTATAGTAAGGTGATTTTCTTCAAATCGAATTTTCTATGAAATGTACGGAAATAATTATGGAATCTAAATACGCGTTGGCACAGCATTTACAGGTCTCGAGACCTGTCATTAAAGGTATCAAGAACAGAAATCGGAGCACAATTGCAGATTTTAGATTTTTATGGCTCTGAATCGGCTGATGTATAGTAAGGTGATTTTCAATGAAATGAAGGAACCTAAATACTCGTTGGCATAACAATTACGGGTCCTGAGGCCTATCATTAGAGGTATTAAGAACAGCAATCGGAGCACAATTGCAGATTTTAGATTTTTATAGCTCTGAATCGGCTGATGTATAGTAAGGTGATTTTCAATGGAATCAAGGAATCTAAATACTCGTTAGCATGAAAATTACAGGTCCTGAGGCCTATCATTAGAGGTATTAAGAACAGCAATCGGAGCCCATTTGCAGATTTTGGATTTTTATAGCTCTGAATCATCTGATCTATAGTAAGGTGATTTTCATCAAATCGAATTTTCTATGAAATGTACGGAAATAATTATGGAATCTAAATACGCGTTGGCACAGCATTTACAGGTCTCGAAACCTGTCATTAAAGGTATCAAGAACAGAAATCGGAGCACAATTGCAGATTTTAGATTTTTATGGCTCTGAATCGGCTGATGTATAGTAAGGTGATTTTCAATGAAATGAAGGAACCTAAATACTCGTTGGCATAAAAATTACGGATCCTGAGGCCTATCATTAGAGGTATTAAGAACAGCATTCGAAGCACAATTTCAGATTTTAGATTTTTATAGCTCTGAATCGTCTGATCTATAGTAAGGTGATTTTCATCAAATCGAATTTTCTATGAAATGTACGGAAATAATTATGGAATCTAAATACGCGGCCTATTATTAGCGGTATTAAGAACAGAAATCGGAGCACAATTGCAGATTTTAGACTTTTATGGCTCTGAATCGGCTGATGTATAGTAAGGTGATTTTCAATGGAATCAAGGAATCTAAATACTCGTTAGCATGAAAATTACAGGTCCTGAGGCCTATCATTAGAGGTATTAAGAACAGCAATCGGAGCACAATTGCAGATTTTGGATTTTTATGGCTCTGAATCGTCTGATCTATAGTAAGGTGATTTTCATCAAATCGAATTTTCTATGAAATGTACGGAAATAATTATGGAATCTAAATACGCGTTGGCACAGCATTTACAGGTCTCGAGACCTGTCATTAAAGGTATCAAGAACAGAAATCGGAGCACAATTGCAGATTTTAGATTTTTATGGCTCTGAATCGGCTGATGTATAGTAAGGTGATTTTCAATGGAATCAAGGAATCTAAATACTCGTTAGCATGAAAATTACAGGTCCTGAGGCCTATCATTAGAGGTATTAAGAACAGCAATCGGAGCCCATTTGCAGATTTTGGATTTTTATAGCTCTGAATCATCTGATCTATAGTAAGGTGATTTTCATCAAATCGAATTTTCTATGAAATGTACGGAAATAATTATGGAATCTAAATACGCGTTGGCACAGCATTTACAGGTCTCAAAACCTGTCATTAAAGGTATCAAGAACAGAAATCGGAGCACAATTGCAGATTTTAGATTTTTATGGCTCTGAATCGGCTGATGTATAGTAAGGTGATTTTCAATGGAATCAAGGAATCTAAATACTCGTTAGCATGAAAATTACAGGTCCTGAGGCCTATCATTAGAGGTATTAAGAACAGCAATCGGAGCCCATTTGCAGATTTTGGATTTTTATAGCTCTGAATCGTCTGATCTATAGTAAGGTGATTTTCATCAAATCGAATTTTCTATGAAATGTACGGAAACAATTATGGAATCTAAATACGCGTTGGCAAAGCATTTACAGGTCTCGAGACCTGTCATTAAAGGTATTAAGAACATAAATCGGAGCACAATTGCAGATTTTAGATTTTTATAGCTCTGAATCGGCTGATGTATAGTAAGGTGATTTTCAATGGAATCAAGGAATCTAAATACTCGTTAGCATGAAAATTACAGGTCCTGAGGCCTATCATTAGAGGTATTAAGAACAGCAATCGGAGCACAATTGCAGATTTTGGATTTTTATGGGTCTGAATCGTCTGATCTATAGTAAGGTGATTTTCATCAAATCGAATTTTCTATGAAATGTACGGAAATAATTATGGAATCTAAATACGCGGCCTATTATTAGCGGTATTAAGAACAGAAATCGGAGCACAATTGCAGATTTTAGACTTTTATGGCTCTGAATCGGCTGATGTATAGTAAGGTGATTTTCAATGGAATCAAGGAATCTAAATACTCGTTAGCATGAAAATTACAGGTCCTGAGGCCTATCATTAGAGGTATTAAGAACAGCAATCGGAGCACAATTGCAGATTTTGGATTTTTATGGCTCTGAATAGTCTGATCTATAGTAAGGTGATTTTCTTCAAATCGAATTTTCTATGAAATGTACGGAAATAATTATGGAATCTAAATACGCGTTGGCACAGCATTTACAGGTCTCGAGACCTGTCATTAAAGGTATCAAGAACAGAAATCGGAGCACAATTGCAGATTTTAGATTTTTATGGCTCTGAATCGGCTGATGTATAGTAAGGTGATTTTCAATGAAATGAAGGAACCTAAATACTCGTTGGCATAACAATTACGGGTCCTGAGGCCTATCATTAGAGGTATTAAGAACAGCAATCGGAGCACAATTGCAGATTTTAGATTTTTATAGCTCTGAATCGGCTGATGTATAGTAAGGTGATTTTCAATGGAATCAAGGAATCTAAATACTCGTTAGCATGAAAATTACAGGTCCTGAGGCCTATCATTAGAGGTATTAAGAACAGCAATCGGAGCCCATTTGCAGATTTTGGATTTTTATAGCTCTGAATCATCTGATCTATAGTAAGGTGATTTTCATCAAATCGAATTTTCTATGAAATGTACGGAAATAATTATGGAATCTAAATACGCGTTGGCACAGCATTTACAGGTCTCGAAACCTGTCATTAAAGGTATCAAGAACAGAAATCGGAGCACAATTGCAGATTTTAGATTTTTATGGCTCTGAATCGGCTGATGTATAGTAAGGTGATTTTCAATGAAATGAAGGAACCTAAATACTCGTTAGCATAAAAATTACGGGTCCTGAGGCCTATCATTAGAGGTATTAAGAACAGCAATCGAAGCACAATTTCAGATTTTAGATTTTTATAGCTCTGAATCGTCTGATCTATAGTAAGGTGATTTTCATCAAATCGAATTTTCTATGAAATGTACGGAAATAATTATGGAATCTGAATACGCGGCCTATTATTAGCCGTATTAAGAACAGAAATCGGAGCACAATTGCAGATTTTAGACTTTTATGGCTCTGAATCGGCTGATGTATAGTAAGGTGATTTTCAATGGAGTCAAGGAATCTAAATACTCGTTAGCATGAAAATTACAGGTCCTGAGGCCTATCATTAGAGGTATTAAGAACAGCAATCGGAGCACAATTGCAGATTTTGGATTTTTATGGCTCTGAATCGTCTGATCTATAGTAAGGTGATTTTCATCAAATCGAATTTTCTATGAAATGTACGGAAATAATTATGGAATCTAAATACGCGTTGGCACAGCATTTACAGGTCTCGAAACCTGTCATTAAAGGTATCAAGAACAGAAATCGGAGCACAATTGCAGATTTTAGATTTTTATAGCTCTGAATCGGCTGATGTATAGTAAGGTGATTTTCAATGGAATCAAGGAATCTAAATACTCGTTAGCATGAAAATTACAGGTCCTGAGGCCTATCATTAGAGGTATTAAGAACAGCAATCGGAGCACAATTGCAGATTTTAGATTTTTATAGCTCTGAATCGGCTGATGTATAGTAAGGTGATTTTCAATGGAATCAAGGAATCTAAATACTCGTTAGCATGAAAATTACAGGTCCTGAGGCCTATCATTAGAGGTATTAAGAACAGCAATCGGAGCACAATTGCAGATTTTGGATTTTTATGGCTCTGAATCGTCTGATCTATAGTAAGGTGATTTTCATCAAATCGAATTTTCTATGAAATGTACGGAAATAATTATGGAATCTAAATACGCGTTGGCACAGCATTTACAGGTCTCGAGACCTGTCATTAAAGGTATCAAGAACAGAAATCGGAGCACAATTGCAGATTTTAGATTTTTATGGCTCTGAATCGTCTGATCTATAGTAAGGTGATTTGCATCAAATCGAATTTTCTATGAAATGTACGGAAATAATTATGGAATCTAAATACGCGTTGGCACAGCATTTACAGGTCTCGAGACCTGTCATTAAAGGTATCAAGAATAGAAATCGGAGCACAATTGCAGATTTTAGATTTTTATGGCTCTGAATCGGCTGATGTATAGTAAGGTGATTTTCAATGGAATCAAGGAATCTAAATACTCGTTAGCATGAAAATTACAGGTTCTGAGGCCTATCATTAGAGGTATTAAGAACAGCAATCGGAGCACAATTGCAGATTTTAGATTTTTATAGCTCTGAATCGGCTGATGTATAGTAAGGTGATTTTCAATGGAATCAAGGAATCTAAATACTCGTTAGCATGAAAATTACAGGTCCTGAGGCCTATCATTAGAGGTATTAAGAACAGCAATCGGAGCCCATTTGCAGATTTTGGATTTTTATAGCTCTGAATCGTCTGATCTATAGTAAGGTGATTTTCATCAAATCGAATTTTCTATGAAATGTACGGAAACAATTATGGAATCTAAATACGCGTTGGCAAAGCATTTACAGGTCTCGAGACCTGTCATTAAAGGTATTAAGAACATAAATCGGAGCACAATTGCAGATTTTAGATTTTTATAGCTCTGAATCGGCTGATGTATAGTAAGGTGATTTTCAATGGAATCAAGGAATCTAAATACTCGTTAGCATGAAAATTACAGGTCCTGAGGCCTATCATTAGAGGTATTAAGAACAGCAATCGGAGCACAATTGCAGATTTTGGATTTTTATGGGTCTGAATCGTCTGATCTATAGTAAGGTGATTTTCATCAAATCGAATTTTCTATGAAATGTACGGAAATAATTATGGAATCTAAATACGCGGCCTATTATTAGCGGTATTAAGAACAGAAATCGGAGCACAATTGCAGATTTTAGACTTTTATGGCTCTGAATCGGCTGATGTATAGTAAGGTGATTTTCAATGGAATCAAGGAATCTAAATACTCGTTAGCATGAAAATTACAGGTCCTGAGGCCTATCATTAGAGGTATTAAGAACAGCAATCGGAGCACAATTGCAGATTTTGGATTTTTATGGCTCTGAATAGTCTGATCTATAGTAAGGTGATTTTCTTCAAATCGAATTTTCTATGAAATGTACGGAAATAATTATGGAATCTAAATACGCGTTGGCACAGCATTTACAGGTCTCGAGACCTGTCATTAAAGGTATCAAGAACAGAAATCGGAGCACAATTGCAGATTTTAGATTTTTATGGCTCTGAATCGGCTGATGTATAGTAAGGTGATTTTCAATGAAATGAAGGAACCTAAATACTCGTTGGCATAACAATTACGGGTCCTGAGGCCTATCATTAGAGGTATTAAGAACAGCAATCGGAGCACAATTGCAGATTTTAGATTTTTATAGCTCTGAATCGGCTGATGTATAGTAAGGTGATTTTCAATGGAATCAAGGAATCTAAATACTCGTTAGCATGAAAATTACAGGTCCTGAGGCCTATCATTAGAGGTATTAAGAACAGCAATCGGAGCCCATTTGCAGATTTTGGATTTTTATAGCTCTGAATCATCTGATCTATAGTAAGGTGATTTTCATCAAATCGAATTTTCTATGAAATGTACGGAAATAATTATGGAATCTAAATACGCGTTGGCACAGCATTTACAGGTCTCGAAAACTGTCATTAAAGGTATCAAGAACAGAAATCGGAGCACAATTGCAGATTTTAGATTTTTATGGCTCTGAATCGGCTGATGTATAGTAAGGTGATTTTCAATGAAATGAAGGAACCTAAATACTCGTTGGCATAAAAATTACGGATCCTGAGGCCTATCATTAGAGGTATTAAGAACAGCATTCGAAGCACAATTTCAGATTTTAGATTTTTATAGCTCTGAATCGTCTGATCTATAGTAAGGTGATTTTCATCAAATCGAATTTTCTATGAAATGTACGGAAATAATTATGGAATCTAAATACGCGGCCTATTATTAGCGGTATTAAGAACAGAAATCGGAGCACAATTGCAGATTTTAGACTTTTATGGCTCTGAATCGGCTGATGTATAGTAAGGTGATTTTCAATGGAATCAAGGAATCTAAATACTCGTTAGCATGAAAATTACAGGTCCTGAGGCCTATCATTAGAGGTATTAAGAACAGCAATCGGAGCACAATTGCAGATTTTGGATTTTTATGGCTCTGAATCGTCTGATCTATAGTAAGGTGATTTTCATCAAATCGAATTTTCTATGAAATGTACGGAAATAATTATGGAATCTAAATACGCGTTGGCACAGCATTTACAGGTCTCGAGACCTGTCATTAAAGGTATCAAGAACAGAAATCGGAGCACAATTGCAGATTTTAGATTTTTATGGCTCTGAATCGGCTGATGTATAGTAAGGTGATTTTCAATGGAATCAAGGAATCTAAATACTCGTTAGCATGAAAATTACAGGTCCTGAGGCCTATCATTAGAGGTATTAAGAACAGCAATCGGAGCCCATTTGCAGATTTTGGATTTTTATAGCTCTGAATCATCTGATCTATAGTAAGGTGATTTTCATCAAATCGAATTTTCTATGAAATGTACGGAAATAATTATGGAATCTAAATACGCGTTGGCACAGCATTTACAGGTCTCAAAACCTGTCATTAAAGGTATCAAGAACAGAAATCGGAGCACAATTGCAGATTTTAGATTTTTATGGCTCTGAATCGGCTGATGTATAGTAAGGTGATTTTCAATGAAATGAAGGAACCTAAATACTCGTTAGCATAAAAATTACGGGTCCTGAGGCCTATCATTAGAGGTATTAAGAACAGCAATCGAAGCACAATTTCAGATTTTAGATTTTTATAGCTCTGAATCGTCTGATCTATAGTAAGGTGATTTTCATCAAATCGAATTTTCTATGAAATGTACGGAAATAATTATGGAATCTGAATACGCGGCCTATTATTAGCCGTATTAAGAACAGAAATCGGAGCACAATTGCAGATTTTAGACTTTTATGGCTCTGAATCGGCTGATGTATAGTAAGGTGATTTTCAATGGAGTCAAGGAATCTAAATACTCGTTAGCATGAAAATTACAGGTCCTGAGGCCTATCATTAGAGGTATTAAGAACAGCAATCGGAGCACAATTGCAGATTTTGGATTTTTATGGCTCTGAATCGTCTGATCTATAGTAAGGTGATTTTCATCAAATCGAATTTTCTATGAAATGTACGGAAATAATTATGGAATCTAAATACGCGTTGGCACAGCATTTACAGGTCTCGAAACCTGTCATTAAAGGTATCAAGAACAGAAATCGGAGCACAATTGCAGATTTTAGATTTTTATAGCTCTGAATCGGCTGATGTATAGTAAGGTGATTTTCAATGGAATCAAGGAATCTAAATACTCGTTAGCATGAAAATTACAGGTCCTGAGGCCTATCATTAGAGGTATTAAGAACAGCAATCGGAGCACAATTGCAGATTTTAGATTTTTATAGCTCTGAATCGGCTGATGTATAGTAAGGTGATTTTCAATGGAATCAAGGAATCTAAATACTCGTTAGCATGAAAATTACAGGTCCTGAGGCCTATCATTAGAGGTATTAAGAACAGCAATCGGAGCACAATTGCAGATTTTGGATTTTTATGGCTCTGAATCGTCTGATCTATAGTAAGGTGATTTTCATCAAATCGAATTTTCTATGAAATGTACGGAAATAATTATGGAATCTAAATACGCGTTGGCACAGCATTTACAGGTCTCGAGACCTGTCATTAAAGGTATCAAGAACAGAAATCGGAGCACAATTGCAGATTTTAGATTTTTATGGCTCTGAATCGTCTGATCTATAGTAAGGTGATTTGCATCAAATCGAATTTTCTATGAAATGTACGGAAATAATTATGGAATCTAAATACGCGTTGGCACAGCATTTACAGGTCTCGAGACCTGTCATTAAAGGTATCAAGAATAGAAATCGGAGCACAATTGCAGATTTTAGATTTTTATGGCTCTGAATCGGCTGATGTATAGTAAGGTGATTTTCAATGGAATCAAGGAATCTAAATACTCGTTAGCATGAAAATTACAGGTTCTGAGGCCTATCATTAGAGGTATTAAGAACAGCAATCGGAGCACAATTGCAGATTTTAGATTTTTATAGCTCTGAATCGGCTGATGTATAGTAAGGTGATTTTCAATGGAATCAAGGAATCTAAATACTCGTTAGCATGAAAATTACAGGTCCTGAGGCCTATCATTAGAGGTATTAAGAACAGCAATCGGAGCCCATTTGCAGATTTTGGATTTTTATAGCTCTGAATCGTCTGATCTATAGTAAGGTGATTTTCATCAAATCGAATTTTCTATGAAATGTACGGAAACAATTATGGAATCTAAATACGCGTTGGCAAAGCATTTACAGGTCTCGAGACCTGTCATTAAAGGTATTAAGAACATAAATCGGAGCACAATTGCAGATTTTAGATTTTTATAGCTCTGAATCGGCTGATGTATAGTAAGGTGATTTTCAATGGAATCAAGGAATCTAAATACTCGTTAGCATGAAAATTACAGGTCCTGAGGCCTATCATTAGAGGTATTAAGAACAGCAATCGGAGCACAATTGCAGATTTTGGATTTTTATGGGTCTGAATCGTCTGATCTATAGTAAGGTGATTTTCATCAAATCGAATTTTCTATGAAATGTACGGAAATAATTATGGAATCTAAATACGCGGCCTATTATTAGCGGTATTAAGAACAGAAATCGGAGCACAATTGCAGATTTTAGACTTTTATGGCTCTGAATCGGCTGATGTATAGTAAGGTGATTTTCAATGGAATCAAGGAATCTAAATACTCGTTAGCATGAAAATTACAGGTCCTGAGGCCTATCATTAGAGGTATTAAGAACAGCAATCGGAGCACAATTGCAGATTTTGGATTTTTATGGCTCTGAATAGTTTGATCTATAGTAAGGTGATTTTCTTCAAATCGAATTTTCTATGAAATGTACGGAAATAATTATGGAATCTAAATACGCGTTGGCACAGCATTTACAGGTCTCGAGACCTGTCATTAAAGGTATCAAGAACAGAAATCGGAGCACAATTGCAGATTTTAGATTTTTATGGCTCTGAATCGGCTGATGTATAGTAAGGTGATTTTCAATGAAATGAAGGAACCTAAATACTCGTTGGCATAACAATTACGGGTCCTGAGGCCTATCATTAGAGGTATTAAGAACAGCAATCGGAGCACAATTGCAGATTTTAGATTTTTATAGCTCTGAATCGGCTGATGTATAGTAAGGTGATTTTCAATGGAATCAAGGAATCTAAATACTCGTTAGCATGAAAATTACAGGTCCTGAGGCCTATCATTAGAGGTATTAAGAACAGCAATCGGAGCCCATTTGCAGATTTTGGATTTTTATAGCTCTGAATCATCTGATCTATAGTAAGGTGATTTTCATCAAATCGAATTTTCTATGAAATGTACGGAAATAATTATGGAATCTAAATACGCGTTGGCACAGCATTTACAGGTCTCGAAACCTGTCATTAAAGGTATCAAGAACAGAAATCGGAGCACAATTGCAGATTTTAGATTTTTATGGCTCTGAATCGGCTGATGTATAGTAAGGTGATTTTCAATGAAATGAAGGAACCTAAATACTCGTTGGCATAAAAATTACGGATCCTGAGGCCTATCATTAGAGGTATTAAGAACAGCATTCGAAGCACAATTTCAGATTTTAGATTTTTATAGCTCTGAATCGTCTGATCTATAGTAAGGTGATTTTCATCAAATCGAATTTTCTATGAAATGTACGGAAATAATTATGGAATCTAAATACGCGGCCTATTATTAGCGGTATTAAGAACAGAAATCGGAGCACAATTGCAGATTTTAGACTTTTATGGCTCTGAATCGGCTGATGTATAGTAAGGTGATTTTCAATGGAATCAAGGAATCTAAATACTCGTTAGCATGAAAATTACAGGTCCTGAGGCCTATCATTAGAGGTATTAAGAACAGCAATCGGAGTACAATTGCAGATTTTGGATTTTTATGGCTCTGAATCGTCTGATCTATAGTAAGGTGATTTTCATCAAATCGAATTTTCTATGAAATGTACGGAAATAATTATGGAATCTAAATACGCGTTGGCACAGCATTTACAGGTCTCGAGACCTGTCATTAAAGGTATCAAGAACAGAAATCGGAGCACAATTGCAGATTTTAGATTTTTATGGCTCTGAATCGGCTGATGTATAGTAAGGTGATTTTCAATGGAATCAAGGAATCTAAATACTCGTTAGCATGAAAATTACAGGTCCTGAGGCCTATCATTAGAGGTATTAAGAACAGCAATCGGAGCCCATTTGCAGATTTTGGATTTTTATAGCTCTGAATCATCTGATCTATAGTAAGGTGATTTTCATCAAATCGAATTTTCTATGAAATGTACGGAAATAATTATGGAATCTAAATACGCGTTGGCACAGCATTTACAGGTCTCAAAACCTGTCATTAAAGGTATCAAGAACAGAAATCGGAGCACAATTGCAGATTTTAGATTTTTATGGCTCTGAATCGGCTGATGTATAGTAAGGTGATTTTCAATGAAATGAAGGAACCTAAATACTCGTTAGCATAAAAATTACGGGTCCTGAGGCCTATCATTAGAGGTATTAAGAACAGCAATCGAAGCACAATTTCAGATTTTAGATTTTTATAGCTCTGAATCGTCTGATCTATAGTAAGGTGATTTTCATCAAATCGAATTTTCTATGAAATGTACGGAAATAATTATGGAATCTAAATACGCGGCCTATTATTAGCGGTATTAAGAACAGAAATCGGAGCACAATTGCAGATTTTAGACTTTTATGGCTCTGAATCGGCTGATGTATAGTAAGGTGATTTTCAATGGAATCAAGGAATCTAAATACTCGTTAGCATGAAAATTACAGGTCCTGAGGCCTATCATTAGAGGTATTAAAAACAGCAATCGGAGCACAATTGCAGATTTTGGATTTTTATGGCTCTGAATCGTCTGATCTATAGTAAGGTGATTTTCATCAAATCGAATTTTCTATGAAATGTACGGAAATAATTATGGAATCTAAATACGCGTTGGCACAGCATTTACAGGTCTCGAGACCTGTCATTAAAGGTATCAAGAACAGAAATCGGAGCACAATTGCAGATTTTAGATTTTTATGGCTCTGAATCGTCTGATCTATAGTAAGGTGATTTTCATCAAATCGAATTTTCTATGAAATGTACGGAAATAATTATGGAATCTAAATACGCGTTGGCACAGCATTTACAGGTCCTGAGGCCTATCATTAGAGGTATTAAGAACAGCAATCGGAGCACAATTGCAGATTTAGGATTTTTATAGCTCTGAATCGTCTGATCCATAATAAGGTGATTTTCATCAAATCGAATTTTCTATGAAATGTGCGGAAATAATTATGGAATCTAAATACGCGTTGGCACAGCATTTACAGGTCTCGAGACCTGTCATTAAAGGTATCAAGAATAGAAATCGGAGCACAATTGCAGATTTTAGATTTTTATGGCTCTGAATCGGCTGATGTATAGTAAGGTGATTTGCAATGGAATCAAGGAATCTAAATACTCGTTAGCATCAGAATTACAGGTCCTGAGGTCTATCATTAGAGGTATTAAGAACAGCAATCGGAGCACAATTGCAGATTTTAGATTTGTATAGCTCTGAATCGGCTGATGTATAGTAAGGTGATTTTCAATGGAATCAAGGAATCTAAATACTCGTTAGCATGAAAATTACAGGTCCTGAGGCCTATCATTAGAGGTATTAAGAACAGCAATCGGAGCCCATTTGCAGATTTTGGATTTTTATAGCTCTGAATCGTCTGATCTATAGTAAGGTGATTTTCATCAAATCGAATTTTCTATGAAATGTACGGAAACAATTATGGAATCTAAATACGCGTTGGCAAAGCATTTACAGGTCTCGAGACCTGTCATTAAAGGTATTAAGAACATAAATCGGAGCACAATTGCAGATTTTAGATTTTTATAGCTCTGAATCGGCTGATGTATAGTAAGGTGATTTTCAATAGAATCAAGGAATCTAAATACTCGTTAGCATGAAAATTACAGGTCCTGAGGCCTATCATTAGAGGTATTAAGAACAGCAATCGGAGCACAATTGCAGATTTTGGATTTTTATGGCTCTGAATCGTCTGATCTATAGTAAGGTGATTTTCATCAAATCGAATTTTCTATGAAATGTACGGAAATAATTATGGAATCTAAATACGCGTTGGCACAGCATTTACAGGTCTCGAGACCTGTCATTAAAGGTATCAAGAACAGAAATCGGAGCACAATTGCAGATTTTAGATTTTTATGGCTCTGAATCGGCTGATGTATAGTAAGGTGATTTTCAATGAAATGAAGGAACCTAAATACTCGTTGGCATAACAATTACGGGTCCTGAGGCCTATCATTAGAGGTATTAAGAACAGCAATCGGAGCACAATTGCAGATTTTAGATTTTTATAGCTCTGAATCGGCTGATGTATAGTAAGGTGATTTTCAATGGAATCAAGGAATCTAAATACTCGTTAGCATGAAAATTACAGGTCCTGAGGCCTATCATTAGAGGTATTAAGAACAGCAATCGGAGCCCATTTGCAGATTTTGGATTTTTATAGCTCTGAATCATCTGATCTATAGTAAGGTGATTTTCATCAAATCGAATTTTCTATGAAATGTACGGAAATAATTATGGAATCTAAATACGCGTTGGCACAGCATTTACAGGTCTCGAGACCTGTCATTAAAGGTATCAAGAACAGAAATCGGAGCACAATTGCAGATTTTAGATTTTTATGGCTCTGAATCGGCTGATGTATAGTAAGGTGATTTTCAATGAAATGAAGGAACCTAAATACTCGTTGGCATAAAAATTACGGGTCCTGAGGCCTATCATTAGAGGTATTAAGAACAGCATTCGAAGCACAATTTCAGATTTTAGATTTTTATAGCTCTGAATCGTCTGATCTATAGTAAGGTGATTTTCATCAAATCGAATTTTCTATGAAATGTACGGAAATAATTATGGAATCTAAATACGCGGCCTATTATTAGCGGTATCAAGAACAGAAATCGGAGCACAATTGCAGATTTTAGACTTTTATGGCTCTGAATCGGCTGATGTATAGTAAGGTGATTTTCAATGGAATCAAGGAATCTAAATACTCGTTAGCATCAAAATTACAGGTCCTGAGGCCTATCATTAGAGGTATTAAGAACAGCAATCGGAGCACAATTGCAGATTTTGGATTTTTATAGCTCTGAATCGGCTGATGTATAGTAAGGTGATTTTCAATGGAATCAAGGAATCTAAATACTCGTTAGCATGAAAATTACAGGTCCTGAGGCCTATCATTAGAGGTATTAAGAACAGCAATCGGAGCACAATTGCAGATTTTGGATTTTTATGGCTCTGAATCGTCTGATCTATAGTAAGGTGATTTTCATCAAATCGAATTTTCTATGAAATGTACGGAAATAATTATGGAATCTAAATACGCGTTGGCACAGCATTTACAGGTCTCGAGACCTGTCATTAAAGGTATCAAGAACAGAAATCGGAGCACAATTGCAGATTTTAGATTTTTATGGCTCTGAATCGGCTGATGTATAGTAAGGTGATTTTCAATGAAATGAAGGAACCTAAATACTCGTTGGCATAACAATTACGGGTCCTGAGGCCTATCATTAGAGGTATTAAGAACAGCATTCGAAGCACAATTTCAGATTTTAGATTTTTATAGCTCTGAATCGTCTGATCTATAGTAAGGTGATTTTCATCAAATCGAATTTTCTATGAAATGTACGGAAATAATTATGGAATCTAAATACGCGGCCTATTATTAGCGGTATTAAGAACAGAAATCGGAGCACAATTGCAGATTTTAGACTTTTATGGCTCTGAATCGGCTGATGTATAGTAAGGTGATTTTCAATGGAATCAAGGAATCTAAATACTCGTTAGCATGAAAATTACAGGTCCTGAGGCCTATCATTAAAGGTATCAAGAACAGAAATCGGAGCACAATTGCAGATTTTAGATTTTTATGGCTCTGAATCGTCTGATCTATAGTAAGGTGATTTTCATCAAATCGAATTTTCTATGAAATGTACGGAAATAATTATGGAATCTAAATACGCGTTGGCACAGCATTTACAGGTCCTGAGGCCTATCATTAGAGGTATTAAGAACAGCAATCGGAGCACAATTGCAGATTTAGGATTTTTATAGCTCTGAATCGTCTGATCCATAATAAGGTGATTTTCATCAAATCGAATTTTCTATGAAATATGCGGAAATAATTATGGAATCTAAATACGCGTTGGCACAGCATTTACAGGTCTCGAAACCTGTCATTAAAGGTATCAAGAACAGAAATCGGAGCACAATTGCAGATTTTAGATTTTTATTCCTCTGAATCGGCTGATGTATATTAAGGTGATTTCCAATGAAATGAAGGAACCTAAATACTCGTTGGCATAAAAATTACGGGTCCTGAGGCCTATCATTAGAGGTATTAAGAACAGCATTCGAAGCACAATTTCAGATTTTAGATTTTTATAGCTCTGAATCGTCTGATCTATAGTAAGGTGATTTTCATCAAATCGAATTTTCTATGAAATGTACGGAAATAATTATGGAATCTAAATACGCGGCCTATTATTAGCGGTATTAAGAACAGAAATCGGAGCACAATTGCAGATTTTAGACTTTTATGGCTCTGAATCGGCTGATGTATAGTAAGGTGATTTTCAATGGAATCAAGGAATCTAAATACTCGTTAGCATGAAAATTACAGGTCCTGAGGCCTATAATTAAAGGTATCAAGAACAGAAATCGGAGCACAATTGCAGATTTTAGATTTTTATGGCTCTGAATCGTCTGATCTATAGTAAGGTGATTTTCATCAAATCGAATTTTCTATGAAATGTACGGAAATAATTATGGAATCTAAATACGCGTTGGCACAGCATTTACAGGTCCTGAGGCCTATCATTAGAGGTATTAAGAACAGCAATCGGAGCACAATTGCAGATTTTAGATTTTAATAGCTCTGAATCGGCTGATGTATAGTAAGGTGATTTTCAATGGAATGAAGGAATCTAAATACTCGTTAGCATGAAAATTACAGGTCCTGAGGCCTATCATTAGAGGTATTAAGAACAGCAATCGGAGCCCATTTGCAGATTTTGGATTTTTATAGCTCTGAATCATCTGATCTATAGTAAGGTGATTTTCATCAAATCGAATTTTCTATGAAATGTACGGAAATAATTATGGAATCTAAATACGCGTTGGCACAGCATTTACAGGTCTCGAAACCTGTCATTAAAGGTATCAAGAACAGAAATCGGAGCACAATTGCAGATTTTAGATTTTTATGGCTCTGAATCGGCTGATGTATAGTAAGGTGATTTTCAATGAAATGAAGGAACCTAAATACTCGTTGGCATAAAAATTACGGGTCCTGAGGCCTATCATTAGAGGTATTAAGAACAGCAATCGAAGCACGATTTCAGATTTTAGATTTTTATAGCTCTGAATCATCTGATCTATAGTAAGGTGATTTTCATCAAATCGAATTTTCTATGAAATGTACGGAAATAATTATGGAATCTAAATACGCGTTGGCACAGCATTTACAGGTCTCGAGACCTGTCATTAAAGGTATCAAGAACAGAAATCGGAGCACAATTGCAGATTTTAGATTTTTATGGCTCTGAATCGTCTGATCTATAGTAAGGTGATTTTCATCAAATCGAATTTTCTATGAAATGTACGGAAATAATTATGGAATCTAAGTACGCGTTGGCACAGCATTTACAGGTCCTGAGGCCTATCATTAGAGGTATTAAGAACAGCAATCGGAGCACAATTGCAGATTTAGGATTTTTATAGCTCTGAATCGTCTGATCCATAATAAGGTGATTTTCATCAAATCGAATTTTCTATGAAATGTGCGGAAATAATTATGGAATCTAAATACGCGTTGGCACAGCATTTACAGGTCACGAGACCTGTCATTAAAGGTATCAAGAATAGAAATCGGAGCACAATTGCAGATTTTAGATTTTTATGGCTCTGAATCGGCTGATGTATAGTAAGGTGATTTTCAATGGAATCAAGGAATCTAAATACTCGTTAGCATGAAAATTACAGGTCCTGAGGCCTATCATTAGAGGTATTAAGAACAGCAATCGGAGCACAATTGCAGATTTTAGATTTTTATAGCTCTGAATCGGCTGATGTATAGTAAGGTGATTTTCAATGGAATCAAGGAATCTAAATACTCGTTAGCATCAAAATTACAGGTCCTGAGGCCTATCATTAGAGGTATTAAGAACAGCAATCGGAGCCCATTTGCAGATTTTGGATTTTTATAGCTCTGAATCGGCTGATCTATAGTAAGGTGATTTTCATCAAATCGAATTTTCTATGAAATGTACGGAAATAATTATGGAATCTAAATACGCGTTGGCACAGCATTTACAGGTCTCGAGACCTGTCATTAAAGGTATCAAGAACAGAAATCGGAGCACAATTGCAGATTTTAGATTTTTATGGCTCTGAATCGGCTGATGTATAGTAAGGTGATTTTCAATGAAATGAAGGAACCTAAATACTCGTTGGCATAACAATTACGGGTCCTGAGGCCTATCATTAGAGGTATTAAGAACAGCAATCGGAGCACAATTGCAGATTTTAGATTTTTATAGCTCTGAATCGGCTGATGTATAGTAAGGTGATTTTCAATGGAATCAAGGAATCTAAATACTCGTTAGCATGAAAATTACAGGTCCTGAGGCCTATCATTAGAGGTATTAAGAACAGCAATCGGAGCCCATTTGCAGATTTTGGATTTTTATAGCTCTGAATCATCTGATCTATAGTAAGGTGATTTTCATCAAATCGAATTTTCTATGAAATGTACGGAAATAATTATGGAATCTAAATACGCGGCCTATTATTAGCGGTATTAAGAACAGAAATCGGAGCACAATTGCAGATTTTAGACTTTTATGGCTCTGAATCGGCTGATGTATAGTAAGGTGATTTTCAATGGAATCAAGGAATCTAAATACTCGTTAGCATGAAAATTACAGGTCCTGAGGCCTATCATTAGAGGTATTAAGAACAGCAATCGGAGCACAATTGCAGATTTTGGATTTTTATGGCTCTGAATCGTCTGATCTATAGTAAGGTGATTTTCATCAAATCGAATTTTCTATGAAATGTACGGAAATAATTATGGAATCTAAATACGCGTTGGCACAGCATTTACAGGTCCTGAGGCCTATCATTAGAGGTATTAAGAACAGCAATCGGAGCACAATTGCAGATTTAGGATTTTTATAGCTCTGAATCGTCTGATCCATAATAAGGTGATTTTCATCAAATCGAATTTTCTATGAAATGTACGGAAATAACTACAGAATCTAAATACGTGTTGGCACAGCATTTACAGGTCTCGAGACCTGTCATTAAAGGTATCAAGAACAGAAATCGGAGCACAATTGCAGATTTTAGATTTTTATGGCTCTGAATCAGCTGATGTATAGTAAGGTGATTTTCAATGGAATCAAGGAATCTAAATACTCATTAGCATGAAAATTACAGGTCCTGAGGCCTATCATTAGAGGTATTAAGAACAGCAATCGGAGCACAATTGCAGATTTTGGATTTTTATGGCTCTGAATCGTCTGAAGGTGATTTTCATCAAATCGAATTTTCTATGAAATGTACGGAAATAATTATTGGATCTAAATACGCGTTGGCACAGCATTTACAGGTCTCGAAACCTGTCATTAAAGGTATCAAGAATAGAAATCGGAGCACAATTGCAGATTTTAGATTTTTATGGCTCTGAATCGGCTGATGTATGGTAAGGTGATTTTCAATGGAATCAAGGAATCTAAATACTCGTTAGCATCAAAATTACAGGTCCTGAGGCCTATCATTAGAGGTATTAAGAACAGCAATCGGAGCACAATTGCAGATTTTAGATTTTTATAGCTCTGAATCGGCTGATGTATAGTAAGGTGATTTTCAATGGAATCAAGGAATCTAAATACTCGTTAGCATGAAAATTACAGGTCCTGAGGCCTATCATTAGAGGTATTAAGAACAGCAATCGGAGCCCATTTGCAGATTTTGGATTTTTATAGCTCTGAATCGTCTGATCTATAGTAAGGTGATTTTCATCAAATCGAATTTTCTATGAAATGTACGGAAACAATTATGGAATCTAAATACGCGTTGGCAAAGCATTTACAGGTCTCGAGACCTGTCATTAAAGGTATTAAGAACATAAATCGGAGCACAATTGCAGATTTTAGATTTTTATGGCTCTGAATCGGCTGATGTATAGTAAGGTGATTTTCAATGGAATCATGAAATCTAAATACTCGTTAGCATCAAAATTACAGGTCCTGAGGCCTATCATTAGAGGTATTAAGAACAGCAATCGGAGCACAATTGCAGATTTTGGATTTTTATGGCTCTGAATCGTCTGAAGGTGATTTTCATCAAATCGAATTTTCTATGAAATGTACGGAAATAATTATTGGATCTAAATACGCGTTGGCACAGCATTTACAGGTCTCGAGACCTGTCATTAAAGGTATCAAGAATAGAAATCCGAGCACAATTGCAGATTTTAGATTTTTATGGCTCTGAATCGGCTGATGTATAGTAAGGTGATTTTTAATGGAATCAAGGAATCTAAATACTCGTTAGCATCAAAATTACAGGTCCTGAGGCCTATCATTAGAGGTATTAAGAACAGCAATCGGAGCACAATTGCAGATTTTAGATTTTTATAGCTCTGAATCGGCTGATGTATAGTAAGGTGATTTTCAATGGAATCAAGGAATCTAAATACTCGTTAGCATGAAAATTACAGGTCCTGAGGCCTATCATTAGAGGTATTAAGAACAGCAATCGGAGCCCATTTGCAGATTTTGGATTTTTATAGCTCTGAATCGTCTGATCTATAGTAAGGTGATTTTCATCAAATCGAATTTTCTATGAAATGTACGGAAACAATTATGGAATCTAAATACGCGTTGGCAAATCATTTACAGGTCTCGAGACCTGTCATTAAAGGTATTAAGAACATAAATCGGAGCACAATTGCAGATTTTAGATTTTTATGGCTCTGAATCGGCTGATGTATAGTAAGGTGATTTTCAATGGAATCATGAAATCTAAATACTCGTTAGCATCAAAATTACAGGTCCTGAGGCCTATCATTAGAGGTATTAAGAACAGCAATCGGAGCACAATTGCAGATTTTGGATTTTTATGGCTCTGAATCGTCTGAAGGTGATTTTCATCAAATCGAATTTTCTATGAAATGTACGGAAATAATTATTGGATCTAAATACGCGTTGGCACAGCATTTACAGGTCTCGAGACCTGTCATTAAAGGTATCAAGAATAGAAATCCGAGCACAATTGCAGATTTTAGATTTTTATGGCTCTGAATCGGCTGATGTATAGTAAGGTGATTTTCAATGGAATCAAAGAATCTAAATACTCGTTAGCATCAAAATTACAGGTCCTGAGGCCTATCATTAGAGGTATTAAGAACAGCAATCGGAGCCCATTTGCAGATTTTGGATTTTTATAGCTCTGAATCATCTGATCTATAGTAAGGTGATTTTCATCAAATCGAATTTTCTATGAAATGTACGGAAATAATTATGGAATCTAAATACGCGTTGGCACAGCATTTACAGGTCTCGAGACCTGTCATTAAAGGTATCAAGAACAGAAATCGGAGCACAATTGCAGATTTTAGATTTTTATGGCTCTGAATCGGCTGATGTATAGTAAGGTGATTTTCAATGAAATGAAGGAACCTAAATACTCGCTGGCATAACAATTACGGGTCCTGAGGCCTATCATTAGAGGTATTAAGAACAGCAATCGGAGCACAATTGCAGATTTTAGATTTTTATAGCTCTGAATCGGCTGATGTATAGTACCTAAGGTGATTTTCAATGGAATCAAGGAATCTAAATACTCGTTAGCATGAAAATTACAGGTCCTGAGGCCTATCATTAGAGGTATTAAGAACAGCAATCGGAGCACAATTGCAGATTTTGGATTTTTATGGCTCTGAATCGTCTGATCTATAGTAAGGTGATTTTCATCAAATCGAATTTTCTATGAAATGTACGGAAATAATTATGGAATCTAAATACGCGTTGGCACAGCATTTACAGGTCTCGAGACCTGTCATTAAAGGTATCAAGAACAGAAATCGGAGCACAATTGCAGATTTTAGATTTTTATGGCTCTGAATCGTCTGATCTATAGTAAGGTGATTTTCATAAAATCGAATTTTCTATGAAATGTACGGAAATAATTATGGAATCTAAATACGCGTTGGCACAGCATTTACAGGTCTCGAGACCTGTCATTAAAGGTATCAAGAATAGAAATCGGAGCACAATTGCAGATTTTAGATTTTTATGGCTCTGAATCGGCTGATGTATAGTAAGGTGATTTTCAATGGAATCAAGGAATCTAAATACTCGTTAGCATGAAAATTACAGGTCCTGAGGCCTATCATTAGAGGTATTAAGAACAGCAATCGGAGCCCATTTGCAGATTTTGGATTTTTATAGCTCTGAATCATCTGATCTATAGTAAGGTGATTTTCATCAAATCGAATTTTCTATGAAATGTACGGAAATAATTATGGAATCTAAATACGCGTTGGCACAGCATTTACAGGTCTCGAGACCTGTCATTAAAGGTATCAAGAACAGAAATCGGAGCACAATTGCAGATTTTAGATTTTTATGGCTCTGAATCGGCTGATGTATAGTAAGGTGATTTTCAATGAAATGAAGGAACCTAAATACTCGTTGGCATAAAAATTACGGGTCCTGAGGCCTATCATTAGAGGTATTAAGAACAGCATTCGAAGCACAATTGCAGATTTTAGATTTTAATAGCTCTGAATCGGCTGATGTATAGTAAGGTGATTTTCAATGGAATGAAGGAATCTAAATACTCGTTAGCATGAAAATTACAGGTCCTGAGGCCTATCATTAGAGGTATTAAGAACAGCAATCGGAGCCCATTTGCAGATTTTGGATTTTTATAGCTCTGAATCATCTGATCTATAGTAAGGTGATTTTCATCAAATCGAATTTTCTATGAAATGTACGGAAATAATTATGGAATCTAAATACGCGTTGGCACAGCATTTACAGGTCTCGAAACCTGTCATTAAAGGTATCAAGAACAGAAATCGGAGCACAATTGCAGATTTTAGATTTTTATGGCTCTGAATCGGCTGATGTATAGTAAGGTGATTTTCAATGAAATGAAGGAACCTAAATACTCGTTGGCATAAAAATTACGGGTCCTGAGGCCTATCATTAGAGGTATTAAGAACAGCAATCGAAGCACGATTTCAGATTTTAGATTTTTATAGCTCTGAATCGTCTGATCTATAGTAAGGTGATTTTCATCAAATCGAATTTTCTATGAAATGTACGGAAATAATTATGGAATCTAAATACGCGTTGGCACAGCATTTACAGGTCTCGAGACCTGTCATTAAAGGTATCAAGAACAGAAATCGGAGCACAATTGCAGATTTTAGATTTTTATGGCTCTGAATCGTCTGATCTATAGTAAGGTGATTTTCATCAAATCGAATTTTCTATGAAATGTACGGAAATAATTATGGAATCTAAGTACGCGTTGGCACAGCATTTACAGGTCCTGAGGCCTATCATTAGAGGTATTAAGAACAGCAATCGGAGCACAATTGCAGATTTAGGATTTTTATAGCTCTGAATCGTCTGATCCATAATAAGGTGATTTTCATCAAATCGAATTTTCTATGAAATGTGCGGAAATAATTATGGAATCTAAATACGCGTTGGCACAGCATTTACAGGTCACGAGACCTGTCATTAAAGGTATCAAGAATAGAAATCGGAGCACAATTGCAGATTTTAGATTTTTATGGCTCTGAATCGGCTGATGTATAGTAAGGTGATTTTCAATGGAATCAAGGAATCTAAATACTCGTTAGCATGAAAATTACAGGTCCTGAGGCCTATCATTAGAGGTATTAAGAACAGCAATCGGAGCACAATTGCAGATTTTAGATTTTTATAGCTCTGAATCGGCTGATGTATAGTAAGGTGATTTTCAATGGAATCAAGGAATCTAAATACTCGTTAGCATGAAAATTACAGGTCCTGAGGCCTATCATTAGAGGTATTAAGAACAGCAATCGGAGCCCATTTGCAGATTTTGGATTTTTATAGCTCTGAATCGGCTGATCTATAGTAAGGTGATTTTCATCAAATCGAATTTTCTATGAAATGTACGGAAATAATTATGGAATCTAAATACGCGTTGGCACAGCATTTACAGGTCTCGAGACCTGTCATTAAAGGTATCAAGAACAGAAATCGGAGCACAATTGCAGATTTTAGATTTTTATGGCTCTGAATCGGCTGATGTATAGTAAGGTGATTTTCAATGAAATGAAGGAACCTAAATACTCGTTGGCATAACAATTACGGGTCCTGAGGCCTATCATTAGAGGTATTAAGAACAGCAATCGGAGCACAATTGCAGATTTTAGATTTTTATAGCTCTGAATCGGCTGATGTATAGTAAGGTGATTTTCAATGGAATCAAGGAATCTAAATACTCGTTAGCATGAAAATTACAGGTCCTGAGGCCTATCATTAGAGGTATTAAGAACAGCAATCGGAGCCCATTTGCAGATTTTGGATTTTTATAGCTCTGAATCATCTGATCTATAGTAAGGTGATTTTCATCAAATCGAATTTTCTATGAAATGTACGGAAATAATTATGGAATCTAAATACGCGGCCTATTATTAGCGGTATTAAGAACAGAAATCGGAGCACAATTGCAGATTTTAGACTTTTATGGCTCTGAATCGGCTGATGTATAGTAAGGTGATTTTCAATGGAATCAAGGAATCTAAATACTCGTTAGCATGAAAATTACATTTCCTGAGGCCTATAATTAAAGGTATCAAGAACAGAAATCGGAGCACAATTGCAGATTTTAGATTTTTATGGCTCTGAATCGTCTGATCTATAGTAAGGTGATTTTCATCAAATCGAATTTTCTATGAAATGTACGGAAATAATTATGGAATCTAAATACGCGTTGGCACAGCATTTACAGGTCCTGAGGCCTATCATTAGAGGTATTAAGAACAGCAATCGGAGCACAATTGCAGATTTAGGATTTTTATAGCTCTGAATCGTCTGATCCATAATAAGGTGATTTTCATCAAATCGAATTTTCTATGAAATATGCGGAAATAATTATGGAATCTAAATACGCGTTGGCACAGCATTTACAGGTCTCGAAACCTGTCATTAAAGGTATCAAGAACAGAAATCGGAGCACAATTGCAGATTTTAGATTTTTATTCCTCTGAATCGGCTGATGTATATTAAGGTGATTTCCAATGAAATGAAGGAACCTAAATACTCGTTGGCATAACAATTACAGGTCCTGAGGCCTATCATTAGAGGTATTAAGAACAGCAATCGGAGCACAATTGCAGATTTTAGATTTTAATAGCTCTGAATCGGCTGATGTATAGTAAGGTGATTTTCAATGGAATGAAGGAATCTAAATACTCGTTAGCATGAAAATTACAGGTCCTGAGGCCTATCATTAGAGGTATTAAGAACAGCAATCGGAGCCCATTTGCAGATTTTGGATTTTTATAGCTCTGAATCATCTGATCTATAGTAAGGTGATTTTCATCAAATCGAATTTTCTATGAAATGTACGGAAATAATTATGGAATCTAAATACGCGTTGGCACAGCATTTACAGGTCTCGAAACCTGTCATTAAAGGTATCAAGAACAGAAATCGGAGCACAATTGCAGATTTTAGATTTTTATGGCTCTGAATCGGCTGATGTATAGTAAGGTGATTTTCAATGAAATGAAGGAACCTAAATACTCGTTGGCATAAAAATTACGGGTCCTGAGGCCTATCATTAGAGGTATTAAGAACAGCAATCGAAGCACGATTTCAGATATTAGATTTTTATAGCTCTGAATCGTCTGATCTATAGTAAGGTGATTTTCATCAAATCGAATTTTCTATGAAATGTACGGAAATAATTATGGAATCTAAATACGCGTTGGCACAGCATTTACAGGTCTCGAGACCTGTCATTAAAGGTATCAAGAACAGAAATCGGAGCACAATTGCAGATTTTAGATTTTTATGGCTCTGAATCGTCTGATCTATAGTAAGGTGATTTTCATCAAATTGAATTTTCTATGAAATGTACGGAAATAATTATGGAATCTAAGTACGCGTTGGCACAGCATTTACAGGTCCTGAGGCCTATCATTAGAGGTATTAAGAACAGCAATCGGAGCACAATTGCAGATTTAGGATTTTTATAGCTCTGAATCGTCTGATCCATAATAAGGTGATTTTCATCAAATCGAATTTTCTATGAAATGTGCGGAAATAATTATGGAATCTAAATACGCGTTGGCACAGCATTTACAGGTCACGAGACCTGTCATTAAAGGTATCAAGAATAGAAATCGGAGCACAATTGCAGATTTTAGATTTTTATGGCTCTGAATCGGCTGATGTATAGTAAGGTGATTTTCAATGGAATCAAGGAATCTAAATACTCGTTAGCATGAAAATTACAGGTCCTGAGGCCTATCATTAGAGGTATTAAGAACAGCAATCGGAGCACAATTGCAGATTTTAGATTTTTATAGCTCTGAATCGGCTGATGTATAGTAAGGTGATTTTCAATGGAATCAAGGAATCTAAATACTCGTTAGCATGAAAATTACAGGTCCTGAGGCCTATCATTAGAGGTATTAAGAACAGCAATCGGAGCCCATTTGCAGATTTTGGATTTTTATAGCTCTGAATCGGCTGATCTATAGTAAGGTGATTTTTATCAAATCGAATTTTCTATGAAATGTACGGAAATAATTATGGAATCTAAATACGCGTTGGCACAGCATTTACAGGTCTCGAGACCTGTCATTAAAGGTATCAAGAACAGAAATCGGAGCACAATTGCAGATTTTAGATTTTTATGGCTCTGAATCGGCTGATGTATAGTAAGGTGATTTTCAATGAAATGAAGGAACCTAAATACTCGTTGGCATAACAATTACGGGTCCTGAGGCCTATCATTAGAGGTATTAAGAACAGCAATCGGAGCACAATTGCAGATTTTAGATTTTTATAGCTCTGAATCGGCTGATGTATATTAAGGTGATTTTCAATGGAATCAAGGAATCTAAATACTCGTTAGCATGAAAATTACAGGTCCTGAGGCCTATCATTAGAGGTATTAAGAACAGCAATCGGAGCCCATTTGCAGATTTTGGATTTTTATAGCTCTGAATCATCTGATCTATAGTAAGGTGATATTCATCAAATCGAATTTTCTATGAAATGTACGGAAATAATTATGGAATCTAAATACGCGGCCTATTATTAGCGGTATTAAGAACAGAAATCGGAGCACAATTGCAGATTTTAGACTTTTATGGCTCTGAATCGGCTGATGTATAGTAAGGTGATTTTCAATGGAATCAAGGAATCTAAATACTCGTTAGCATGAAAATTACAGGTCCTGAGGCCTATCATTAGAGGTATTAAGAACAGCAATCGGAGCACAATTGCAGATTTTGGATTTTTATGGCTCTGAATCGTCTGATCTATAGTAAGGTGATTTTCATCAAATCGAATTTTCTATGAAATGTACGGAAATAATTATGGAATCTAAATACGCGTTGGCACAGCATTTACAGGTCCTGAGGCCTATCATTAGAGGTATTAAGAACAGCAATCGGAGCACAATTGCAGATTTAGGATTTTTATAGCTCTGAATCGTCTGATCCATAATAAGGTGATTTTCATCAAATCGAATTTTCTATGAAATGTACGGAAATAACTACAGAATCTAAATACGTGTTGGCACAGCATTTACAGGTCACGAGACCTGTCATTAAAGGTATCAAGAACAGAAATCGGAGCACAATTGCAGATTTTAGATTTTTATGGCTCTGAATCGGCTGATGTATAGTAAGGTGATTTTCAATGGAATCAAGGAATCTAAATACTCGTTAGCATCAAAATTACAGGTCCTGAGGCCTATCATTAGAGGTATTAAGAACAGCAATCGGAGACAATTGCAGATTTTAGATTTTTATAGCTCTGAATCGGCTGATGTATAGTAAGGTGATTTTCAATGGAATCAAGGAATCTAAATACTCGTTAGCATGAAAATTACAGGTCCTGACGCCTATCATTAGAGGTATTAAGAACAGCAATCGGAGCCCATTTGCAGATTTTGGATTTTTATAGCTCTGAATAGTCTGATCTATAGTAAGGTGATTTTCATCAAATCGAATTTTCTATGAAATGTACGGAAACAATTATGGAATCTAAATACGCGTTGGCAAAGCATTTACAGGTCTCGAGACCTGTCATTAAAGGTATTAAGAACATAAATCGGAGCACAATTGCAGATTTTAGATTTTTATGGCTCTGAATCGGCTGATGTATAGTAAGGTGATTTTCAATGGAATCATGAAATCTAAATACTCGTTAGCATCAAAATTACAGGTCCTGAGGCCTATCATTAGAGGTATTAAGAACAGCAATCGGAGCACAATTGCAGATTTTGGATTTTTATGGCTCTGAATCGTCTGAAGGTGATTTTCATCAAATCGAATTTTCTATGAAATGTACGGAAATAATTATTGGATCTAAATACGCGTTGGCACAGCATTTACAGGTCTCGAGACCTGTCATTAAAGGTATCAAGAATAGAAATCGGAGCACAATTGCAGATTTTAGATTTTTATGGCTCTGAATCGGCTGATGTATAGTAAGGTGATTTTCAATGGAATCAAGGAATCTAAATACTCGTTAGCATCAAAATTACAGGTCCTGAGGCCTATCATTAGAGGTATTAAGAACAGCAATCGGAGCACAATTGCAGATTTTAGATTTTTATAGCTCTGAATCGGCTGATGTATAGTAAGGTGATTTTCAATGGAATCAAGGAATCTAAATACTCGTTAGCATGAAAATTACAGGTCCTGAGGCCTATCATTAGAGGTATTAAGAACAGCAATCGGAGCCCATTTGCAGATTTTGGATTTTTATAGCTCTGAATCGTCTGATCTATAGTAAGGTGATTTTCATCAAATCGAATTTTCTATGAAATGTACGGAAACAATTATGGAATCTAAATACGCGTTGGCAAAGCATTTACAGGTCTCGAGACCTGTCATTAAAGGTATTAAGAACATAAATCGGAGCACAATTGCAGATTTTAGATTTTTATGGCTCTGAATCGGCTGATGTATAGTAAGGTGATTTTCAATGAAATGAAGGAACCTAAATACTCGCTGGCATAACAATTACGGGTCCTGAGGCCTATCATTAGAGGTATTAAGAACAGCAATCGGAGCACAATTGCAGATTTTAGATTTTTATGGCTCTGAATCGTCTGATCTATAGTAAGGTGATTTTCATCAAATCGAATTTTCTATGAAATGTACGGAAACAATTATGGAATCTAAATACGCGTTGGCAAAGCATTTACAGGTCTCGAGACCTGTCATTAAAGGTATTAAGAACATAAATCGGAGCACAATTGCAGATTTTAGATTTTTATGGCTCTGAATCGGCTGATGTATAGTAAGGTGATTTTCAATGGAATGAAGGAATCTTAATACTCGTTAGCATGAAAATTACAGGTCCTGAGGCCTATCATTAGAGGTATTAAGAACAGCAATCGGAGCACAATTGCAGATTTTGGATTTTTATGGCTCTGAATCGTCTGATCTATAGTAAGGTGATTTTCATCAAATCGAATTTTCTATGAAATATGCGGAAATAATTATGGAATCTAAATACGCGTTGGCACAGCATTTACAGGTCTCGAGACCTGTCATTAAAGGTATCAAGAACAGAAATCGGAGCACAATTGCAGATTTTAGATTTTTATGGCTCTGAATCGTCTGATCTATCTTAAGGTGATTTTCATAAAATCGAATTTTCTATGAAATGTACGGAAATAATTATGGAATCTAAATACGCGTTGGCACAGCATTTACAGGTCTCGAGACCTGTCATTAAAGGTATCAAGAATAGAAATCGGAGCACAATTGCAGATTTTAGATTTTTATGGCTCTGAATCGGCTGATGTATAGTAAGGTGATTTTCAATGGAATCAAGGAATCTAAATACTCGTTAGCATGAAAATTACAGGTCCTGAGGCCTATCATTAGAGGTATTAAGAACAGCAATCGGAGCCCATTTGCAGATTTTGGATTTTTATAGCTCTGAATCGTCTGATCTATAGTAAGGTGATTTTCATCAAATCGAATTTTCTATGAAATGTACGGAAACAATTATGGAATCTAAATACGCGTTGGCAAAGCATTTACAGGTCTCGAGACCTGTCATTAAAGGTATTAAGAACATAAATCGGAGCACAATTGCAGATTTTAGATTTTTATAGCTCTGAATCGGCTGATGTATAGTAAGGTGATTTTCAATGGAATCAAGGAATCTAAATACTCGTTAGCATGAAAATTACAGGTCCTGAGGCCTATCATTAGAGGTATTAAGAACAGCAATCGGAGCACAATTGCAGATTTTGGATTTTTATGGCTCTGAATCGTCTGATCTATAGTAAGGTGATTTTCATCAAATCGAATTTTCTATGAAATGTACGGAAATAATTATGGAATCTAAATACGCGTTGGCACAGCATTTACAGGTCTCGAGACCTGTCATTAAAGGTATCAAGAACAGAAATCGGAGCACAATTGCAGATTTTAGATTTTTATGGCTCTGAATCGGCTGATGTATAGTAAGGTGATTTTCAATGAAATGAAGGAACCTAAATACTCGTTGGCATAACAATTACGGGTCCTGAGGCCTATCATTAGAGGTATTAAGAACAGCAATCGGAGCACAATTGCAGATTTTAGATTTTTATAGCTCTGAATCGGCTGATGTATAGTAAGGTGATTTTCAATGGAATCAAGGAATCTAAATACTCGTTAGCATGAAAATTACAGGTCCTGAGGCCTATCATTAGAGGTATTAAGAACAGCAATCGGAGCCCATTTGCAGATTTTGGATTTTTATAGCTCTGAATCATCTGATCTATAGTAAGGTGATTTTCATCAAATCGAATTTTCTATGAAATGTACGGAAATAATTATGGAATCTAAATACGCGTTGGCACAGCATTTACAGGTCTCGAGACCTGTCATTAAAGGTATCAAGAACAGAAATCGGAGCACAATTGCAGATTTTAGATTTTTATGGCTCTGAATCGGCTGATGTATAGTAAGGTGATTTTCAATGAAATGAAGGAACCTAAATACTCGTTAGCATAAAAATTACGGGTCCTGAGGCCTATCATTAGAGGTATTAAGAACAGCAATCGGAGCACAATTGCAGATTTAGGATTTTTATAGCTCTGAATCGTCTGATCCATAATAAGGTGATTTTCATCAAATCGAATTTTCTATGAAATGTACGGAAATAATTATGGAATCTAAATACGCGGCCTATTATTAGCGGTATTAAGAACAGAAATCGGAGCACAATTGCAGATTTTAGACTTTTATGGCTCTGAATCGGCTGATGTATAGTAAGGTGATTTTCAATGGAATCAAGGAATCTAAATACTCGTTAGCATGAAAATTACAGGTCCTGAGGCCTATAATTAAAGGTATCAAGAACAGAAATCGGAGCACAATTGCAGATTTTAGATTTTTATGGCTCTGAATCGTCTGATCTATAGTAAGGTGATTTTCATCAAATCGAATTTTCTATGAAATGTACGGAAATAATTATGGAATCTAAATACGCGTTGGCACAGCATTTACAGGTCCTGAGGCCTATCATTAGAGGTATTAAGAACAGCAATCGGAGCACAATTGCAGATTTAGGATTTTTATAGCTCTGAATCGTCTGATCCATAATAAGGTGATTTTCATCAAATCGAATTTTCTATGAAATATGCGGAAATAATTATGGAATCTAAATACGCGTTGGCACAGCATTTACAGGTGTCGAAACCTGTCATTAAAGGTATCAAGAACAGAAATCGGAGCACAATTGCAGATTTTAGATTTTTATTCCTCTGAATCGGCTGATGTATATTAAGGTGATTTCCAATGAAATGAAGGAACCTAAATACTCGTTGGCATAACAATTACAGGTCCTGAGGCCTATCATTAGAGGTATTAAGAACAGCAATCGGAGCACAATTGCAGATTTTAGATTTTAATAGCTCTGAATCGGCTGATGTATAGTAAGGTGATTTTCAATGGAATGAAGGAATCTAAATACTCGTTAGCATGAAAATTACAGGTCCTGAGGCCTATCATTAGAGGTATTAAGAACAGCAATCGGAGCCCATTTGCAGATTTTGGATTTTTATAGCTCTGAATCATCTGATCTATAGTAAGGTGATTTTCATCAAATCGAATTTTCTATGAAATGTACGGAAATAATTATGGAATCTAAATACGCGTTGGCACAGCATTTACAGGTCTCGAAACCTGTCATTAAAGGTATCAAGAACAGAAATCGGAGCACAATTGCAGATTTTAGATTTTTATGGCTCTGAATCGGCTGATGTATAGTAAGGTGATTTTCAATGAAATGAAGGAACCTAAATACTCGTTGGCATAAAAATTACGGGTCCTGAGGCCTATCATTAGAGGTATTAAGAACAGCAATCGAAGCACGATTTCAGATTTTAGATTTTTATAGCTCTGAATCGTCTGATCTATAGTAAGGTGATTTTCATCAAATCGAATTTTCTATGAAATGTACGGAAATAATTATGGAATCTAAATACGCGTTGGCACAGCATTTACAGGTCTCGAGACCTGTCATTAAAGGTATCAAGAACAGAAATCGGAGCACAATTGCAGATTTTAGATTTTTATGGCTCTGAATCGTCTGATCTATAGTAAGGTGATTTTCATCAAATCGAATTTTCTATGAAATGTACGGAAATAATTATGGAATCTAAGTACGCGTTGGCACAGCATTTACAGGTCCTGAGGCCTATCATTAGAAGTATTAAGAACAGCAATCGGAGCACAATTGCAGATTTAGGATTTTTATAGCTCTGAATCGTCTGATCCATAATAAGGTGATTTTCATCAAATCGAATTTTCTATGAAATGTGCGGAAATAATTATGGAATCTAAATACGCGTTGGCACAGCATTTACAGGTCACGAGACCTGTCATTAAAGGTATCAAGAATAGAAATCGGAGTACAATTGCAGATTTTAGATTTTTATGGCTCTGAATCGGCTGATGTATAGTAAGGTGATTTTCAATGGAATCAAGGAATCTAAATACTCGTTAGCATGAAAATTACAGGTCCTGAGGCCTATCATTAGAGGTATTAAGAACAGCAATCGGAGCCCATTTGCAGATTTTGGATTTTTATAGCTCTGAATCGGCTGATCTATAGTAAGGTGATTTTCATCAAATCGAATTTTCTATGAAATGTACGGAAATAATTATGGAATCTAAATACGCGTTGGCACAGCATTTACAGGTCTCGAGACCTGTCATTAAAGGTATCAAGAACAGAAATCGGAGCACAAGTGCAGATTTTAGATTTTTATGGCTCTGAATCGGCTGATGTATAGTAAGGTGATTTTCAATGAAATGAAGGAACCTAAATACTCGTTGGCATAACAATTACGGGTCCTGAGGCCTATCATTAGAGGTATTAAGAACAGCAATCGGAGCACAATTGCAGATTTTAGATTTTTATAGCTCTGAATCGGCTGATGTATAGTAAGGTGATTTTCAATGGAATCAAGGAATCTAAATACTCGTTAGCATGAAAATTACAGGTCCTGAGGCCTATCATTAGAGGTATTAAGAACAGCAATCGGAGCCCATTTGCAGATTTTGGATTTTTATAGCTCTGAATCATCTGATCTATAGTAAGGTGATTTTCATCAAATCGAATTTTCTATGAAATGTACGGAAATAATTATGGAATCTAAATACGCGGCCTATTATTAGCGGTATTAAGAACAGAAATCGGAGCACAATTGCAGATTTTAGACTTTTATGGCTCTGAATCGGCTGATGTATAGTAAGGTGATTTTCAATGGAATCAAGGAATCTAAATACTAGTTAGCATGAAAATTACAGGTCCTGAGGCCTATCATTAGAGGTATTAAGAACAGCAATCGGAGCACAATTGCAGATTTTGGATTTTTATGGCTCTGAATCGTCTGATCTATAGTAAGGTGATTTTCATCAAATCGAATTTTCTATGAAATGTACGGAAATAATTATGGAATCTAAATACGCGTTGGCACAGCATTTACAGGTCCTGAGGCCTATCATTAGAGGTATTAAGAACAGCAATCGGAGCACAATTGCAGATTTAGGATTTTTATAGCTCTGAATCGTCTGATCCATAATAAGGTGATTTTCATCAAATCGAATTTTCTATGAAATGTACGGAAATAACTACAGAATCTAAATACGTGTTGGCACAGCATTTACAGGTCTCGAGACCTGTCATTAAAGGTATCAAGAACAGAAATCGGAGCACAATTGCAGATTTTAGATTTTTATGGCTCTGAATCGGCTGATGTATAGTAAGGTGATTTTCAATGGAATCAAGGAATCTAAATACTCGTTAGCATGAAAATTACAGGTCCTGAGGCCTATCATTAGAGGTATTAAGAACAGCAATCGGAGCACAATTGCAGATTTTAGGTTTTTATAGCTCTGAATCGGCTGATGTATAGATAGGTGATTTTCAATGGAATCAAGGAATCTAAATACTCGTTAGCATGAAAATTGCAGGTCCTGAGGCCTATCATTAGAGGTATTAAGAACAGAAATCGGAGCACAATTGCAGATTTTAGATTTGTATGGCTCTGAATCGGCTGATGTATAGTAAGGTGATTTTCAATGGAATCAAGGAATCTAAATACTCGTTAGCATGAAAATTACAGGTCCTGAGGCCTATCATTAGAGGTATTAAGAACAGCAATCGGAGCACAATTGCAGATTTTAGATTTGTATGGCTCTGAATCGGCTGATGTATAGTATGGTGATTTACAATGGAATCAAGGAACCTAAATACTCGTTAGCATGAAAATTACAGGTCCTGAGGCCTATCATTAGAGGTATTAAGAACAGCAATCGGAGCACAATTGCAGATTTTGGATTTTTATAGCTCTGAATCGTCTGATCTATAGTAAGGTGATTTTCATCAAATCGAATTTTCTATGAAATGTACGGAAATAATTATGGAATCTAAATACGCGTTGGCACAGCATTTACAGGTCTCGAGACCTGTCATTAAAGGTATCAAGAACAGAAATCGGAGCACAATTGCAGATTTTAGATTTTTATGGCTCTGAATCGGCTGATGTATAGTAAGGTGATTTTCAATGAAATGAAGGAACCTAAATACTCGTTGGCATAAAAATTATGGGTCCTGAGGCCTATCATTAGAGGTATTAAGAACAGCAATCGAAGCACAATTTCAGATTTTAGATTTTTATAGCTCTGAATCGTCTGATCTATAGTAAGGTGATTTTCATCAAATCGAATTTTCTATGAAATGTACGGAAATAATTATGGAATCTAAATACGCGGCCTATTACTAGCGGTATTAAGAACAGAAATCGGAGCACAATTGCAGATTTTAGACTTTTATGGCTCTGAATCGGCTGATGTATAGTAAGGTGATTTTCAATGGAATCAAGGAATCTAAATACTCGTTAGCATGAAAATTACAGGTCCTGAGGCCTATCATTAGAGGTATTAAGAACAGCAATCGGAGCACAATTGCAGATTTTGGATTTTTATGGCTCTGAATCGTCTGATCTATAGTAAGGTGATTTTCATCAAATCGAATTTTCTATGAAATGTACGGAAATAATTATGGAATCTAAATACGCGTTGGCACAGCATTTACAGGTCTCGAGACATGTCATTAAAGGTATCAAGAACAGAAATCGGAGCACAATTGCAGATTTTAGATTTTTATGGCTCTGAATCGTCTGATCTATAGTAAGGTGATTTTCATCAAATCGAATTTTCTATGAAATGTACGGAAATAATTATGGAATCTAAATACGCGTTGGCACAGCATTCACAGGTCCTGAGGCCTATCATTAGAGGTATTAAGAACAGCAATCGGAGCACAATTGCAGATTTAGGATTTTTATAGCTCTGAATCGTCTGATCCATAATAAGGTGATTTTCATCAAATCGAATTTTCTATGAAATGTGCGGAAATAATTATGGAATCTAAATACGCGTTGGCACAGCATTTACAGGTCTCGAGACCTGTCATTAAAGGTATCAAGAATAGAAATCGGAGCACAATTGCAGATTTTAGATTTTTATGGCTCTGAATCGGCTGATGTATAGTAAGGTGATTTTCAATGGAATCAAGGAATCTAAATACTCGTTAGCATCAAAATTACAGGTCCTGAGGCCTATCATTAGAGGTATTAAGAACAGCAATCGGAGCACAATTGCAGATTTTAGATTTTTATAGCTCTGAATCGGCTGATCTATAGTAAGGTGATTTTCATCAAATCGAATTTTCTATGAAATGTACGGAAACAATTATGGAATCTAAATACGCGTTGGCAAAGCATTTACAGGTCTCGAGACCTGTCATTAAAGGTATTAAGAACATAAATCGGAGCACAATTGCAGATTTTAGATTTTTATGGCTCTGAATCGGCTGATGTATAGTAAGGTGATTTTCAATGGAATCATGAAATCTAAATACTCGTTAGCATGAAAATTACAGGTCCTGAGGCCTATCATTAGAGGTATTGAGAACAGCAATCGGAGCACAATTGCAGATTTTGGATTTTTATGGCTCTGAATCGTCTGATCTATAGTAAGGTGATTTTCATCAAATCGAATTTTCTATGAAATGTACGGAAATAATTATGGAATCTAAATACGCGTTGGCACAGCATTTACAGGTCTCGAGACATGTCATTAAAGGTATCAAGAACAGAAATCGGAGCACAATTGCAGATTTTAGATTTTTATGGCTCTGAATCGTCTGATCTATAGTAAGGTGATTTTCATCAAATCGAATTTTCTATGAAATGTACGGAAATAATTATGGAATCTAAATACGCGTTGGCACAGCATTCACAGGTCCTGAGGCCTATCATTAGAGGTATTAAGAACAGCAATCGGAGCACAATTGCAGATTTTAGATTTTTATGGCTCTGAATCGGCTGATGTATAGTAAGGTGATTTTCAATGGAATCAAGGAATCTAAATACTCGTTAGCATGAAAATTACAGGTCCTGAGGCCTATCATTAGAGGTATTAAGAACAGCAATCGGAGCACAATTGCAGATTTTGGATTTTTATGGCTCTGAATCGTCTGATCTATAGTAAGGTGATTTTCATCAAATCGAATTTTCTATGAAATGTACGGAAATAATTATGGAATCTAAATACGCGTTGGCACAGCATTTACAGGTCTCGAGACATGTCATTAAAGGTATCAAGAACAGAAATCGGAGCACAATTGCAGATTTTAGATTTTTATGGCTCTGAATCGTCTGATCTATAGTAAGGTGATTTTCATCAAATCGAATTTTCTATGAAATGTACGGAAATAATTATGGAATCTAAATACGCGTTGGCACAGCATTCACAGGTCCTGAGGCCTATCATTAGAGGTATTAAGAACAGCAATCGGAGCACAATTGCAGATTTAGGATTTTTATAGCTCTGAATCGTCTGATCCATAATAAGGTGATTTTCATCAAATCGAATTTTCTATGAAATGTGCGGAAATAATTATGGAATCTAAATACGCGTTGGCACAGCATTTACAGGTCTCGAGACCTGTCATTAAAGGTATCAAGAATAGAAATCGGAGCACAATTGCAGATTTTAGATTTTTATGGCTCTGAATCGGCTGATGTATAGTAAGGTGATTTTCAATGGAATCAAGGAATCTAAATACTCGTTAGCATCAAAATTACAGGTCCTGAGGCCTATCATTAGAGGTATTAAGAACAGCAATCGGAGCACAATTTCAGATTTTAGATTTTTATAGCTCTGAATCGTCTGATCTATAGTAAGGTGATTTTCATCAAATCGAATTTTCTATGAAATGTACGGAAATAATTATGGAATCTAAATACGCGGCCTATTACTAGCGGTATTAAGAACAGAAATCGGAGCACAATTGCAGATTTTAGACTTTTATGGCTCTGAATCGGCTGATGTATAGTAAGGTGATTTTCAATGGAATCAAGGAATCTAAATACTCGTTAGCATGAAAATTACAGGTCCTGAGGCCTATCATTAGAGGTATTAAGAACAGCAATCGGAGCACAATTGCAGATTTTGGATTTTTATAGCTCTGAATCATCTGATCTATAGTAAGGTGATTTTCATCAAATCGAATTTTCTATGAAATGTACGGAAATAATTATGGAATCTAAATACGCGTTCGCACAGCATTTACAGGTCTCGAAACCTGTCATTAAAGGTATCAAGAACAGAAATCGGAGCACAATTGCAGATTTTAGATTTTAATGGCTCTGAATCGGCTGATGTATAGTAAGGTGATTTTCAATGAAATGAAGGAACCTAAATACTCGTTGGCATAAAAATTAAGGGTTCTGAGGCCTATCATTAGAGGTATTAAGAACAGCAATCGAAGCACAATTTCAGATTTAGGATTTTTATAGCTCTGAATCGTCTGATCTATAGTAAGGTGATTTTCATCAAATCGAATTTTCTATGAAATGTACAGAAATAATTATGGAATCTAAATACGCGGCCTATCATTAGCGGTATTAAGAACAGAAATCGGAGCACAATAGCAGATTTTAGACTTTTATGGCTCTGAATCGGCTGATGTATAGTAAGGTGATTTTCAATGGAATCAAGGAATCTAAATACTCGTTAGCATGAAAATTACAGGTCCTGAGGCCTATCATTAGAGGTATTAAGAACAGCAATCGGAGCACAATTGCAGATTTTGGATTTTTATAGCTCTGAATCGTCTGATCTATAGTAAGGTGATTTTCATCAAATCGAATTTTCTATGAAATGTACGGAAATAATTATGGAATCTAAATACGCGTTGGCACAGCATTTACAGGTCTCGAAACCTGTCATTAAAGGTATCAAGAACAGAAATCGGAGCACAATTGCAGATTTTAGATTTTTATAGCTCTGAATCGGCTGATGTATAGTAAGGTGATTTTCAATGAAATGAAGGAACCTAAATACTCGTTGGCATAAAAATTACGGGTCCTGAGGCCTATCATTAGAGGTATTAAGAACAGCAATCGGAGCACAATTGCAGATTTAGGATTTTTATAGCTCTGAATCGTCTGATCCATAATAAGGTGATTTTCATCAAATCGAATTTTCTATGAAATGTACGGAAATAATTATGGAATCTAAATACGCGTTGGCACAGCATTTACAGGTCTCGAGACCTGTCATTAAAGGTATCAAGAACAGAAATCGAAGCACAATTGCAGATTTTAGATTTTTATGGCTCTGAATCGGCTGATGTATAGTAAGGTGATTTTCAATGAAATGAAGGAACCTAAATACTCGTTGGCATAAAAATTACGGGTCCTGAGGCCTATCATTAGAGGTATTAAGAACAGCAATCGGAGCACAATTGCAGATTTAGGATTTTTATAGCTCTGAATCGTCTGATCCATAATAAGGTGATTTTCATCAAATCGAATTTTCTATGAAATGTACGGAAATAATTATGGAATCTAAATACGCGTTGGCACAGCATTTACAGGTCTCGAGACCTGTCATTAAAGGTATCAAGAATAGAAATCGGAGCACAATTGCAGATTTTAGATTTTTATGGCTCTGAATCGGCTGATGTATAGTAAGGTGATTTTCAATGGAATCAAGGAATCTAAATACTCGTTAGCATGAAAATTACAGGTCCTGAGGCCTATCATTAGAGGTATTAAG
Source organism: Tipula vernalis (assembly GCA_958295665.1). Lineage (NCBI taxonomy): Eukaryota > Metazoa > Arthropoda > Insecta > Diptera > Tipulidae > Tipula > Tipula vernalis. The sequence continues at coordinate 133,058,203 of OY282558.1, read as the reverse complement.
AACAGCAATCGGAGCACAATTGCAGATTTTGGATTTTTATAGCTCTGAATCGTCTGATCTATAGTAAGGTGATTTTCATCAAATCGAATTTTCTATGAAATGTACGGAAATAATTATGGAATCTAAATACGCGTTGGCACAGCATTTACAGGTCTCGAAACCTGTCATTAAAGGTATCAAGAACAGAAATCGGAGCACAATTGCAGATTTTAGATTTTTATGGCTCTGAATCGGCTGATGTATAGTAAGGTGATTTTCAATGAAATGAAGGAACCTAAATACTCGTTGGCATAAAAATTACGGGTCCTGAGGCCTATCATTAGAGGTATTAAGAACAGCAATCGGAGCACAATTGCAGATTTAGGATTTTTATAGCTCTGAATCGTCTGATCCATAATAAGGTGATTTTCATCAAATCGAATTTTCTATGAAATGTACGGAAACGATTATGGAATCTAAATACGCGTTGGCAAAGCATTTACAGGTTTCGGGACCTGTCATTAAAGGTATCAAGAACATAAATCGGAGCACAATTGCAGATTTTAGATTTTTATGGCTCTGAATCGGCTGATGTATAGTAAGGTGATTTTCAATGAAATGAAGGAACCTAAATACTCGTTGGCATAAAAATTACGGGTCCTGAGGCCTATCATTAGAGGTATTAAGAACAGCAATCGGAGCACAATTGCAGATTTAGGATTTTTATAACTCTGAATCGTCTGATCCATAATAAGGTGATTTTCATCAAATCGAATTTTCTATGAAATGTACGGAAATAATTATGGAATCTAAATACGCGTTGGCACAGCATTTACAGGTCTCGAGACCTGTCATTAAAGGTATCAAGAATAGAAATCGGAGCACAATTGCAGATTTTAGATTTTTATGGCTCTGAATCGGCTGATGTATAGTAAGGTGATTTTCAATGGAATCAAGGAATCTAAATACTCGTTAGCATGAAAATTACGGGTCCTGAGGCCTATCATTAGAGGTATTAAGAACAGCAATCGGAGCACAATTGCAGATTTAGGATTTTTATAGCTCTGAATCGTCTGATCCATAATAAGGTGATTTTCATCAAATCGAATTTTCTATGAAATGTACGGAAATAATTATGGAATCTAAATACGCGTTGGCACAGCATTTACAGGTCTCGAGACCTGTCATTAAAGGTATCAAGAACAGAAATCGGAGCACAATTGCAGATTTTAGATTTGTATGGCTCTGAATCGGCTGATGTATAGTAAGGTGATTTTCAATGAAATGAAGGAACCTAAATACTCGTTGGCATAAAAATTACGGGTCCTGAGGCCTATCATTAGAGGTATTAAGAACAGCAATCGGAGCACAATTGCAGATTTAGGATTTTTATAGCTCTGAATCGTCTGATCCATAATAAGGTGATTTTCATCAAATCGAATTTTCTATGAAATGTACGGAAATAATTATGGAATCTAAATACGCGTTGGCACAGCATTTACAGGTCTCGAGACCTGTCATTAAAGGTATCAAGACTAGAAATCGGAGCACAATTGCAGATTTTAGATTTTTATAGCTCTGAATCGGCTGATGTATATTAAGGTGATTTTCAATGAAATGAAGGAACCTAAATACTCGTTAGCATGAAAATTACAGGTCCTGAGGCCTATCATTAGAGGTATTAAGAACAGCAATCGGAGCACAATTGCAGATTTAGGATTTTTATAGCTCTGAATCGTCTGATCCATAATAAGGTGATTTTCATCAAATCGAATTTTCTATGAAATGTACGGAAATAATTATGGAATCTAAATACGCGTTGGCACAGCATTTACAGGTCTCGAGACCTGTCATTAAAGGTATCAAGAACAGAAATCGGAGCACAATTGCAGATTTTAGATTTTTATGGCTCTGAATCGGCTGATGTATAGTAAGGTGATTTTCAATGAAATGAAGGAACCTAAATACTCGTTGGCATAAAAATTACGGGTCCTGAGGCCTATCATTAGAGGTATTAAGAACAGCAATCGGAGCACAATTGCAGATTTAGGATTTTTATAGCTCTGAATCGTCTGATCCATAATAAGGTGATTTTCATCAAATCGAATTTTCTATGAAATGTACGGAAATAATTATGGAATCTAAATACGCGTTGGCACAGCATTTACAGGTCTCGAGACCTGTCATTAAAGGTATCAAGAACAGAAATCGGAGCACAATTGCAGATTTTAGATTTTTATAGCTCTGAATCGGCTGATGTATAGTAAGGTGATTTTCAATGAAATGAAGGAAACTAAATACTCGTTGGCATAAAAATTACGGGTCCTGAGGCCTATCATTAGAGGTATTAAGAACAGAAATCGGAGCACAATTGCAGATTTAGGATTTTTATAGCTCTGAATCGTCTGATCCATAATAAGGTGATTTTCATCAAATCGAATTTTCTATGAAATGTACGGAAATAATTATGGAATCTAAATACGCGTTGGCACAGCATTTACAGGTCTCGAGACCTGTCATTAAAGGTATCAAGAATAGAAATCGGAGCACAATTGCAGATTTTAGATTTTTATAGCTCTGAATCGGCTGATGTATAGTAAGGTGATTTTCAATGAAATGAAGGAACCTAAATACTCGTTAGCATGAAAATTACGGGTCCTGAGGCCTATCATTAGAGGTATTAAGAACAGCAATCGGAGCACAATTGCAGATTTAGGATTTTTATAGCTCTGAATCGTCTGATCCATAATAAGGTGATTTTCATCAAATCGAATTTTCTATGAAATGTACGGAAATAATTATGGAATCTAAATACGCGTTGGCACAGCATTTACAGGTCTCGAGACCTGTCATTAAAGGTATCAAGAATAGAAATCGGAGCACAATTGCAGATTTTAGATTTTTATGGCTCTGAATCGGCTGATGTATAGTAAGGTGATTTTCAATGGAATCAAGGAATCTAAATACTCGTTAGCATGAAAATTACAGGTCCTGAGGCCTATCATTAGAGGTATTAAGAACAGCAATCGGAGCCCATTTGCAGATTTTGGATTTTTATAGCTCTGAATCGTCTGATCTATAGTAAGGTGATTTTCATCAAATCGAATTTTCTATGAAATGTACGGAAACAATTATGGAATCTAAATACGCGTTGGCAAAGCATTTACAGGTCTCGAGACCTGTCATTAAAGGTATTAAGAACATAAATCGGAGCACAATTGCAGATTTTAGATTTTTATGGCTCTGAATCGGCTGATGTATAGTAAGGTGATTTTCAATGGAATCAAGGAATCTAAATACTCGTTAGCATGAAAATTACAGGTCCTGAGGCCTATCATTAGAGGTATTAAGAACAGCAATCGGAGCACAATTGCAGATTTTGGATTTTTATAGCTCTGAATCGTCTGATCTATAGTAAGGTGATTTTCATCAAATCGAATTTTCTATGAAATGTACGGAAATATTTATGGAATCTAAATACGCATTGGCACAGCATTTACAGGTCTCGAGACCTGTCATTAAAGGTATCAAGAATAGAAATCGGAGCACAATTGCAGATTTTAGATTTTTATGGCTCTGAATCGGCTGATGTATAGTAAGGTGAATTTCAATGAAACGAAGGAATCTAAATACTCGATAGCATGAAGTTACAGGCCCTGAGGCCTATCATTAGAGGTATTAAGAACAGGAATCGGAGCACAATTGCAGATTTTAGATTTTTATGGCTCTGAATCGGTGATGTATAGTAAGGCGAATTTCAATGGAATGAAGGAATCTAAATACTCGTTGGCATAAAAATTACAGGTCCTGAGGCCTATTATTAGAGGCATTAAGAACAGCAATCGGAGCACAATTGCAGATTTTAGATTTTTATAGCTCCGAATCGTATAATCTATAATAAGGTGATTTTTATCAAATCGAATTTTTCTATGAAATGTACGGAAATAACTACAGAATCTAAATACGTGTTGGCACAGCATTTACAGGTCTCGAGACCTGTCATTAAAGGTATCAAGAACAGAAATCGGAGCACAATTGCAGATTTTAGATTTTTATGGCTCTGAATCAGCTGATGTATAGTAAGGTGATTTTCAATGGAATCAAGGAACCTAAATACTCGTTAGCATAAAATTTTGCCCAAAACTCATAAAATTTGTGAATTAATTGTTCATGTTCACTTAAATAATATGCACGCTGGTAATTAGCTAATACTTAGCATTATCCGTAACCAATATTGCATGATATCCGCACGGTACATCATAAAAAAATCCGTAAAATCCTGTACTGTTTGTATCCGTTACCGACTCCACAAAACAGAGCAGAAAATGGAAAATTTACCTGCAACAAGATGTAATCAGAGCAGATCATTTTCAAAAACAGGACTCGATTATGCGGGTCCATTGTATATTAAGACCCGCAAAGCTGCTTTGTATGCTTTTCTGTTAAAGCGGTGCATCTTGAAGTCGTAGGCAGTCTCAATACCGAATCATTTTTGGTGTCGCTTAAACGATTTATATCACGACGTGGAGTTCCCGAAGAAATTTGGTGCGATAACGGGTCCAATTTTGTTGGTGCAAACAGAGAACTGCAGCGGCTGAAGTCTCAAATCATTGATCAGACAAGCAATCCACTAATCTCTGATTTTTTATTACATACAAATTTAACATTCCATTTTAACTCACCACACGCTCCACACTTTGGCGGACTAAGGGGGGCGTCGGTAAAATCCTTCAAGTATCACCTGAAGAGGGTTACGAATAACAACCTTACATTCAAGGAGATGACCACACTGGTCATCCAAATTGAAGGTCTACTCAATTCAAGACCATTATGTAGAGTGACTGATGACTCAATCGACTTGGAAGTCCAGAGCCCAGTTTGGAAGAGGTGCCATTAAACAATCTGTCCAAATGGCAAAATTTCCAACAGCGCCTTCAAGGGTTTTGGAAAAGATGGGACCGCGACTTTTTAACGTCACTACAGCAGAGATACAAATGGAAGGGGGCAACCCGTACACTTGAAATCAATGACGTTGTTTTAATACGGGAGGATAACTTGTACCCCAGCCAATGGATGATGGGCAGAATAACCAGTGTTCACCCAGGCAACGATGGTGTCATCAGGGTAGCAACAGTGAAAACAGCAAAGGGAGAAGTAAAACGTCCTCTCACTAAACTCATAAAACTACCACTTAAGGAATAAAATCCCTTAAGGCGTGGGAGTATATTTGCGCAACCGCAGACCACACAAAGGTTCCTGAAAATAAACAAAACAAACCCACAAAGAACCAATGAAGAAAATTAATTCCAGCTGTTTACTTATCTGAATCACAGTTGATCATTAAAAATTTCATCTCCAGTTCATTGTTCGTTCATCATATCCACAATTAAACCCTGTAATTAATTACAATCATATGTCAATTTTTATTCTTAAATTAATACCCAAATTTGCATTACATAATGCATAATGCATTACAATTTGCATTACAACCTCTTTACCTCTTTAATATTTTGACATTTTTAAAAAGAAAATTTACTTACTCCATAATGGCGTATAGAGACATCTGCCTCGTGATAGATTCATGATAAATACTGACAATTAAAGTACTTAATCATTTCAATATCAAAAAGCAGATGTCATTAGAACATAGTTGTCAAATTTGTATAAATTTGTAAATTTAGAAAATGTGTTTTTTTCTTCTCTTCTGGAAAATCTCGCGAAGTGTTCACACCTAAAATAAATAAAAGAAATTATAAAAACCTAAAGTCTAAATAAAGTTAAAACTTGTTTTGATTATTACCTGAATTACCTGGACATTCAAACCACCGCATCATTAATATTACCACAGCCCTCTCCCCGGACACGGAAAAACCTATTAACAACACTTTTGGATTCAGGAAGAAGTGTCCCCAAGAAGTAACGAGTGACATAGAAATCAACGCGGCCGGCCAACCGCTACTTATCCCATAGACAGACTTAATCGATATTGAGGGTGTCTTTAATAACGTGCTTCCAAGAACTATACCGGGAGTGGATGAATCACTTAGGGATTGGATAGATCAAATGATATAGCGCAGGGTAATAAGTGTTAATTTGAGTGAGTCCTCCGCCAGAAGATTTGTAAGCAGAGGTACAACACAGGATGGCGTGCTGTCCCCATTAATTTGTAATGAGGTTGCCTATGCGGATAATGTTGATTTTGGTGTTCGTGGTAACTATCCCGAAACATTTAGTGCACTCATGCAAATGTACTATGATTTCTTTCTATATGAGCCAATGATTGTGGGTTGAATGTAAACCTAGCAAATACGAACTTCCTCAGATTGACTCTACCATTTTAAATGGGTTCAGATGGACTTTTATAGATCTCGCTTTGGATAGCAAATTAAATTGGAAACCTACTATTTTGGAAAGGATAAAGAAAGCTACGGTAGTTCCATACTCCTGGAAAAATACAATAGGGAAAGGATGGTAGCTGGAGCTGTTGGCCTGCGCTGGACAAAACTGACAACCAGAAGCTTTTGACGAAAGTTTAAAGAATAGTCTCCTTGTGGATTAGTGGTGACCTGAGGAGCACATCTACTCAGGCATTGGAGACTCTGCTGTATCTGACTCTGTTCAGCGTCTTCATTCGTAAAATTACAAATTCACATTTAAGTTCCTTTTTTGTTGTGTAACTTGTTTTTTGCTACACTAAATCCCTTGCTTACGTAATAATAAATAATTATAGTTCCAGCTGAAACACATAATACACATAAAGAATACTGTCACAAATAATCAGATACTTATATCATCTTTAAATATCCAAGCACTTAATGCATTTTATATATTTTAAATCAAAACACGGATTATTAGTGCGAGAAGCAAAACAAATACATAATGTCAAATCAATGGTACTAGATTGAAGGGACTATTAAAATTTGTATACTCACATAAATGTTCGTTTGTGAACACACTCAATAGGATACGTCCTAATCTAACTTCACGCAATAATAATGTAGTATGCAATATGATTAATTTTTAATGTGAGTGTACATATACTACACAGACACAACCTATAAATGGGTAACATAGGAAAATGACAAGTCAGTCAGTTGTATTATGTGATCGCACTCATTATTATTAAGTCAATAAAATTGTATTAAAATAAGAAAAGGGGAATAAAAACGTAATTGTATCCGGGTTAAGTAAAAACATAAAATAAATAAAATTTGTTAAAACTAAAATAAAATAACTGTGTTCCTTTTATTAATAAAACCAGCGCCTAAAATTTTGAGTGTGACGCACATAAAAAATGGTCCTTCGAGCCGGATTGTAATACAAAATATGTAAAATTAGTAACGCGAATTTAAAACGATAATATCTAATAAAAATAAAAGGTGAATTTATATACGTACAAGCCGAGCATATTATAAAAGTGGTATTAATCAATGAGCATAGTGACTAACACAACAAAACTAGACACGCTGTGACGCTATTTTTTTTTGGAAATTTATTGTGTGACGCCATTTTCTGGGAACTTATGGTGTGAGTGTGATGCACTTTTGTGCCGAGAATTTTCAAGAGTTAATTTGTGTTTGTGAGTCGAATTGGGAGTTGAAACACAATATTATCTCCAAACTATTTGTAAGATAAATTTAATGTGTGGTGAAGTTCGAAAACAGTGTTCAGTATAATATTAACGTGTATGAACGGGTGGTGTGACGCCATTTGTAAGCAAATTGTCGCGAGCTTTAAAATTGGTGTAAGGACGCCATTTTGGCTATACTATAAAAATACACATGGTGACGCCGCTTGTAACAAAAATTGTCGCTAGCTAAATTCATTTAAGAACGCCAATAAAAACTAAATTACAATCAGTTTAGGGTCTGGGGGAAACTTCAGTCACTATCTGCAACGCGGGAGTGTCATTCATATCGAATATTAATCAAGTCGGAGTTGAATTGAAAACAAATCAGTTTAGTGTCTAACGGAAATTTAGTCACTGTCTGCTACGTGGGAGTGTCAAAAGAGGACCACAACTAAACATTCAGGTAAGCAAGTATATTTTAGTGTAGCAATTTCTCTGTCATTTCTCTGTGAATTAATCGGTAATTGAAATCTGATTTGAACCCTCCATTTCCTCCTTATTGAAACTATATTCACTGGCAATCGTCAAGTAACGGGTCTAAACCTTAAAATCGAAATTGAGTGTCAACTAAGTAAGTAAACTAAAATGGCTGAGCAAATGAAAGAGTATACTGGTAGAAGGGGTTTGGCGAAAGGAAGCTTAACACGATTAGTGAAATTTGCCGATGCTATGACGGATAGAACGACAACAACCGATATCTCAACGCGATTAGAGCTCCTGGAGAAATCGTTCAGTGAATTTAATATCTGTGAAGCACAATTAGCTAAATTTGATGTACCTTCAGAACTCGAAGAGTATGAAACGAAATATTTAAGCGTAAAGGCTAAATTAAAGGAACGTCTCAGGATTCCAATACAACAAGAAGTAGCGGGAACCATGGAAAAACTCATTTCTAGAATTTTACGAGAGCAGAATGACTTTCTCACAACCCTGTCAACGAGTTTCACGACTTCGCTCAATCAAACGATTAGTCAAACTTCAGATGAACCTCATGCATTTGCTCGCCTCCCAAAACTGAATGTTCCAATGTTCTCAGGTGAATACAAGGACTTTCCAAGTTTTAGAGATTTGTACGTTGCATCGGTGCACAGTAAATTAAGTTTAAATGATGTTGAAAAATTTCAATATCTCAAAGGATATCTTCGCGGTGAAGCTGCGGATTTAGTGAAGCACATCGCAGTTTCTGAAGCAAATTACCAGTCAGCATGGGAGAAACTTTGTAAACGGTACGACAAGAAAAGACACGTTTTGAACGATTTCATCAAGGCATTTCTAAACCAACCAACAGTTAGTCATGGATCTGCTGCAGCACTAAGAAAACTTTACAACACATCGGATGAGGTCACTCGGGGCATTGCTGCATTAGGCAAAGAAGCTGAGGGCAAGGATCCATGGCTAATATTTCTGTTATTAAACAAAACCGATCAGGAGACAAAGCAGGCATGGGCACACCGAACAGTAAGTCAAGATTTTCCTACCTTTGACGAATTTCTCAAATTCATCTCTGAACGCTGCGACGCATTAGAGACATGCGAGCCCATTAAACTTACAGCAACAAAATCAACATTAGCCAAGACACATCAAGTACAATTAGCAAACGAGCAATGTGCCTATTGTAATGAAACCCATAGAACATACACTTGTGAAGCATTTGTGAAGTTAAGCCCCGAAGAGCGGCGCAAGCAAGTAGCTATGTTGAAACTGTGTTTCAATTGCCTATCAGCCAACCATATGGCCAACCAGTGTTACAGCAAACGGAGTTGTTTGACATGCAGGCGCAGACATCATACACTCTTACACGATGGGGTCCAATCAAATTCGGCTATATTAAAATGTGATAGTGAGATAAAAGAGCCAGTAACAGAACAACAAGGTCCTTGCACATCAAGCGCGTTAAATACTACAGTGAAAAGAAATGTGTCCGGAGTTGGCATGGCTTTGTTGCCCACAGCAGTCGTGATGGTCAAAGATAGTTACGGTCAACATATAAAATGTAATTTGCTAATGGATTCAGGTTCTCAAATCTCCTTTGTTTCCGAAAAATGTTTCAATCGGTTGGGGATTTCTCGCAAGGACGGAAGGGTACAGGTAGAAGGTCTAGCTACTTCAAACGTGTCCACAACGGGGAAAACGTCCTTTACTATCTGTTCAAGATTTAATAGTTCTAAATCTCTGTCAGTGAACGCATTTATCTTACCAAAGATTACATGTCTCAAACAAAACGAAGAAGTAAACTATAATGAGATTGAGAGCAGCAATTTGCCATTAGCAGACCCGAATCTTAAACGCCAGAAAGAAATTGACATTTTGTTAGGAGCAGACTACTTTTTCCACATTTTAGGCAAGGGGCAAATCATATTAAAGAACGTAATGGCGCAAGAAACTTTGTTCGGATATGTCATATCAAGAAAACCAAATAACGCAAGTAATGAAGAATGTAAATTACTGCCGTATAAAGTCTTCCATGTTTGTTTATCAACCAACGAAAGTTTGGAAAGATTGTTACGCAAATTTTGGGAACAAGAAGAAATTCTGCAAGAAGTGCCACAATCCATGGAGGAGAAATTAGCTGAAGAACATTTTGTTTCAACATATAAGAAAATCAACTGTCGATTCGTCGTGCAGCTACCCATACGAGCGGATTCAGCCCCTTTGGGTCAATCATATAAGATAGCTTTACAACGTCTGTATTCCATGGAACGCAAGATGACTCATAATATCGAATTTGGAACAATGTACAAGGAATTCATGCGTCAATACGAAGAACTCGAGCATATGAGAAAATTATCATCCAACGAAATTGCGACACACACTGGGGAAGTATTCTATTTACCTCATCATGGCGTTCTACGTGAAGATAGTGTGACAACAAAACTGCGAATCGTGTTCGATGGGTCAGCAACTTCATCAACTGGGACGTCGTTAAATGACAAGTTAATGGTCGGGCCATCTATTCAGGACACTTTATGGGCAATATTGCTACGATTTAGAACGTTCAAGGTCGCACTATGTGGGGACATAGAAAAGATGTATCGCCAAATTCTAGTGGATAGTAAACATACTCCCCTGCAATGCATCCTTTGGAGAGAAAATCCAGCTGGACATGTAGCTCAATATGAATTATTGACGGTGACATATGGTACAGCATCGGCTCCATTTCTATCAATTAGAGTGCTATTTCAAATCGCTAGTGACTGTGAACATCAATTTCCGGAGGTGGCAAAGGTAATTCGAAGGGACTTTTACGTTGACGATGTCTTAACCGGTACCAACGATGAGCAACACGCAATCACATTAAAAAGGGATCTTTGTCGTATATTAGCCGACGCTGGATTTGTGTTACGAAAGTGGCGTTCGAACATAACATCTTTAAGTGATGGAGGTGATGAGTCTCAAATAATTGAGGAAGGCCAACCATCAAAACTATTAGGTCTATATTGGAATTCGAAGCAAGACATGTTTTCCTTTAAAGTGAAACCTGTGGTCGACCCTGTCCAAACAAAAAGAAATGTACTATCCCTTGCATCTCAAATATTTGATCCGTTGGGATGGTTGAGTCCATTTACCGTCAGTATGAAAATATTTCTTCAGAGTTTATGGCTAAAGGGGATTTCCTGGGACGAGCCCTTACCGTTTGAACTACACCAGTCTTGGTATCAAATTCAAAACCAATTTGAACATTTAAACAGTATCCGAGTACCCAGATTTATATGTAACCCTTTAGACGAACTTCAAATTCACGGCTTCAGCGACGCGAGTGAGTTAGCGTATTCTGCAGCGGTTTATATACGCACACGAGTGAAGGGTAGGGTCAGAGTGAATCTCTTAACTGCAAAGAGTAAGGTAGCACCAATACAGCAAGTAAGCTTGCCACGATTGGAGCTTTGTGGAGCACACTTACTCGCAAAATTAGCAAAAAGGGTTCTCGACACATATCATCTGGAAATGGTTCCCGTATGGCTGTGGATAGACTCCACAGTTGTATTATCATGGCTCTCCAATCATCCGCGCAAATGGAAAACCTACGTAGCTAACCGTGTATCAGCCATTCATCAACTATTACCAGAATCAAATTGGCGACATGTGAAGGGTAAGGAGAACCCCGCTGATTTGGCAACTCGTGGAACTCGTGCTGATAGGTTGGTTGACAGCGACTTATGGTGGAAGGGTCCAAATTGGCTGAGTGAAAGCAAACAACATTGGCCATTGAAACCAAATCTAAGTGAAACCTTACAAGAAAACCGAAACGTAGAAGTCCAATTAATGCATGCTACAGCAAATCCGGTGAACAAACATCCATACGAGGAACTATATGGTCGAATCAACAATTGGTCTAAACTGTTGCGAATAATAGAATACATTCTAAGATTTCTGCACAATTGCAAGGCAAAAACGAGATTAAAGGGGAATATCGGTTTAGTAGAGATAAATAGTGCGGAACTGGAACTTCTCAAATTTGTGCAACAGACGGAGTTGAGTTCAGATATCAAATCATTAATGGCAGGCAACGGAATTCAGTTCAACTCAAGGTTAATTTCACTTGCACCATTCATAGATTCACAAGGCATGTTGAGAGTTGGTGGACGTCTCGAAAATGCATCTTGCTCATATGAAACAAAACATCCACTAATACTACCTAAGCATCACCCAATAACAAGAATGATTTTGGGGTACTTGCACAAGAAGTTTTTGCATCCGGGCCCCTCATTATTGCTCGCATTGTCTCGCCATAAATATTGGATACAAGGTGGACGTGAGATATGCAGATCGGTATGTCATAAATGCATTACATGTTTTCGTTACTCGGCGTTGAAATCAAAGCAGCAGATGGGCAACCTTCCTAAAGCTAGAACAACACCAAGTAGACCATTTGCAATTGTCGGCGTGGACTACGCTGGTCCTATTCTCTTATCATCGAAGAAGGGAAGAGGAGCAAAACTCATAAAGGGTTTCTTAGTTATTTTTGTTTGCTTCTCAACAAAGGCGTTACACCTCGAAGTCGCTTCGGAATTAACAACAGATGCATTCCTTGCTGCTTTGGATCGATTTGTGGCACGGAGGGGAGCACCAACAGAAGTCCATTCAGATAATGGAACGAACTTTGTGGCGAAAACTCTACGAATACTCTCAATTGTTATCATCACAAGGTTGCAAAGATCAAATTAACAATTTTGCACTGGCCAACAGCATCAAATGGAGTTTCATTCCACCTATTTCTCCGCATTTCGGTGGTATTTGGGAGCGAGCGGTTCGATCAGTCAAAACTCATCTAATTAAGGTCACAGGCAATAGCCATTTAACATTCGAAGAAATGATCACAGTAATGGCACAAATCGAAGGGATTTTAAATTCAAGACCATTATGTGCAATCAGAAACGAGGATACATGTAATATTGATGCCTTAACACCATCACATTTCTTAACATTAGGACCGATCACAGCCTTACCTCATGCGAACTATGATGAAATTAAAATGCCGAGATTAAATAGATGGGAACGGGTACAAAAAATCGTTCAACAGTTCTGGAATCATTATTCTATTAATCACTTAAACACACTGCAGCAGCGACCCAAGTGGCAGCAAAAACAAAAGAACATTGAAATCAATGATATTGTATTGATACACGAAGGCAAGTCCCCACCCTGTACATGGCCATTAGGCCGCGTCATCGAAGTACACACTGGTAAAGATGGTCTTGCACGAGTAGCTACCGTTCAAACCAAACATTCCGTATGGAAGAGGCCGATCACTAAATTATTTAAATTGCCATTAGATGATGAAAATTAAAAAATATTTTAATTTGGAGGGGAGTATGTTCAGCGTCTTCATTCGTAAAATTACAAATTCACATTTAAGTTCCTTTTTTGTTGTGTAACTTGTTTTTTGCTACACTAAATCCCTTGCTTACGTAATAATAAATAATTATAGTTCCAGCTGAAACACATAATACACATAAAGAATACTGTCACAAATAATCAGATACTTATATCATCTTTAAATATCCAAGCACTTAATGCATTTTATATATTTTAAATCAAAACACGGATTATTAGTGCGAGAAGCAAAACAAATACATAATGTCAAATCAATGGTACTAGATTGAAGGGACTATTAAAATTTGTATACTCACATAAATGTTCGTTTGTGAACACACTCAATAGGATACGTCCTAATCTAACTTCACGCAATAATAATGTAGTATGCAATATGATTAATTTTTAATGTGAGTGTACATATACTACACAGACACAACCTATAAATGGGTAACATAGGAAAATGACAAGTCAGTCAGTTGTATTATGTGATCGCACTCATTATTATTAAGTCAATAAAATTGTATTAAAATAAGAAAAGGGGAATAAAAACGTAATTGTATCCGGGTTAAGTAAAAACATAAAATAAATAAAATTTGTTAAAACTAAAATAAAATAACTGTGTTCCTTTTATTAATAAAACCAGCGCCTAAAATTTTGAGTGTGACGCACAGACTCCTCTTGTACTGAACAAAACCAGAATGTGAACAAAGGGATTCCTGGGACCACCATCTGTCCTGTCTCATCACTATCTTTTGACACAAACTTTCACATTATGATCCCACCAGAGACGACTGATTGACGGAGACCAGTTCTGGAACCTGGAGTTATAAACTTCTTTACTGATGGTTCAAAAATGGATGGAAAGTCGGGGCAGAGCCGCTAATCTCCCCGACTAGTATAAGATTTTCAAGCTGAAGTAAATGCCGCAAAGGAAGTCGTGGGCTGGTTGAGGTATAACATCCACCTTATATATCGGTACCAGAGCATTCCAATAGTACAGGGAATATAAAAGCCGATGAGTTTTATTGACGTGGCACCATGGGCCATATTACAAAAAGCAGAAGGAATATTTAAATCCTCTGCCATAGTAACGTAACCTGACCTAAAACACAGCGCTATTTTTCTTAACACAAACTATTTAATTACTGAATATTCATTTCACAACAAATAATCCGGAAACTTTTATAATTAATTACAAGTGCATAATACATATTTATTATGTCTGTTTACATATAGATACATCTAATTCACATCATGTCACATATCGTACAAGTATCAAACCTTTACAAAATATTTAAGGGCAAGAGTCATATTATTCTTTTAAAGGAGGGCAGTGACTTGATGTTCCATCATTCAAGTTAATTATTTTATTCTCGTTTCCTTTTGTGTTCATTTCATTCGTTCAATAGACATAAACACACAAACCAACCCGAAATCAAAATCATTCCCATATTCATTTCTTGTCTTATCAATTAATTAGTACTTGTATTTATTTTTTATAAGTATACCAACAAAGTTTATTTCTCCATATTAAATCAAATAAAATGAAGAAGCTCCGGAATACCTTTTTCTGTTTGATAACATTCATGTCCGAAACAAAATTACCCCAACAAAAAGCTTTTGATATATTATTACAGACGAAAATGTGAAAAGGTCCTCAATCTTTATTCATGAATTTATATATTTATACTTGTGCTTGACGCCACATTCACGTTATTTTTTTTTTGGTAATGATTTGATTAAAAAGATAAGTTTTAATCATATAAAAGCTCGGGTACGATAACAATTTCCATCAAACACAATACAAACAAACTCTGGTATTAACAGTAAACAAAATTCAATTGCAGTTCAAACGTCATAAATTGGCATTCAAAAAGTTTTAACAACCCTGATACACAATCAACTGAATACACACCGCAAGTATGTGTGTATATAAATAAGGAAATTATGGTTTATGTCATTAAAAAAAATAAAATAAAAAATACTAAAAATAACTAAAAATAATATTTACCAAAATAAAAATAAAAAGTTGTCATAAAAATGAATTATCTCTTATATGTACAACAAAAATTATTTA